>OZ010789.1:91705783-92097783 GCA_963932465.1 Maratus speciosus | reverse complement strand
CCAAGTTAGAGAGATTTCCGTCTTACACAGAGTCCGCCTTACAGAGAGTTTACTGTATTTGAAAAAAAATATTTAATAAGAATAACTTGAAAAAAAAAAACTAGTTGGATGTACCAATCCCAAAACTTTCTTCTATCTCATACATCTTAATATTTCGAAATATAGTTCAGGGGTCGATCCAGACAAAATTTAGGGCCCCTTCACAAAAATAAATTTAATAAAATGGGCCCCTTCACAAAAATAAATTTAATAAAACAGGCCCCTTCACAAAATTCCTTTTAATAAAATAGACCCCCTACATAACATTCTTTTTCATAAAAACTGTTTTAAAATGTGTAATTTGTAAATAAAACCAGGTCACGAAAAACAAAAACTTTAGCAAAGGGATTTAAAGAATGTTTTTGTTCATAAATTCTTGGTTCGAATTTTAGTAACTGGATTTCAACTTTCGTTTCAAAATGTTATTTTTCACAAAATGGGCCCCAAGAATAAAAACCTGCATCGACCCCTGTAGTTAGAAATATTAATACTAACATTTGAGTCCTAACTAATTTTGGACTAATAATGTTATATTATTAGTTCAATACTAAGCCAACATTGAATTTCATCTTAAATTTCTGCTTCAGTCAATAATTAATCAGAGTACAAACGAGTTAATCTCGATCATAATATTTATTAAAATCAATAGTCTTTCGTTATTCTGTTGTATATCGGCTGTTTGGGAATGGCCAGCTTAGCAAAGTTTCCGGCGCTGCACGCAGGGCCGTGCGAGGGTGGGGGGCAAAGGGGGCTGTCGTCCTGGGTGCGGAAATTGAGGGGGCGTCAAATTTATACTACCAAATTTGTTTGTTTCTTCTTTTTTTTTAAAAAAAAAAGTTTATATATATATATATATATATATATTATACATATTGGGAATTTTTTTTACGACAAAAACATACATTCTCAAAATAGCATGTGGCTCTTTTCTTGGAATCCAAAAGGGGTTGCAAACTGTTATACTGTACTGCTAGATACATTTTTTTCCACGTATGTTTTCCAAATCCCTTTGACAAGGTAGTGCAATCTGCTCCTATATTATTTAGTTGTTAAAATTAAACCTTTTAAAGTTCCAAAATAAACTTGAAATATGTATTCAACAGAATTTATTTGCGTTTCTACACTTTTCAATTTTGTGACACCTGTCACAAAGAGAAGGGAAGAGGGCACTAATTTGTACCTTTGGCGCAGTTTTCTCTTTGCACGGTGCTGGCTGCACAAACCGGCAATGTACAATAGAACTACAAAAAGTCGAGAAAATTATACAAAAATCGCTATTACAGCACCCCCTTCCAGCAGAATATTTCAAAATTCAAGGAGGACATGCTTGCAATAGCCAAAATCATAAATATGAAATTTGGTTCAATTATCTGCGTAACATCATGCAGTTTTCGATGGTATAATAAATGAAAACGGCACAAAAATTGCTATTACAGCACCTCCTTCAGACAGAATATTTCCAAATTGAAAGAGGACCTGCTGACCATAGCCAAAGATACACAAAAATTTTGGTTCAATTGTATGCATAACTTCATACACTTTTTGGTGGTACAATAATGAAAATGGCACAAAAATGGCTATTACTGTGCACCTTTCCAGCAAAATATTTCCAAATTGAAGGAGGACCTGGTGGCCATAACCAAAAACATACATAAAAATTTGGTTCAATTCTTTGCATAACTTCTTAACACTTTCCGATGGTACAATGGCGACACACGAAAACAGACATTTTGTATAAACATGTTTTTGGGGATCTCTAACCTCTAAAACGTGTAAATCTACCAAAAAAACTTTTTTATTACAATATTTTCTTCTATTGAAAATAGAAGAACGCAAAAATATGACTTGAAATATTAATATTTGACCCCTGAAGAGTTTCCAAAACCCTGAGATTTAACTAGTTTATTCCAAATATACTGTTTACAATATTGGCATCTATGCATACCCCCACATTTTCTTATCACTTTAAATATATTTTATTAACTAAATCATTTATTAAAGTTCTTTATTGTACTTACCTTTCAACATGCAGCTAGCTAGCTGTTTTTAAGTTCGCCGGTACTGTTGTTTGTTAATCCTCGTATACAGGAATTCATCCTACTTGAACATCTTTGCATTCATGAAATCTTTTCCATCTGCATTTGGCTGTATACATCACTTGGAATGGACAGCAACTCAGCTGGCACTTTCAATTCATGATCGCACACCTTTCGTCGTTCAGTGTGTGCATCTATTGCATGTTTCCACTCTTCAAGGAATATATCTCGGCATTCATCGACATACAAAGAAATTATTCCGGAAAGTTTGATCTCAGGTGTCTGCCCCCCCCCCCCCCCCCCCCCCCATGATTTACTCAATATTAAATTGTATGAGGAGAAATTTTCTTAATTGAACAGTTACTTTTAAAATACACTTAAAACTTTTCCAGTCAGTGAAACAATGTAAAATTAAATAACTTCTGCAACACGGAAATTATATATATCTAATAGAAAAAATAATAAATTGTTTCATTGTTTAAGTTTAAATTCATTAAGTACTGCATATTTAAACACTCATTTAACTAGCAAATTCAAATTGCATTAAAATCTCTTGCATTTGGCAAGAGAAAATGTTTGCCAAATCACATGAGCTTTTCGTCTTTTCGCACCAAATATTTAAAAGTATTTCTCTTTTTTACAACCTTTCTACTGGGATTCCGCTGCTAAATTTGACTGGTTCTTCATAATGTGCATGAGTGGTTTTCATTAGCATTTTTTTCAAAATATTCTGAGTTTGCACTTTAAGAAGGACCTTTTATTACAATCAGTTGAAAATTCTAAACTTGATTAAAAATTCATTAAGATTTTTTTTTAAATCTTATTGTAGCAAGTAACCCAGCTGAGTACTGCAGGCTAAAGAACTGGTTTTAGTCTCATTTATAAGATTTTTTCGGATTTATTTCAGATCTGTCACATAATTTGTAATTCAAGAGTTAAACATTCATTTAATAAAATTAATAGTATAAAGACCTTTTTCATTAATTTATAAAATAATCTTTTAAAAAAAAATCCTCTTTATAAATTTTATAGCAAATTAATAAAATTAATATATTACTTCCACTATCACACGATTACCAAATGACTTTAAGTGAGTACATTTCTATTATTTTTTAATTATACTATACTACTAAGTATTTCAAATGTTATTGAAATATGAAGAAAGCAGGTTGAAATGTTAAACATTGTGCATTGATTTGATACAGAATTATAACATTGAAGTCTACTTCAATGTTTGAATGCTCGCTCGTATTACAGGTATGCAGGGAATTATAGAAATGCTTTGATATTTTGTAGAAGTCTATAGTCTTTCCTTTTGCAGGTTAAAAACTTTATCCTCTTTGGGGAGTGGGGGGACTGAATTCAACAATGTTTTTAACATAAGAGGAAAACTGTATTAAGATAGTAATGTTGGATTTATAACATAAATACTGTTTTTTTATATATGATTTTGACATTCCTCTTATGTTAAAAACATAAGAGGAAAAATGTATTAAGATATTAAAGTTGGACTTATAACATAAATACTGTTTTTTGCCTTATGTTTAAAACTATTTTTTCATATATATATATATATATATATATATATATATATATATATATTAAAGTTTACAGTTTGTGGTAATGCTTGAAATTACTATTGGAATTTTTTAACTATATATATATATATATATATATATAGTATGTATGTATGTCACCTAAACTCGCAACTTTTGTATGAAAATTAAAACAGCAGTTTACATTTTATTTATAACTCAGGATCCCAAGGCTGTCCCAAAATGATATGCTCAGGTATTATAAAAAACAAATATAAAAGCAATATCTAATTTTTTTAAAAAAGAAATTAAAATATCAAATTTTGATATGCAAGGTCAAAGGTCAAAATGCTTGACCTTGAAATTAAAAAAAATATGTGCATGTGATACATCATACAAAAGCCGAATTCAAACACTTTCCAAGACACAATAAACGGTCAAGTGCGAGCATTACTCGTGCACATAGGGTTCCATAGAATAAATATATGAATTTGTAATTGTATTATTTAAAAAAGTTGCTAAAAGAATACCAAGACTTTTTAAAAAACTATATAACGTAGGGTTGGGTATAACTATATATATTAGAAAAGTGTAATCGGGTATACCATGAAAGTTCAAAGAGATATATGGAACAATATTAAATATAGCTATTCGTATAACTCTTTTTTTAATATTATCCTAATCTGTTTATGATGAACTTAATTCGGTACTGACAATAAAGGCAGTGCATAGTTAAACTTCATTTGGCATTTCATGAAACTAAATTCAGCGTAGTAATAACCTTTATTTCTACAGTGTATCTAAAAACAAAACCTTTGTTCAAAGTTTAAATTTGGCATTGTGCTAAGCGTGCTTTGAATTGAGGTCTCAAAGTTGCAATGCCGCCTTGGTCAGTGCCGCGTTTTTCCAGATAGGTGTTTAATTAACTTTTAAAGTCACTCGAGGCATATTGAGAGATACAATCAATGCAAACTATTGCGAATCTCACAGTATTTATGCGATTCATTCTAATTAAATATTTCGAGGGCAATGCCCTTAAAAAACGGACACCTAATTATAATTCCAAAACAGACAAATGGCACCAAGAATATTTAATTAAAATTTTCCTTTTATCATGTACGTGAAAATAAGCAAGTTCGCATTTTCTAATAAATTCTCGTGCCAGTTCATTATTTCAAAAGTTTCTAAATAGAATTACTATGTGCCGGAAAGGATTAAGTGGTCGCAGGATTCTTAAAGCTTCAAAATTTAACATCTAAAAAAATTAAAATTTCTTAAACTCCTATCTTTTCTGAATATTTTGATATAATTATTTCCTTGAAATTCCCATTAGAACAGAAGTTTTGGCTTTTAGAATTATACCCGCTCAATAGCTGAACCAGCGTTTCCGAAACGTTAAAGTCATTATTTTCCAAATGGCGTTTTTAGGTATAATGCGCAGGATACCTCAAAAACTTCTGAATATTTTTTCATGAAATTTTCAAAACATATATTCCATGTTATTCTGTATAAACTGAACCTAAAATTTCCTTTTTATTGTTCAAAAAAATATTTTTTTAGGTGATTTTATTGTTGAAATTTTCAAAATTTTGTACTAGCTAAATGCAGCATTGCATTAAAAATATAAAAATGCTTTAAATACAAATTTATTTAAGTTCAGGGAAATTATTACAATCTGAAGTATAAGTAAGCACCAAAATTTTCATTCTAGTTGCAATATTTATTTTGTAATCCTGCGCGTAAACTGTTATGCCAATTTTTTGTTCGACAAATGTTTAACAGTTTCGAGCCCCCTATAAATACTAATTCTGTATCTTGCAATTTTTTAAATACATGAAACGAAAGAACATACCTATATATTTCATTCCAATTAAAATTGTGTTTTAAAATCATATACATTTTAAGACATTAAATGTTGAAAATGGTCTTTTTTCATTTTTTCCACTTTTTAGAGTCCCAAGACCCCTTAAATTAGTATGTTTTTTAACAATTTGACGTTTATTGCTTTTATACTGTTACTGGACATTACATTACACATATATATCATTAAAAGTCGTTAATTAGGCATAGAGTACGCCGCCCTGTCCTTGTGTATGTCCAAACTGACCGTACCTTTAAGGGTTAATATCTCAGCTAATTACCGATGATTTTTTTCGAAAATCATTATCAACAATGTTTTTATTCTTCTGCAACCATAGGTATATTCAGCGATGCTCAACAATTTTTCTGAATGCCCGTAAATCGAAATTTGTGTATAACAGAAAAATGCTAATAACTCAAAAACTATGTGACCTAGGGTAATCGCTATAATTTTCCGGCAAGGCAGGGTTCGATTTAAGCGGTATCGCATCGCAATTTGCGATTCAAATTTAACTAAAATGCGATCCAAGAAATGCATTAAATCGCAATCATTGCGATGCATATTTCCCACACCCTTTGTTATGTCATGTACACTTAAAGTTAAAATTTAAAGGTGTTTTTACACGACATACATTATGTTTTCACCCTCCCCAAGTGTTTATTTACAATGGAAGTACAGCGAGACGCCATTGCTGGGCGCAGTTTTCCCAGTAAACACATAATTTGTTCCCGCTCTGACGCTGTGATTGATTACTGAATCACTGTTACTCGCTAATCATGGCGTTTGCTCATAGAAGTTTGACGTGCGTGTTGTAGTAGTTCTAAAATGAACACTCACTGTTACGCACTGAGATCTACAATAATACGGAGAGCCAACTCACCGATCCACTTTCGGCCGCTACCACATCACACTTTCAATGCACGGAAGTAATGAGTCCTGCACTTTTCTTAATATTAGAAGCATTTTTTCAAACTTTTTCGCATACTTTTTATCAATTTTGTTGTTTTCTACATCTTTTTGACATTTTTATGAGCAATACTTAATTTGTTTCAAGATTTAAAAGCTACATTAGCTATTTTTTACTTGCTATACAAAAGTGTCTAACTGCTATTCAAAACTGACTTTGTATAGCAGTTACTGCTATGCAACTTTCTTTTTCTAAATCGACCCCTGCGGCAAGGTTTATATTAACGTCTACTACCTCTAATTTTTTCATAATTTTAGTTTCAGTAGATTCGGAATTAGATGGGGGTAACATATTTTTGCGCTACCTTTTCAACGATCTTTGAAAATATAATACCTAAAATTAAAAGGAATGTATTTTTGAGTTCAGCGTTACAAAAGCTTTCACAGGATACCCCACATGATATACAAAGAAAAGATTTTTTTTTCAAGTAGCATAATTAGCCCCTCTACTTTTTTACTAAATATATTTATGAATGTTTATTAATCTGAAAATATGTGGGTCAATGGTCTTTATTACTTCCCCGAATTTGAACTTTCCACGTTCCATAGTTTACGATTAAAATGGCTGTGACAGACAGACAGATGGACAGACACAGGA
Organism: Maratus speciosus; assembly: GCA_963932465.1. Lineage (NCBI taxonomy): Eukaryota > Metazoa > Arthropoda > Arachnida > Araneae > Salticidae > Maratus > Maratus speciosus. Next base: position 92,090,748 of record OZ010789.1, on the reverse strand, counting down.
GTGATCTTATAATGGTTCCGTTTTCACTTTTTAAGTACAGAACCCTAAAAAGTAAGTCCTTGCAACAATTAGGGAACAAATTTGTATTGCATGAAATGCAAAAATTTACATTTTTTGCCCATCTTTAAAGCTAATTAATTATCTCAGAAACCAAATGAGATAGAAGTTCATCATTGGGTATTTATTCATTTCTCTACGAACCTAACAGTTGAACTGAATATCATAAAATTCTGAGCAGGTCAGGTTTTTATCTGTGTTATTTGATATGGTATGAGTGTTTTGTTTATTTAAGAAGTTTTAAATACTCCTTGGAAAGTTTTTCATTTCCAATGAGCCTGTAAGCCACCTGCTATAATTTATACTTAAAATGTATATTCAGGGGTCAGGCGTATCCCTGTTTGTAAAAATTATACTTTTGTGTAAACTAAAACCTTTATACATATATATATATATATATATATATATATATATATATAAAGTATTAAATCAAATTACTTGAATGCAAACAAAATAAAAGCTTAAGTTAGGCGACTGTCATAAACAAGAACGGGCTGACCACTTCACTTTTCATATATGCCAAGCGGCCATTTTTAATGAAAATTATTTTTTCCAATAAAACTGCATAAAAATTACATTTTTAGAAAGACTGTTCAAAAATAATTAATATTTGAGTGATAAATTACATTCAAATATGGATATATTCTGAGATAACTTCAGTTGAAATTAGGCTGACAGCTGAATATCTCATTCCACCAAAGTAAACAAACAATAGAGATTTGTTCATCATGAGCGATTAAAAATATTAAATCATGAAGGTAATCATTCATAAAGCTAGTTTTGCAGAGAGCAATTAAAAAGAATCAACCTGTTTGAGATTTTTATAGCTGTCAAACAGCGAGGCAAAATGCTCAACTTTGTTCGTGACTTCATTCATCTTTAATCAACGAAATTAATTTTAGTTTTAGAATTGTGCCATATATTGTAAGCTCACTGTTCATTCAACACAAATCATTTTTTTAAGCTATAACCAGGACATAGAGATTTGTTCATCGTGAGCAATTAAAAATATTAAATTACGAAGGTAATCATTCATAAAGTTAGTTTTCCAGAGAGCAATTAAAAAGAATTAACCTGTTTAAGATTTTTATAGCTGTCAAACCGCGAGGCAAAATGCCACTTTGTTTACGACTTCATACCTATAAATCAACAAAGTTGATTTTAGTGTTAGAATTGTGCCATATATTGTTGTAAGCTCACTGTTCATTGAACATTCATTTTTTAGGATTAGCACTAGGATTTTTCAAAATTTTAAGAGCGATATTTTTAACATTACATATAATAACAGTATTTTTGTACTAGTAAGGCAAAAGGTACACTGTCAAACAATATTCCCATCATTCCAATGAATTCAACCCTTGTTCCATGTTCTTGTCTTGTTTGGGCCAAATGAGGGCATTTAAATTTGAGCAATAAAAGGCTTCATATTGCAAATCATATTGGACGGGTTACTGCAACTGTATTAATTAAAATTCAGAGTTCCCACATGATTGAGCCTAACCGGGATGAATGAATACTCTTCTTCTCTCTCTTTTGGATGATCTCAGTGAACCCAGATAACTAGAGGTAGGAGGTAGGGGTGATTATGAGAAAATTCTGAAGAGCACTGCAAATTTTCCCCGAAAGATTTTTTTCACAATTCTTTGATGAAATTTGTATTTTTTCCGTAATTTGCAAATTTTTTTTTTTTTACGAAATGCACCCTATTTGCATGCTTTATTGATAAAATTTGACACCCCCCCCCCTTACACACACAATCCTTTGTACAAAATTTGTGTTTTTTCTGCAATCTTTTTACAAAACTTAATATCCCCCCCCCCTTTTTTTTAGGTGTGTGTGATTTTTGAAGAAATTTGTGTTTTTTCTGTGATTTTTTGATAAAATTTGAGTTTTTTTCCCACATGATTTTTTGACGAAATTTGCATTTTTTTTTTGCAATTCTTTGACGAAATTTGCGTTTTTTCTATGACCTTTTGAAGAAATTCACTTTTTTTTCCATGATCTTTAGACAAAATTTACAGGTTTTTTTTTTTTTTTTTGACAATTCTCTGTCAAAATTCACGTTTATTCTGCGATCTTTTGACGAAATTTGTGTTTCCCCCTTCCCCCTTCCATGTCGAGGTCTTTTAACAAAATTTGTGTTTTTTTTTTCATGATTCTTTGATGTAATTCGTGCCCCTCCCCCTCCAATGATGACAAAATTCGAGTTTTTTTCACGATTCTTTGTCGAAATTTGCTTTTTTTTTTTACCTGCATGATCCTTGGATGAAATTACGTCTAAATTCGCTTTTTCTCCCGTGATATTGATGTAATTTGCTGTTTTAACACAATCTTTTGATGAAATTTGCAGTTTTTTTCCACTATCTTTTGACGAAATTTGCATCTTTTTTGGTAATTATTTGTCAAAATTTATATTCCATATGTCTGAATTTTCAGCCTGATGACGGATGTTTTTTTAAATTTTCAGAAAATTCGGAACAGAATGAACTTTGTAAGATTTTCAAGCAAACAAAGTGAGGGAAACTGGTGTGAGTTGGCGATCTCAAAATACTTAGCAATTTACAGAGTTAATGAGCTAATATATTTTTTTAGGAACAAAAAGAAAATTTTTGGAGAATTTTAGGGAGTAAAATAATAGTTAGGAAATTTAGGGGTAATGCAAGCCTTGTATAACTTAATTTTCCACTGATGCTGAAGTAAATTTTACCATTTATCACTTGCTTGATGAGGAAAGAACTGCATCAAAATTGTAACATGGAATTATACATAAATATATATACATATTTGCATGTCATAAGCCATGCAACCTGTCTCCAATTTTAGTTGGTTTGTTATTTTGACTTTAGTTTGTTACTTCAGTTGATTTTGTTCAAGATTCAGTCAGTTAATTTCTTTTAAATACTTTATTGTATGGCTTAGTTACTATTTTTACTTCATTTAAAGTTTACATAAAGTAGCAGTGCTTGAGATTAGTTTAGGGATTTTTTAACTGTTTATATATATACAGTATAGAACCACTTATCCGGAATAGTTGGGATCAGATGTTCTGGTTAACTGGTTGGGCATTAAAGCAAAACCCATTTGATCAAATTGATAGAATACATGTGGCTGTGGCTTTGATTCTGATTTCAATTTGACTATTAAATTACACAAATTAAGATTCAGCACAAAAAATATCGAAAGTTAATTGCAGTTTGAAAAAAGACAATTTATGGGAATATCTTGGAAACAACAAATTTTCTATTTCCTTTTCATAACAATCAAAATGTCAAATATCTAAACTAAATTTGCCTCTATTTCAAGTACTAGATGTTAGCATCAAGTTATACTATGCGTATTATATTGTATCAAGCAATGCACATGTCAAACTGGCACTATATGGCACTTTTTTTCTGAAAAGATTCTGAAATCAATGAATTGGAAATATTCTGGATAACTGGTTCTATACTGTGTATATATGTATATATATATATATATATATATATATATTGCAAGGTGCAGTCTACGAACATTTCTCAGTAAATTTTTGGAATTTAAATGTTAAATTCACAGTAATTTTGTTGAACCTGTACTGGATCTTTTGGGTATCATATTAGGTAAAATGCAACAAATGGCAGAAGACCCAATTATGGAAGATTACTTAATATGTTTAAAATATCTGCATTAGCAAACGTACTGCAACTGATAAGCAAATGGGATACTTATGTATTATCCAGGCCATGTCATATTCACCAGCTCCATGCATGGTGCTAATTACATTAATTACGGTAACACTTACTTTTTTACAACTTTACAATGCATCATACTTAATAAGAGGTATAATATAATATGTAACAGTTTATTTTTTATAGTTTATTTTTAAATTTGCAGTTTTTTTCAATTTATTTATTAATTTATCAATTCATTTGATATGGTTTACCATTTTTAACAATCTTATGTATTAAATGTTAAATTACTGTTTTGGACATGATTGGCAATGATAAACAAGATTGGCAATTGACAAACATTTTTGGCGATCTTCTCATGGCTCGGATAATGCGTAAATATTTCAAATGGACATGAAACATAAATGACTAAGTGAGTTAAGTGGCTTTTGTCAAGAAAGATGAAATACATAACAATAAATAAGATACGAAATGCTGCCATGATCCTAAAGAATTCTTGATTTCTCTATCAGAATCTTCTGATTTGTTGAAGGAATAAGCAAATAAATTATATTGTAAATAAAAGTAACATGTTGCAATGCTTAGCATGCATTTCAAAGAAACCAAACTGGTTGCCCGAGGTGGCTAGTTTATAAGTAATAACTATTTAAAGTCAGCCTGCTAAAGTTTTCCCATTTGGTGAGATTGTTTTATTTGCAAATTACACAAGTTTAACAAAATAAAAAAATTATAAAGAGTTTGCTTTTATAAAATCCAATTTTGCAAAGGATACTTTTTCATTAAGAAGGATTTTGTGAAAAGGCCTCTTTTATTAAAAGGAATTTTGTGAAGAGGACCCTTTTTGTTAAATAATAATTTGTGAAGGGTCTTAAACAAACCCATGGCTGGATTGATCCCAGGTATTACATTGTAAATCCTAACTTTAAATGCCCAGATATTACATTCTAAAGGCTGGCTTTAAATGCCCCAAGAATACATAAAAACAAAGAAATTTTAGCAGAAAAAGAAAACAAATTCTACCCTTTTAAAAAGCTTACCTTTTACAAACATTGTTACATAAATATTGCTGCAAATATAGCCATAAAAATTAATAAAAATTTTAATAGACTACAGTTATATATGTGAAATTGCAACTCAAAGACATAATACTTCCTTCCCATCTTCATTTAAGCGTTAACGTTAAACAAATTAGAGCCACTTTATCATATTTTGCTTATGATATTAGATCATTAAGTATGAAGTGTGCGATTTCCTCAAGCACCAAGTTTGAATCCCGATATTTTTGATATTTCACTTCAAAAGTTTTTTGTTTTGATATATTGTGAAGGTACACCATCTACTTTTCAGACACATGCTTTTGTTTCTGGTAATCTGTATTTGTAACCGCCATGGAACTAATGCAGCACAGACAACTCGAAATGTCAATGAAGTGTTTCGCAAGGATGCGACTAACAAATGCACAGTACATTGACAGTTTGAGAAGTTCCAAACTGGTGGTTTTTATCATCAAAATGAGCCATGTGGGTGAACTGAGACCAAGGTAAATTATGAGCTGAAAGCTGTCGTGGAAGCGAATACATCTCAGACCACATGTGAATTTGCAGCAGGGATAGCAATCCAATATAGGTGAAAACTGGAAAATTGAGTTAGTAGCCAGTGGCCGGTAGACTCAGTTTGATTAGTGGCCACTTTTTAAAGTTAGTGGCTGTGATGTAGTAATCACATTTATTATTTATTTTTTAAATTGTAATGCAGCATTATTATCTCACGTTTTAAACTATTTATTTTCAATGCAAAACATCGTTCAAATCGCCTTTTTTCTTTCCTTTTTACCTCAAGTAACAGAAGTTTTGATTTCAGATTTTCCCCCTCTTCTTCTGTTTTTTTTTTAGAAACAGCGTGACGTCGACCGCGTCATATTGGAGGTGTGTCTCCTCTTGCCTTTTGACAGCAGTTTCGTTTTTTCCGTGCTGTCATTCGTTCTACAATTCATACGTAAATTTAATTTAACAAATAGATTTAAATCATTTCTGCATGTAGTTTTGTAAACCCCTTTTATGCAGTATATATATCAATGCAGCCAGTTTTTTAACAGATTTTAAGATTTTTTAAGATTTACAAAAGTATTAAGATGTATTTTTGACAATGTGAATTGTCTTTTTCAAATCGGGCCTTAGTGCCTGTTTGAAGGATTGTGAACACCGTTCAGCGATCATATTATTCAAAGGTGCTCATTTAATAAGTAAAAGTTTGTCGCAGATCGCCGATGAAATTTAATTCAATGCTTTTTCGAATTTGGACTTTGTTATCTTCAAGACATTCTCTGAGAAAGGATTTTAACCAACTTTAGCCAGTATTCTTTGTAGCCATGGAATTACTTCAAGTTTTTAATAATTCTACGTGGAACGTTCTTCGAATGTGTACAGTGACCTACTTCTCCTAATTACCTTCCACCTCTCAAAATGAACTTCAATGTGCCTACTGTTGTCATTTAAGTAAGACTATTCCTTTTATTTTTACCGCAACTCACTTAACTTATTCACGGCATCTCATCAACATATTTAAATCGTCACAGTGGCCACTATAATGTTTCAAAATTTCTTGACATCTACATAAACTATAATTGTTGTATATATACATATTTTGTTATAAGTCAGTTTTATACCAGCCAACTATTCATGATAAGAATAGGGAAGCAGTCAAAATTCAAGAAAATTACTTTAAAACCACAAAATCTGTTATATGGATTTTTTTAGAATATATTTTTAGATTATTTATATATGTTCATAAACATTATTATCAATCAAATTACTATTACTTTCTTTATATAAAAAATAACTAAATCAAAATTCCAACAGTTAGGTGTATACAATAAAAAAAATAATCTAATAAAACCCAATAAAATGTTATTTGGATTTTATTTAATAAGTAAATGTGTTATTAACATACTACACACATTACATGCGGCTGAAATCTAAGCTGGTGGGCATGTGGCAGGAGTCGAAATATTGAAAATACTGCAATGTTCTTAAAACATGTTTGCATCCAATGGGGGGGAAGGAATAAATTATTTGAAATGCATGTAGAATCAAAGCTGATGAATATATTTTGCAGAATAAAACTGTATTTCTTGAAAAAATAATACAACTGAAGAGCAATGGCGAAAAGCCAAAATATTGAAAATACAGCTAAATCAATGTAATCTGCTTGCATCCGGTAGGAAAAAGAATTAAGCAGTTTGCTAATTAGATGTAATCAAAGTAGAGAAGCATATTTCTATGAAAAAAGCTATATTTCACTTGGCGATCGATAACTGATTTTTATCGCCACTTGGCGAGTGGCGACTAGGCTGGCGATCGATGGCCGATTTTTTTAATCGCCACTTTTACAACTTTAATCGCCACGTGGCGAGTGCGACTGCCAATTTTCACCTATACAGTCCAACCATATTAAAACATGTGAAACAAATTGGAAAGGTACAGGAACTATACAGATGGTTCCATATGAATTGAACAAGCATCAGAAGAGGAATCATTTAAAAGTTTGCCACTCTTTGCCATTGTGACAAAAAAGCAAATCACTTTTACACCATATTACATGTGATGAAAATGGATACTTTGCAACAATTACAAGCGTTCAACACAGTGGATAGATAAAAATGAAGTATCAAAAAACATTCTGAAACTGAGTATTCACCAAAAAAAGCTAACAGTGTCAGTTTGGTAGCCCGGCACTTGTGTTTTCCATTACAGCTTCATGAGAACTCATCAACTGATTACAGGATTGTTATGATTTTGTCCAACCGAAAAAAACCCGGGTGGGTTTTTTGAAAATTTCAACTTTAAATTACATAGGTAATATATTTCTTAATATCAGTACACCACTCGTAAAGTTTATCATACCTCACCCCGAGGAAAAAAATGTCTTCATTCTCCCAATGACAATTTTTAAAACAAATAATTGTAACTTAATTTTCTATACGTATGTGTAACACAAAAACTTATTTTTTTCAATTAAAAAAAATACTTTGATATATAATAATGTTCTTGGAAATTCCTCCTCATTGTCCTGAAGTATGAGAGAGAGAGGAGAAATACAACTCAAACCTCCCAAAGAAGTTACTCCAGTTTAAAAAGAAAAGGGATTTTAGAAATGTGTGTGTGATGAGGGGGGGGGGGGGGGGGGGGAGAGAAGTATATATTGTTCTGTTCTTGAAAATTCCTCATCATTGTGCTTTCAGTAAATGGGAGAAGAATGTCTTGAAAAGGGAAAACATATATAATGTGTTGCTATATAAATATGCCAACACATTTTGGAATGGAAAGAACTGAAAAGAAAATTTGCAATCCATCGTTAATCAATATGTTTCAGCATTCACTTTTCAGAATGAATTTTTTCTAGAGAAAATATTTACAGTAAACTCTGTCTAAAGGCGGAATCAGTCGGGACTGAGAAAAATTTCCATTGTAGACAATATTCCGGCTTATGAAGAACCCCCCCCCCCCCCAAAAAAAAAAAAATCCCTTGCCGATGACGTTCTTTTATTGATTTTCCTGACTAGAAAAATAGTTGAAAACTGAAATTCTGAAAGATCCTTTGACCTTATAAATAAATGAGAAATGCTATTCAATTTCTTAGTACTGCTATAATATATGCGAATTAGATGTTTACACACACAAAAAACAATAAACTTAGAGAATGAGACAGAATGGTATCATGTTGTATTTGAGTACAACCTTAAACAGGGTGTCTACAGAAATTCTGAAAAAAAGTTCCCTGATTTTTCCATGATTTCTCTGACTATTTTCATCAGACTTCTCTGATTTCAATTATTAACAATACACATATGGTATTTTTTCATGTATGCCGATTCCTCGTATAACACACTTATCCAGCTTGCTAATGTCTCATTTGGGAGAAAAAACACGAGAAAAACATAAAAATTGCCTAATAGTCGTTAAGTATTGGTTGACAGTTTTATAAATCCGAACTCAACTAACTTTATAGCATCCAACATCATATAAAGTATAATATATTGTACTTTAGAAAATATATATTTTGATAAATGTGCATTCTACTAGAAATAATAACTTTTAAATGCAATTTTGTATAGGAAAAAACGGCATAGGCAAGAATTCCTTAAAAATTAAACAGTTTCTGTTCTTTTGAATTAATTTTTTCGAAGTGTTACACAATTTAACTAACATGCTCGACACTAAGTATTTGACTTTAAAGTATTTGACATTGAGTATTTGACAGTTTTAAAGTCTGACAAACAAAATGCTTTTCATTTTTAAATTATACTTTTTTCCGCCTTATGCAAAATTTTGGTTTTGATGGAACCTTAAAATCCTTTCCGTTTCCGCGTTAGACAGATTCCGCCTTATGCAGCATGAATTAATGTAATTTTCTATGGGTTCGCTGGGACTTGAAAAATTTTCCGCCTTAGACAATAGGTAATCACTTCAATTAAAATGAATAAAGATACTTTATCCTTAACAAAATATTAGTTTAAAAGTTCTGATTTAAAGCACTAGTATTAGTATAGTACTTTAATGATAATTTCATTGTTAAAATTATTACTAATAATCAATTTACCTAAAAGAAAAGCATAATTTTAATTATTGTCATCGATTTATATTTTTTTAATCAATTAGTTACTTTAAATTGTATTTAATAGTAACTACATTTTTTCCAAACATTCTGAACCGCCTCCCTTAACTTAGATAAAGCAGCCGAGACTAGTGAATAGAGACAGGCCAATCCTACTGTAGGACAATGCTTGTCCACATGTTTCCTGAACAACGTTGCTCAAACTACAGGAGCTAGACATGTAAACTCTCTGTCACTCATCATATTTCCCGGACTTTGGTTCTACTAACATTCTTGGGCATTGGATCACTTCTTGCAAGGAAAAATATTTAATTCCCAACAAGCAGTCTGCTTGCTCTTCAGGCTTCTTCACTGCACCCTTAGGATGGCAAAACTGCATTGATAGTTTCGGTTCATACTTCGATTAATTATCCTACTTCTTTCTGAAATATAAACAAACCAAACTTTCACTTTCAAATCAGGCATTTCATACTTAATGACCCAATACTATACAACTTTACTGCCTATAAACTTTTCTAATAATCAGATTCAACGTGGCTCATATTGAAGTAAAAATGCTATGCAACATTTGAGTCTAGATATAAAAATTTTGAATAATTTTCTGATCCATATTAAGTAAAGCAATTTATTTTCTTGTTTGCATTTTCTAAAAAAAACTTGACTTTTTAAATTTTAACAGTTCACAAATAAGCATGACTTTTTATCAGTTCACAAATAAGCATGACTATGATTTTTTTTAAATCTTTATTAAGTTAAAAGAAATGCAAGAAAAACTTACTGAACCGAGAAGCTCGTGTTTTCTTTTTTGGCAATGCAAGAAATTCCATTATAGCATTAATGAGATCATGGCGGCCAAGACCAACATTGGAAAGAACATTTTTGACTTGCTCTAAACACAAGATAGCTCCTATTTTTACTAAGACTGAATTTGGTAGGCTGTAAAAATATTTTATAATTAGTCACGGCAAAGAGAAAATTAATTAATTAAATATTAATTAAATATTTGAAATCCTTACGTTTGTAGCAACATAACTCTGTTGTAGTATTCTTCGGAATTTTTGTTAAAAGGAAAACCAGAGAATTCCAGTATTCTTTTTGAGAGCAATTCTTGAGTATCCTATAATTAAACATGCAGTATAAATAAATATAAAATGAAATTAAGTTATGTTGCCGCTATAAACAGTTAAAAATTAGATTTAGAAAGATTAGTTTTCTTTCACAAAAGATCAAGAAAGTTGTAATAAATGACAATTCAAGATACTTTGTAGCCCTTTTCTTAGGGTTCAATAACAATGCACAACAACGGTTCTTTCACAGAACTGAAATTAGTTGATTCTAGATCAGTTCAGTTTTTTTTTTTTTTTTTTTTTTTTTTTTTTTTGCGGCGATTTCGAATATGCTGTTTTTTGTAGATGGTCCAGTTTTTGAGAAATTTGCATATTTAAGTTTATGCAAGTTTGAGCTTTTTTGTGCTATTTTATGCAAATTTTAGATAATGCCTGATATATAATAATATAATATAGCCTTAAATAAATGCCTGATTGAATTACCTTTTGTAGATAATGACTACTGGACTATTTGCTTTAGATAAATGTTAAGATCTGCATATTCTTAACAAATGCAACTAAATTATTGCATTTCACAGCCACAAAATTATGCCTAAGCATCAAATTTGATGCCTAGCTTTCTTTCATTTAAATTTTTGTTTAACAAATGCTCTCATTCACACTTTAGCGTCCCCCAGTCCACCCCCCACCCCACATGCACTTCAACAGCACCTGTTTTCGATAAAAGATCGGACAGCAGCATCTGTCTTAGACCCCCTTGCACTTGTCAATCACCTCTAAAGTTCACTTCACTTTAACCTGAGAACCAAAAATTAAATATCTTGGTTTCAATTTTTCAAAGTAATTGCTACACGACTGTCTAAAATAAATATTGGATGATAAAATTATACTTTCGTGTTTTTTTTTTTTTTTTTTTTTTTTATGCAAAAGTTTTTTATTATGAAATATTTCTCCTTCTTTCTCTTCTCTTCCTAAACATTTTTATAGAATCCAAATATTGTAGTTTAATCAGGTTTTACAGTTTTATAGAAAGGCAGTTTTTATTTTGTTTTAGTTATTAACACAGACAAAGTGTAAGATGTACAGCCCGACCCCCATGCTGTTAGAAAATAGAAACAATATTACTGTTAACATGGTTGCGAAAATAAATCAGAATATTACATAATATAACATAAAATTTCAACCATGAAATGCAATTTAACACATAGAAAAAAATTTTAGCTGTCATTTGATGCCTTACTGAGAGTTTCTAATTTTTAACCCAAAGCCCAAATGTTTTTAGCCTTGTAGTAAAATAAATTTGTTCTTGCAGGAAATTCATTATCTTTGCCTGAAAATTTAATCACTAGTGGTGAGTAGATTTATGGTACTCCCCACCTTTGATTACAGATAATTAAATTAGTGATGAGAATTTAATCATTTTCCAAATAGGATTAAAAAGTACATATCTTGCAAAAAGATAATAAAAAGTTACTTTAAATGGGAAGCAAATGAAATAAAAAATATTTTAATTAAAAAGAAACCTAACAAAAAACATAATTGAATTATAAGCAAGAACGTTATTTTCATTAGCAACTTTATAAAGAAAATATTGTTGGAACTCAAAAAAGAAGAAGCTGTTGTTAACTGTTTTGTATTAGTGTAATTCAGAAGTGGCCCCATTAACACCTGAAACATTAGCTTGCCATGACAGAAAAATCCTGACCAGCCTTGCGCTAGCTAAGACTCCTATAATAGGAGCTGATGCATTCTACCTCAATTGGCACCCGATTTGGAGCCCAGTCGAAAAACCAAGCTAATTTTCTGCCATTTAACAGTCGAACTGTTCGACGAAACTACGCCCTAACAAGGCCGGGTTACTGATTGGCACCTTTATCGCTATTCCCGCGCCGCACTTTTGCCGTGAAAAAAACAAACAATTGTGGACGTGACAAGGGAGGATCCAGCTCCAGGGTTCATACAGAGTTGGGAAGAAAAAATCCAAGGAGTACCCAAAAAATACAAGGAGTCCAAAAAGTTTTAAGGATTTGCCATTTTTTTTTTTTTTTTTTTGTCGATGTTTTTATGTGCTGCATCGTTATGTGGTATGCACACTCCAATTTTTAATGCCCAATTTGGAGAGAAAAACATTTCAAAAACAAATTTTACTTCATTAGAATCCAATTGTTAGCACTGAAATTGCACAGTATTCACAATACTGTGAATACTGTTTACTGATTTAGTAAATTTAAATACAAAATTGACAATCAACTTTTTTATGCAGTGACCAATGGTCACGTCACAGGGGTGATTCTGAGTAAAAAAAAAATTCTGAAATTCCCAGCAAATCTTCTTAAAAGTTACAGCAGAATGGGGGAGGGGGGGATTGGGAGAAATCCACTCCCGACAATAGCTATGCGTTTTCTCTGCGGCTCTTTGACGAAATTCGCGTTTTTTCGCGATCTTTTGACGAAATTTGTGGTTTTTCGCGTTCTTTCGACGAAATTTGTGTTTTTCGCGATATTTGCCGTTTTTCGCGTTCTTTCGATGAAATTTGTGGGTTTTTTCGCGAACTTTTGACAAAATTTATGGGGTTTTTCGCGATCTTTAGACGACATTTGCCGTTTTTTCGCGATCTTTTGACGAAATTCGCGGGGTTTTTGCGATTCTTTGACGAAATTTGTGTTTTCCCCGCGATCCTTGACGGAATTGGTGATTTTTCTGCAAATGATTGGCAAAATTTATTTTTTTTGGCGACCATATGTCCGAATTTTCGGATTGGTGTCCGATTTTTTAAATTTTTCGGAAATGAATGCCTTACATTTTCGGAAAATTCGGACTAGGATCACCCCTATGTCCTATAAATAGAGATTAATCAAACGCCAAACACTTATTATGTATATCACATACATGATACATCTTAAAGAAAATTTTAAAAGACAAAAAAAAGAATGCTAAACGCAACATACAAGAAAAAATATAACAAGTTTTGAATTTATTCTTTTAGAACAGTGGTAATCGCTTCCTTTGAAGGTGAAATTTTGACGAATTCGCATTTTTTTCACGATCTTATGATGAAATTCGCGCCTTTTTCGCGATCTTCTGGGGGGAAATTTGCGTTTTTTCAGCGATCTTCTGGGAAAATCGCATTTTTTCGCGATCTTTTAATGGAATTCGCGTTTTATTTTGATTGTTGAACGAATCTGATGTTTTTTCGCGATCTTTTGATAGAAACCACGTATTTTTCGCGATCCTTTGACGAAATTTGCGTGTTTTTCGCGATCCTTTGACAAAATTCGCATGATTTTCGGGATTTTTTCAGGAAATTCGCGTGTTTTTCAACATTTTTGAGGAAATTCGCATTTTTTCGCGATTTTTAAAGGAAATTCCCGATTTATGCGATCTTTTGAGGAAATCTGCCTTTTTTTCTCGATCTTTAACGAAATTCGTGTTTTTTCGTGATCCTTTGAGTAAATTCGAGTTTTTCCGCTGTCTTTTAAGAAATTCGGGTCGAGTTTTACCCCGATCTGTTGGAGGAATTCACGTTTTTTCACGATCCTTTGACAAAATTTACGAATTTTTTCCGCGATCGATTGATGAAATTTGACGGTATTTTTTAGAACATATTTGCGAAAAACGCGATTTTTCAGAGATTCTTGGCTAAATTCCAAATATCGATAAAATTTAAAATAAAGGTCGGCTAACAGTGTCGAAAAACGAACTTTACGGACCTAATAATTGAAAAACGGAGCTAATGGGAGCCCTGTTATTAAAATTATCCTACCCAATCAATGCTTGTGCTTCAGATGAATTACGTGCATAAAGGATTTACCGTGCGTTTTACAATCACGATCCCCCCCCCCCCCCCCCAGCAATACCGCTTGCGTCCGAAGCCGCAATACAATTTAAGGAGTTTCTAAGGAGTGGTTTTCTCATCTAAGTAGTTCTAAGTACTAATTGGGAATGTTTTCATTTCTAAGGAGTTTCCAAGGAGTCTAAGGAGTCTGTGCGAACCCTGAGCTCTCCATTTAGAGGGGGATTATGGATTTTTTTTCTTGCAGAAGGGGGGGGGGGGGGGGGGGGGTTGGGGGGAAGGGGTAACATCTCTTTGTGAGAAAGTTTTATATTGAAAGCTATTCCCAAATCCAAACTGGCTACTTTTCTGATACTTTCGTGAACTCATTTTCATTCGTAAATAGAAAAAAAAATGCATTAATATTCGTAAAAATATAATATTTGCTGATTTTGTTCAGATGCCAAGAAACTAAAGACTTTCCCATTTTCTTATAAAGGCAAAAATTCATTCAGAAAATGTTGTCAAAGTTAACTTTTTTAGCCAAGTTTTAGGACTTGCCAGCCACAGAAATGTCATCACAAGGGAGCAATTTGGCTGTCGCGTCCGGAAATTCAGTTTAAAAAGTCAAATTTTACGGAATTTTTTGTAACATTCTTTGCTTTTATCGTAAAATGGAAAACACTATTTAATCACATACAGTGTCCTACTGGCCCACCAAACAGCGAGGCATCATATAGTTTCTCAATAAGTGCGCTTTTGAATAAATGTCTTGGACTTAGATTAAAAATGACTTGAAGGATATATCAGAAATTACCTAATTTGGATTTTATTTGAGTGGAGCTTTAAATAGAAAGATTCGGGGGAGTGGGGAAAAGATTTAAAGAATTTAATATATATTTCATTTTTTAAATGATCTTTAGAATTTGTTTTGTTGGTGTTCAGTGGGGGGTCATGACCCCCATGACCTCCCCCTTGGATCCGCCATTGGAACGCGGCAAGACAGAATGTGGAATTCTTTCATTAAACTAATTGTGTATCGTACGTAAATATAAAAGTACACTACTACTATTTACCCAAAATGTTCTTTAATTTTATTAGTTTAGTTGTGGATTTTTTTTTTTTTTTTTAATGCAATTACTCCCTCCCCCCATCCCTTTTATGCATTTTTCTTTCTTTCTTTTATATATATTGCTAAAATGATTGTTTAGCAAGAGCTTAATTACACTTTGAGAAATTTACACTATTTATGAACAATTTGATGGTTTTTAGAAAATGTGTCTGTCACTCTGAGTCTGTATGTGACAAAAATTTTGTGGGCACTATCTCAAAAACTAATGCACGGAATTTTTGGTGTAAATCGCCTTACAGGTGGTGCTGCTATGCTGCATCATTCACGATTTCCACAACAGCTCTATCTCAGGAAGTAATCCACGGATTTTCATAAAACTTCAGATTCAGTTAGTCCCTGATATAAATTAGTGGTGTTTAGTTTTTGGTGTAAATCGCCCAACTGGTGGCACTGTGCTGCACGATTTCCGTAATATCTGTATCTCAAGAACTAATGCTCGAATTTTCATCAGACTTCAGACACAGTTAGAAGTTGTCATAAGTTGTTGCTGATTAGATATTGGTGTAAATCACCCAGGGTCGGACTGGGTCAGTGTAAAGGGTGCAGACCTTGGATTTTCAGAGGGCGCAAAAATTTTAACGAACTCAAGTCAATTTGACTTGCTTGTGTTGTATCTGGCTTGACAAGGTTTAACACACTTGCATAGCACCAAGTAAAGGATAATGGCTTAAATTAAATCTTTAACTCTAGGTAGAAAACTTCGCAATATTCTCCGTGCATGTTTAAAATTCCATCAATCCTACACAATATTACGCAATTTTTTAAACCACATCACATAACATCTAAAAGCTCCAGCAAGTTGAATACAGATTAACTTGTAGTAGATTACTGATATCAAGACTAGAGCTTTCTTATTTTCTTCTATCGATAGACACCTTGCAGAAAAAAAAAATCATCGCCCCTACCAATTTTCCTCAAAATCACTGTATGAAAAAAACATAGGATTGATTAGGATAACAATTGATTAGGAATAATATTTACTATTAAATACTTTTCGTAAATTTTGCTTTGGAGGCTGTCTACATATTACATACACGAACGTTGATTTTTCAAATGGTAACATCCACTTTTGACACCCTGATTGAGTTCCTTTCTAGCCAGGAAAGAGATATAGCTTATATGCTTTTCTTAAATCTTAATACTGTTATAAAAGAAAATGCGTTAGGGGTTTATCCCTAAACTTCAGAAAATAAATTGAAGATCTTACCAGAAAAAGTACCAAAAACTCTCAGTCACCAGTAAAATTTTACTAGAATAATAAATTTATTAAAAACTTACTTTACATTAAAAAAAAAATCCTACAAAATATTTCTTGTAAGTTTCTACTATTTTTTTGTGGCTCCTTTGATAGCGGAATACGGACCCCTTAATTTATGGAAAAGAAAAATTTCCCTATATCTCCAAAACCAATTATTCAAATGAATTGTACACATGAATGTTTTTAACAATTGTGGTTAGTTCATAATATATATATTTTTTAATGACTTTGTTAATAATTTCTAATTAAGAAAAGTTTTTGAATAGAAAAAAAGTTTGGGTCTATTCACTATATCTCTAATGAATTAATAAAAAATCATCAGATAATTTTTACGAAGTTAAAAACTAAGTTTCTGAAATGGATTTATCTTTAACATCCTCAAATTTAAATCCTTCTAACTCTACCATGATTTAATTTAATGCATATAAACTATGCCTTTTTCCGGGCTGTCTCGATCCAAGAAACTCAAATAATGGGTCAAAAATGGGGTATTATTGCTTGAAAAATAAAAGTTGGTAGAATTCTCAATAAGTATACGACTTCGGAAACATAATTTATGCATAACAATAACTAGTAGATATTATTTTCAGTTGATTGGTACCTACATATTTTTTTACGATTATTTTTTGCAGAATTTGTAAGCTGTAAACCATATTTTTTTCCACTATCACCATTGATGCACTGAGGATCCTTAGAAAAGCTAACACTGTTTTTTGCACCTTTGCACCTAGCGCCAAATAGGGTTGCTGCGGTGCTGCTAAGGTCTTCAACCTTTTTTTTTTTTTTTTTAAATATATTTCTTTAATGTAATAGGAATTAGTTATCAAGCCAGTTTAAAATGTCATAAATTCAATTTCTGTTACAATCCGAGAGCCACTATCTACTGTTTTGTTATTATTCATATTATTAACCAAGTAGCATATTTACATGTGGTATCTACAAATATCTCCTTCAACACACAAGAAACGTTCGGTATGCAAACTTCGTCTAAAAAATATTTATAATTAGAACAAAAATATACTTTCCGTTTGGAAATAGAAATTTTGAAAACTAAATCTCAAGCTTCTTTTGTACCACGTATTATAAAGTATTGGAATGCTGAAATATAAAGCTATTTGAATGTGAAAATAATACTTGCTTGTGAAAATAATTGGTATTTTTTATACTTAAAAAATTACTATTATGCGTCCATAAAGAACTGAATTGATATCACATTATGAAAAGGTTTCTATAGAAAAAGTACACCCTAAAACATTGCTTTGCTAGTTTAAAATCACTAAAACAATTAAGTAAATTTACTATTCCCAGCACACTCTTCCCATGATTGCAAAACTTTTATCATCAGTGGTGTAGTCGTAAAAAACACAGAAGGTATACGCTCAAAGCAGAGGGTATACGCTCAAGGCAGAGCGTATACTCTAGAGTGTATATAATATAGGTATCTATGGAAACAGAGGGTATACGGTGTTCCTTTAAAAAATCCAGAAGGTATACGGCGTATACCCCCGTATACCCTCCACTACACCCCTGTTTATCATTGTTAAAGATCAAGGGAAATATTTAAGTTTCCGTACTTGAGTGTAAGTGCCCCAGGGATTGTATTCATGCAAGCTGCAGGGTACATAGCCAGTACTTTTTAATCGACTTTAAAAAAGGAAGGAGACTCTCATTTCGACGCATATGTATTTTTTTATGTAATTTCACTGATTACTCGTAAACTAGGCACGAGATTACTATCCGAAAATAACGGCAGATTTTGTGAATGAGAAAACGCTGTCCGCGAGATACCACAGCTTGCAGCGATTGCAATCCAAAAGTATCATCAACTTTGTATTCCCCGAAAAGAAAGATCATCATGTTTTCCAATCAAAAACAAAAGCCATACAAAAGTTTTTTGCCTTCTGATACGTCTCTCTTTTTTTTTCTCTCTTTCAAAAAGCACCATTATATGTGCATTTAAGGGCGGCTATAAGGAAAGGGGGCGCAGAGTACTAAAAGCAAAAGGACTGAAAATATGTAAATTCTAAAACATATCATGAAAAAAAGCGATGAAAAAAATTTCGTCCAGGGTGCAATGGTTACTAAAGCTTTCGTTGGGTGCATATTTTCTCTTTCAATCGCATGCAAAGATGTCCGTTTTGGTTTCCGATCCTGAAATTGCTACGATATATCTTTAATTTCTTTGTGGTAATAATAAAAAATACATCTCTTGTGCTGTCTATTAATTGATGATTATCCCTAAACGAATTCTTGAAATTTAGTACACTAATCAGAATGTATGTATACAACAAGTGAAAAAATATTGGAGCGGCTTAGGCACTTAGGGGCGCGACGTTTTCCCTGGGCGAGGGCGCACCGGCCATCGGGCCGATGGGCCAGTCCGAGCCTGAAATCACCTAACCGGCGACACTGCTATGTTGCATTTTTCAGGAAGTATTAACATGTATGAGATAGAAGAAAGTTTTGAGATTGCCACATCCGACTAGTTTATATTTTCAGTCAAAGCAAGTGTAAATTAATTTTTTAACTGTTATTGACATTGTTGTTCTGTAGGTAATTTTTTTTTTTTTTTTTTTTTTAATTTTGATCAGGCAGTGGCTTTATCTCCCCCCCCCCCTTCCTATATATATATATATATATACACACACATACATATCCAACCTTTACGTTTGAAGAAGAATTTTTAAATTAAGAAAGAAGAATTAATTATGTGGATATATTTACTTAGAAGTGGTATTGAAATATAAAATGTCTAATTTAGATAAGTTATTAGAAAGAATCTTTTCTAGTTCTGGTTTTGCTCAATTTAAATTGCACACCTAGTTAGGGAATGAAAAAGTAAAGAAGCTGAATATTCAAAACTTTTACTACAAACAAATTATTATTTTTTCATTATTATTTAAAAGTTTGTTGCATAAAACATACAACTTTCTTGCTTTTTGTGAGTATAAAATACAAATTGTGTCTTCTTATAACCCTTTAAAACCCGGTGTATTCGTAAACAAAGTTAGTCATGCCTGTAGAAAGTAAAACATAGGCTGCAACTGCTACCTGTTGATAAAAAATTATACTTTACTCTATCTGCAAACCAGAACGATCGTTCAATTTGAGTTTATATTATAAACAACTCAGAAACAAACAAATGAATGCCTAACCCGCACGATTGTGCGGGTTGGGTCTTAAAGGGTAATTTTGATACATAAGTGAAAAAATAAAATAAAAATGCATTTAAAATAAAATAAGTAAATAGAGTGAGTTTGTTTTTGTAATCAACTTACACTCGATGCATAAATAATAACTAATCAATATTTAAAATGTTTAAAAAAACCAAGTAGGTGTTTCTTTACTACAGCACTTTAAAAATGTAAGTCCTTCAACACAAGTTTGTCTCTCAAAGTAATACAAAGGTAATATAATGTGTATAGCTAGTTTAATTGGTAGCTGTAATTTTCAATAGATATCCCGAGATGTACTTTTACACTAATTTCTGCAATTTACTTGCTTTTGATAAAATTTTGTATGTTGTATCAGCGCCACTATTTGTATTTTACGTAAGGTTTAAATAAATTACCTGAAATATTACTTATAATAATTAGTAATACTAATATGAAAGAAATGAAAC
Source organism: Maratus speciosus (assembly GCA_963932465.1). Classification (NCBI taxonomy): domain Eukaryota; kingdom Metazoa; phylum Arthropoda; class Arachnida; order Araneae; family Salticidae; genus Maratus; species Maratus speciosus. The sequence goes on along the minus strand of OZ010789.1, from coordinate 92,070,562 downwards.
TGTGTCCCTTGCTCATGATTTACTCAATTTATTAATACATTGAAAAAACTAAATTTTTTCGTGAACTTCCAAACATTTATGATTTATAATTATTTTAAATAAGCAATCGGCTAAATTTGTCATTACATTTGAAAAAGTCATCGTACAGCAGCTTGCACTTATACTTGTAAAGAAAAACGTATTTATTTCAGCACGCTGACAATTGAATAAAACCTGCTGTGGTTTCTTTTCACAACCAAAAACCCTTTTCCTTCAATCAAATCCCCGCCAAGTTCAAGCAAGAAAAAACTCAGCCAATCCCGTTATCCAACCAGTGGGGAGAAATAATCGCTTGTCAGTGACTGGGACTTTTAAATACAGCAACCCCAGGCCTGCCAGCTCCGGCGGTAGATTGATGCTGAACCAGGACCCTATATTATTGTTATTTTCCTAAACAAAATTTAATGGGGGGGGGGGGGGGGGGGGGGGGGAATCTGGGCTGCAAAACAAACTTCTTAACATAAAACCCTCTTTATGTATATTAACCACAAATGAATCGTGTTTCTATAAATATTTATACAGGAATTCCCTTCCTTAGAAACAGGGGTGCCATTTTTAGTTCTTTGAGGGGCAAGGTTTGAAATAGTGTGTAAAATCACGCAGATCAGTAAGAAAACGCAAATTTCACCGAAAGGTCGCAGAAAGAAAATGCCAATTTCGTCAAAGGATCGTGGTAAAAAACACAAAATTCGTCAAAGGATTCCGATAAAAATACGAATTTCGTCAAAAGTTCATGGTAAAAAGTGCGGATTTCAACAAAGAATCGTGGTAGAAAAATGTGAAATACGATTGTGAGAGAAAATGTGAATATCCTGAAATGATCGCGGAAAAAAAAACTCAAATTTCGTCAGAATTTACTACCTTATTCCTTTTACGAATGTCAAAAGATGGCTACGAAACATGAAAAGCCAACCAACCAACCTTCAGATTAATTTTAATTTTGTATGCTACGATTTCTCATTTTCAAAGGTTGGCAGGTCTGACAAACTCACAGGTAGGACATTTCCTAAAAACAGTCAAATGGTGTTCAGGACTTTTAAAAATATAAATCCGTCGAAAACCTGAAGTCAAATTTTTTCACGATTCCATTACTTTATTCGTGTAAAGATAGGGGGAAAATAAAAAGAGTGAGAGATTGAAAATCGAAGCGTTAGTTCAATAGTTTTTCTTTGACGTATACATTATAAACACATATATAAAACAATTGTATAATCTCCTTCATTTTGGAAGTTGGTTAAAAAGTATACATAATTCGTTAAGGCCTCGATCACTACAACGCTAATATGAGTATGCTTCCCATGAATAAAATAAAAAATAATTTAAAAAGGAATATTAAATAAACAACATGTTAAATGTTTTCGTTTAAATCCTAGAAATATCATAATGTGTAGAAATACGACTTCGGGAGTATCATGATACCAAATAACTTTTTTTTATGTTTTTTTTTTTTTTTAAATAAATAATAAGTGTCTTCCATCAACGCATCGTTCTTCGTCATGGTCTGTTTTAAAGACCTTTCAATCTTGAATAAGTCATTGTATTAAAATTACTTTAAATACTCATAACGTACTCTCCATCATTTATATTGTAAAACTGCATTTAAATATATGCATACTATACTTGTAATAATGATTGCAAGTTAAATATTGCTATTTATTTTCTTTAGGTATGAATACACTACTTATTCTATTAAATAATCCTTTATTGATATTTGTTTTTATTAATTTGCAAGCCAAATGTTAAAAATTTTAAAACTCTATGTACAATGTACATTGATCTCAATTGATACATAACTAATCTCGAAATACATAAATAACTACACAATTAATAATGTATTAATTTCTATGCTTATAAATCCGTACAAAATAATGTTTCATTAATCTTTTTTTAATTTTATTCTAAACAAATATATGCGCATACCTGCACATTCAATATCATAAATATTCTTCTAAAGGGGGATGTTTTTGTAATTAACCAAATTAATATTATTACTATTAAAATTGTCATCTGAGAAACTTTCGTTTACGATCTAAACTCAAAAGAGAATCAAACTTCGGTTTCGGACAGCAACTTTCGTTTCGGTCGAACACCAGTTTATTCACTGTGCTATTTTTTTTTATAAACACTATAAAATAAAACATGAAATGAGTCAAAAAAATTTAATTGCGAAGTTACGCTATATAAACATGTACCTCCAGTAAGAGCAGGTCTATAATCAAAAATTCAACATTTAATATACTCAATCGTAAATACAATTAATGAAAATCTGAATTCTATATCAATAAATATAACTATTTAGGTAATAAAATTCGCTCTCAATTAAATGAATATAACGGGTGGTTTAAAATATACCCGAATTTTGATAAAACGGATACAAAAGAGCTAGAAAAAATGTTTCAATCAATAATAAAACTAAAAATCTTACCTTTAAATGTGTGTTAAAGTTAGTTGTTGCTTCAAAAGTTCCACTTATAACAGTAGATTTTGTTTTACATATCTGGCATGCAGCCTTAACTTTACCGTTATTATCAACAGAAATTATTTTAAAAAATTTCCCATCTAGTATAGCGCAACGTGTACTATCGCAATTCATTAATTCACTTGATATATTATTATCCAGAACTGTAGAAATATCAGCCATTCTTTCACGAGACTTAAACATACATTACATTTCTTTCTATGGTTCTTTAAACAGTAACTATGCACAGCAAAACTCTAAATGAATCTTCCTGTTTATCACACAGTAGATTTTGTCATTCTCATAGCAACGTTATAATTATAAAAGTTAAAACGTTAGAATTGTAACAATTCAGCAAAAATGCTTAATTAAAACAGAAGCGTTCATTCTAATCCTTATCATATCAGCAGTTGAAAAAGTATGTTTACATTAACTTCCAGAAATGAACCCTATAAGACAAAACAAAACAGACAGGCGCGTATTTTGCTTTTGTGAATCTTACATTTGTGGTTTAAACGACGGTTCTTGTGTTTCTGTAGAAGCATCAGATTGAAATCTACAGAAATGTATTTTGAGTATTTTCGAAATACAAAATACTTGAAAAAATCATTTCAAAATACATTACCAAAATACTTTCGTTTAGTCGGCTTAAAATACAAAATACAAATGTATTTTGAAAATGTATTTCAAATACATGTATTTTCGATACTGCCCATCTCTGGTAGTGGACAATGAGGTGCGTTTTGGATCCTTTTTAGGCGGATTATTCAATTCCATCAATGCCAACAACGTATTTCCTTAAGAGTTGAAGAAAATATTGTATCAGGGGGTAATGCATTATTATTGAATTAATCTGTATGTGTAGTGGACAGTGAGGTGCATTTTGGATCCTTTTTAGGCAGATTATTCAATTCCAGCAATGCCAACTACGTATTTCGTCAGAATTTGAAGAAAATATTGGCTCAGGAGGTAATACATTATTATTGAATTAATCTGTATGTGTAGTGGACAATGAGGTGCGTTTCGGATCCTTTTAAGGGTGTATTCGAAAAAATATTTTTCCACCCTCAACAGCTCGAAATTTTCTGAGACATTTTCAGACTCATTTTTAAAAGTAAAAACATGAAACTTGCCGGGGTGATTTCTGAAGACATGTTTAACATGCCGTGTGATTTCATTTTCAGCTCAATTAATTAGAATTTCATTTTTAAACAATTATTTTCTCAGTAGGACCATTTTTTTCATTCCCAGATCGCCCGCTTCGGAAAATTCGGTTCAAAACGCCAACTTTGACAGCGTTTTTTACAGTAGTTTCTGCATTTATCAAAAAATTAAGAAGCACCGCACATTATGTAGTTTCTAAATAAGAGAATTTCCAAGTTTGATGCGTTTGAGAGCAAAAATGAATTTTAAAATGAATCAGAAAATAAGCAGTTTGGATCGGAATACACCCTTAAGGCAGATTATTCTATTCCAACAACGTATTTCCTTAAGAGTTGAAGAAAATATTGTCTCTGGGGGTAATACATTATTATTTTATTAATCTGTATGTGTAGTGGACAATGAGGTGCGTTTTGGATACTTTTTAGGCAGATTATTCAATTCCAGCAATGCCAACAACGTATTTTCTTAAGAGTTGAAGAAAATATTGTGTCTCAGGGGGTAATACATTATTATTTACTTAATCTGTATGTCTAGTGGACAATGAGGTGCGTTTTAGATCCTTTTTAGGCAGATTATTCAATTCCATCAATACCAACAACGTATTTCCTTAAGAGTTGAAGAAAATATTGTCTCAGGGGGTAATACATATCTATTACCATCAAGTTAAACCCAAAAATTATAATTCTGTCCTCATTACAGCAGCTACTCTTTCACTTTAATATTTTCCAAAAAGTCCGAACTTTGAGGACCTGCCCAAGAGGGGCGGGAGGGCCGTACCCCCTCCTATTATACACCTTAAAATTTCGCTCATTCTTTTTACCATCATTCTATAACAATTTTTTTAGTAGCTACGGGGCACCCCTGGGACTGTGCCCCTACCCTATTGGTTACTCACTCAAAAAGGGCTGATTCTTCAGTTCACTTCAATCTTTAACAGCTTATAACTTTGCTTGTATGGAAGCCACAGCGGGGGGATTTTTCCCAGCCTGGCACCCCTGTTCCAACTTGTATTTTTGCATCTTCAGTTTTTCGGTTTTCCACATAGGACCGAAGATAGGGGGTGGGGAGTCATTATTGGATGTAGCATGTCTACAGAAAGCTTTCACCTCACAGATCTCAGAAATAATGTTTAAAATTTTGTTCAGTCATTTTGGGCCACCTTACGCGTCCAAATAATGGTTTTCCTCCAAAATTTCTTTCATCCTCCTGCACCGTACATTACAAGATATTAAAAGATTAGCGTTTCTGACCTTTTCAGATGCCGTTTTTTGATTACTATGATATACTCTGATATATGCTACTTATTAGATATACAAAAGTCAAAATTTTAGTTACCACTGTTTCCGAATAGTACTCTCAGCAAATTTCTTAATTTCACGCTTAAGACCGCCACCAACTTGTGTAACTTATCCAGTGATAGGTTGTTTAACAGAGTTTCGTTCAGATTCGCTTTTGTTATGAATAGAGTGCGCTCCCTGGTGGTAGAATGTGGAACTAACATAACGCGATGTTATTAAATTTAGGAAATATAACAAGGCGATTTGCTTGAAACATTAAGATAGTTCATAACACATTGAGACAGGGTTGTTACGTTTAAAACATTTTGTTTAAAACATTACATTTAAAACAATGTTTAAAACATGTTTATTAAAGAATCGTTTGATATTCAAGCTGCACGCTTTATTTATGCAACAAATACATCATTTTCATGTGTGGATCATTCAAAATTTAAAAAGATGGTGTCGAGTATAAAACCTGGCTACAAACCACCAAATCATCATGAAATAGGAGGCATATTACTTGACAAAGTGCATGAATCTGTGCTGGAAACTTATAAAAATGATTTAAGAGAACAGATTGTTTGTGCTGCTCTTGACAGATGGAGTAATATTCACAATGAGCCAGTTGTAGGAATTACAGTATCTTGTAAAGGCCAAATTTACTTAATAGATTCAATTAATACACCTGGCCATCCTCATGAATTTAATTATCTTTGTGAGCTTGCATGTATTGCCATAAATAAAGTAGAGGAACGCTATGGTTGTTTTATTGGCAGCTTTGTAACAGACAATGCTGCCATGAAGATGAGAAATGAGCTTTAAAAGATTGAGAGCCATAATATGAATATTTTAACTTATGGATGTTCAGCTCATGTCTTAAATCATCTAGCAAAAGACATTAAAATTTCTAATATAAAGCTCAAGTTTTGATACTGTTAAATATTCTAGAAATGATCATTTTGCTTCAGCAAAGCTTCGGGAAACAGTTGCTAAAAAGCTTGAGTTACCATCAGGTGTCAGGTGGAATTCCATGTTGGACACAATGGAGTCTTACATAAGCAATTGGTCACAAATTTTCAAAATTTGTGAAGATAATCGAGAGAAAATCAATTCTGATATTTCTAAGAAAGTCCATAGACTTGCAGTTAAAAAGAAATGTTGACGATTATATCCAACAGCTCAAACATATTGTAATTGCATGTGACAAAGCTCAGAGTAATAATTGTATTATTAGTGATGTAGTTGAAGTTTGGAAAGATTTTAAAAAAGAAATTTCAGAAATATGTGCTGCTAGTAATCTTACCATGATTACAAAAAACATTGAAAAAGCCATAGATCACAGATATGAAATGGCCATGACATCTGTACATTTCTTGGCAGACATTACTGATCCACACTTTAAAGGAGAATCACTTACAATTGATGAGACAGAAAAAGGCATGAACCTTGCAGCCGAATTATGTCCTGAACTAATTCCTATAATTATAAACTATAAAGCTAAGTCAACTCCATTCTCCAGTTATATGTTTGACGCTATTAATAATAATGCCAAAAAAAAAAAAAAAAATGATATGCTGTCAGTTACCAATCATAAATTCACTGTTCAAGAATCAAATAAAGTGCACAATTTTGTATAAAAATATCATGCTGATCACAAAACAATTACATACAGCTGTGTGGATGGTTTAAAAAGAGTTTTCGACTTTTGGCTTTGTGCCGAGCAAAACTAGAAACCAGTTAGGTGTTAAGGTTGCCAAGCTTGTTACAATTTTTAAGAACTTAATAATTAGATGTTTTAGTTTAGAATAAAAAATTAATTGTTAATTAATGTTTGGTATTTATTAAATAATTTTTTCTTATTTACTGTTTTTTTAAAATATTTTCATTCTTTATATTTAATTTAATAATTTTTGTTCGCTTTAATCAAAATTATGCTGTTGAATGAGAAAAAAACGTTTTAAACGTTTAAAACATGTTTTAAACAAAAGAAACACGTTTTTTTGTTTTTTTTCTAAAAAAAAACGTGTTTTTTTCCAACCCTGCATTGAGATATATGCTTCTTATTAAATATAAAAAAGTCAAAAGATTAGTTACCACTATTTCCGAATAGTAATTTGTGCAAATATCTTAAATTCTTGCTTAAGACCGCCACCACCTCAAGTAACATATCTACTGATAGGTTGTTTAACGGACTTTCCTTCCGACACAGTTTTGTTATGAATAGAGTGCGCTCCCTGGTGGTAGAATGTGGAACTAACATAACGCGATTTATTAAATTTAGGAAATATAACAAGGCGATCTGCTTGAAACATTAAGATAGTTCATAACACATTGATATATATGCTACTTATTAAATATAAAAATGTCAAAAGTTTAGTTACCACTATTTCTGAATAGTAATTTGTGCAAATATCTTAAATTCTTGCTTAAGACCACCACCACCTCGAGTAACTTATCTACTGATAGGTTGTTTAACGGACTTTCCTTCAGACACGGTTTCGTTATGAATAGAGTGTGCTCCCTGGTGGTGGAATGTGGAACAAACAGATTTCTTGGTTAAGACCGCCACCATCCCGACCCATGTATCTACGGAAAGGTTGCGTGAAGGCGTTTCGTTCAGATAAGTTTTTGTTAAGAATACAGTGCACTCCCTGGTGGTGGAATGCAGAACTGACATAACGCGATTTTGTTAAATTTAGCAGCGAGGACCAGCACCGTGCGAAAGGGGGGGCGAAGGGGGCGGTCGCCCCGGGCGCGGAAATTTAGGGGCGCCAAATTTGCACTACCAATTTCCGTTTTTTTTAATTATTTTATTGTCGTCGATCATTTTCATTGGATTTTTTTTTTTCACTCTTCGATATTCTATATTTTTGTAAACTAAATGTATATCGGGAATATTTTTCCCAATGGAAGTATGTACATTTTTCATTTCAAAATTATTGCGTTGTTCATAGTTACTTTTCATTGAGCTCTTTAGATCTGATGATTTTATAATATGCTTTTGTGATAAAATTATTGCAGTGTTTCTTAAACTTTTGCACTCTGCAGGCCCTTTACATCGTATACGAAAGTTTCTGCCACCTGCCACACTCAGTGAATATGAATTGCTAACCTATTCTGATTCCACTATGGGATCATTCTTATAGTCATTCGGTCATTACTTTGCTGTTAAAAAAAGGTCCAGCACAGGATGAAAATGCTGATTACATGAAATCTGCGATTGCATAAGGACTACAATTTTCCAAACTGACGTTCAAGAAAATTATACCTAGTGGAGAAATTATTAACCGTGATTGCTGCTTGTTTGATAACTTAATTAAGGGAATCACTATATTTTGTTTTCTATTTTTATTATTCACCAATTATCATGATCGCCCTCCAAAGTTAGCTAATCCAGATTTTGGGTTTTTCATGTGGAAGAAATTAAATCCTAAAATTCCTGAGCATAAAAATGCTCTAGAACACCAGAATGCATGCATTCGCTAAAAGAAACTTGAGAGACGTTTAAAATTAAATCATATAATCGACAGCAAATTTGAAAAGCGCTAAAGTGAAAATTATTGAAAGTGAAAAAGATAAATGGCAAAATATATTCAGGATGAAATTATGAACTTTCTTGTCAATGAAGTAAGAAAAACGATTGTAGAAGAAATTAATAGAGCAAGGTATTTTTCAATTTCGTTCGATCGCACTCCATATACCGAGTGCCCTAAAATGGACTGACTGTTTTTAAAATTCAATAACCTGTAAATGGTGACAGCTATTTAAAAAAAAAAATTGCGGGAAGGTAATGTAAAATGTCATTTATTTTTTTACCTCGATTCCCGACTTTAGTTCCAAATAGCAACTACAGATGGCGCTGCAAGCAGCGATGACCACCTCGGTAACTCAGCTTACGCTTTAGAGTGATAGTGCAATGCCGAGGGGCAGACCAAATCCACTAGCTGCTCGCGTTGCAAATGACTTTTTCAATTCTTATACTGCAGTTTTACAATTTTTCACATTACAACATAAATATCGATGATTTGTTGAAGAATTAAACAGGTTTATAGTTAATTCAGGTTACAGCAGTATACTTTATTAAACTATATTCGTGAAAATCAATCAAGTTTATACTGAATTGACAATTATGCCAGCAATGTATAACCACACAAGCACTATAAAGACAACATCTAGCGCCATAGGTGCTCAATCAAGGCCAAAACCGAAATCGCCCAACACTGATGCGAAAAGAGCATGCTAAATGTATGGAGTGGGTCTCATTCTCCAATACAATCTTATTTTTAGAGGCCCATTCTATATATTTAACCTTCTTCCTTCGCATGATGCTAGGAGATTTCAGTTTAGACCTCCATTGAGTGCTTATTCCTTGCCATCTATCTCTGCTATTTGGAACTAAAACCGAGAACCGCAGTAAAAATACTTCTAATATCTTACATAACTCTCCTGCAAGAATTTCTTTTAATAATTGTCACCATTTCCAAGTTACTGAATTTTAAACACAGTCCAGTTTAGGAATCCAGTACACCTCACAAAGAACAAATGACGCAAATTATACGATACCGAAAATTGAAAATTTTCATTCGTGGAAAGGTTTCTTGACTACATCAAGTCAAAAAAAAAAAGAAAAAAAAAAGGAAAAAAATTAGCATAAGAAATTTAAGATTAGGGATGCACCGAATAGTGATTTTGGCCGAATACCGAATATTCGGCCTACAGGCGAACCGAATACCGAATATTCGGCTTGTCGAATACTTTTATATTTCAAAGTTTAAAGGCATTAAAATGTTAAATTTTAAAACAATTTTACATAATATTTAAAACAGAAACTTTTATTCTAATAAACAAGAGCTTTTTTCAAGTAAACTTTATGCTGAAAAAAATCTGTTTTGGGTTATTTAAGAAGAGGATAGTTATAAAACTTTTTTAATTAATAAAATTTTCAATTTCATGGCTTCTGAGAATTAAAACAAATGAATAAAATTTTCTTAAATTCTAAAAGAAAGATTTTAAAATCAAAGAGAAATTGTGAAAAAGTTGGAAGAAAAATTGTACAGGATCATATATTATTTATTTGTCAAGAAGTGACTAAAGTAAAAGTAAATAAATAATACAGTCTATTCAAATTATATAAGGTGGCAACTTAGCAAGAATAACTGTTCTACCCCCTTTGATTAAGCTAGGAAGTTTTTAAATGCATCCTAGATTGGTGTCTGGAGTGAGCAATCATTTTCAGAGATTGTAAACGTTGTTCTTAAAATCTTAGCAAGAAACAGATTATTTACTGGACAGTGTTCAGGAACTTGCATTTGTACATAATTAATTCCTATGAAAATCCTCGTGAATGGTTAATTTTCTTAAATAATACTTAACAAATAGCAAATAAATAACGTAAAAACCTTCTCTTTTATTTAAATATGATTCTGTTTCTAATTATTTTTAACATCTTTATAAGTTGACAGTTAAACGTAGAAGTTATATATGGTTTTTAAAAATATGTTAAAAAAGTTTTTTTAAGTATTCGGTTTGGCCGAATATTTCGATATTCGGCCAAACCGAATATTCGGCATACCGAATAGTTTGATATTCGCCCAAACCGAATATTCGGTAACATGGCCGAATAGGCCGAATACCGAATAGATACCGAATATTCGGTGCATCCCTATTTAAGATAAGCTAATGTCCGACAATCTCGACATTCACAGCTGCACGAGAGGTTCTGTTCTCAAAGACGGCAGACGGGAGGTGCTGAGTGCGACCCAATTGCGCACGTTAGCCTAATCGTTCAAAATTGTCCGTAGTTTTCTTCGAACCGTGCGTAAAGACGGTTAAGTTTTCTTCGAACCGTGCGTAAAGACGTTTAGGTTCCCTTAGAAAGACCTTACAGAGGACACTCCCATCCTACTCCGGCCTACTATATCCAACTTGTAGATAATCGGCCGTCATAAACAATAGCAATATCAACCCTTCAGAGCTGAAAGTTGTAATATGGTGCAAATATGGCTTCCCAATATAATGTTGTGTAAGCTCGAATTGTCGAAGTAAATAAATTCGTCTATTTTTTACCATGTTCTGCACATTCTCTAAACTTTGAGTTCGTGCTGCTGGTGTATGTCCAAAAATGTCCGGAACTGCATAAAATGTGTTTGTTTTTTCTTCTCTTCTACTGAAAGATGGGATATACTTATATCCCACTTATCAGTTTATTTAAAGAAACATTGCGATACTCTATGGTCATGAAAAAATAAAGCTATATCTGCAGTTTACAAACAATTGCCACAGATTTTAAAAACTCTGGAAGACCTTATAGAAATGAAGTAAAATCAGTAAACTTACTCAGGAGCAAAAAGCTTAATAAAGCAAATAAAGAAATTTCCCTTTATTTACAGACTACTAGTTTGACACAGCATTTTAAATGAAATAGAAAAAGTTAATATTATTCTCACGAAAAAAAAGAAGAAAAAAAACTGTCAATGTTTCGATCGCCAGCAAACTGATTGAAACACTAAAAAACACATTTCAAAAAATAAGAGAGGAAATTTTTGAATAAGAAAGCGAAAATTTGGTTATGTCTGTAAATGTAGAGTCCTTATTTGAGCAAAACAGAAAACGTAAAATTCGCAGAACAATTTGGCTACGAATCTTCTGATGAAAGTGGAAAATTATATGAATGTGAAGGATTTCGTGTTACGTAGAGACACTATAACCGTGCAACTGAACTGGAGGTTTGAGAAACTGAGAGATGTAAAACAAGAATTTGAGTTTCTGGCTGGTGCGAATCTAAAATCAGTTATCGAAAATCTGTTAATATTGCCTGGATCTTGCCCTTTATTGCTGACTTGAATGAACTTGAATTGTTAAGCGAGGTTTTAAATGCGAAAACCTTATTTCCACCATTAGATAAGAACTTTTATAAAATGGATCATTTAGAAATCCTTTAGTTGCTCCATAATTTTAACTTTGGGAAAACAAGGAATTACAAAAACATGGAGACAGCGTACATAATTTATAAAGTATTCCAGTAACAATAAAATAGTAAAAAACTACTTAAGATCTACTATGAGTCGAGAGATTAAGCAACCTGAATTTACTTTCTATAAAATTCAGTGTGTCTCAATCTTTACACATAAAATAATAAACCATTTTGTTACCCTAAATGCAAGAAAAATAAAATGGAAGTAAATGTATTTGCCTGATATTATATTTTATATTAATTAAAACATTGCTTCAGTTATCTTTCTTAATTAATGTACTGAAATTATAATTTATTTTTACCTTTTACATTATGTTCTGCAGGTTTTTTGTTTCTTTTGCTTTTTTAGTATACTTATTGGTTGAAGGGACCGCTTGTTTCCAATCTGGTTGTTAGCGATTTTTACCCATTTTCTGCAGCTTAAAGACTACCAAGAACTAAAAATGGCTAGAAAAATATGTGAGAAAGGTTTTAAAAAAATCTGTCGCAAAACATCATGATCTCATTAACAAATAAGTGCAATTTTCTTTTCTGTTATTTAGTTGTTTGGAATTTCTGAATTAAAATTAAATCTTTTAAAGTTCTAAAATAAGTGCAAAATATTTATTCAATATAATTTATTTCTGTTTATGCCCTTTATCAATTTTGAAGGAGGTGGGAGGGGGGGGGGGGGGGGGGGGGCGCCAAATTGAAACGCTGCCCCGGGCGCAGTTTTCTCTTCGCACGGCCCTGGCGAGGACCCGGTTCGAGGTTCGTTCGAGCAAGATTGCCTATTTTATAAGATTTGGCAGGCATGCTCAGCACGCCTGCTATACAGTGCCGTAGACAGTGGGGACCCGGTTCGACTTTCGTTTGAGTGCAATAGGCTTTTTAAAAGAGTTTGCAGTGCTTACGCAGCACGCCTACTATAAGGTGCCGTAGGCAGCGAGTAACAGGCTCAACTTTCGTTATAGCGAAGGTTTTTTTTTTAAAGAGATTGCAGTGCGTGCACAGCACGCCTGCTATACGGTGCCGTAGGCAGCGGGGACTCGGTTCGAGGTTCGTTCACGTCGAGATTTCACATTATCAGAGGTTCATAAAAAGGAGGGGCTCCGCTATGTTAGAGGTTCAGTTAAAAGGAGGGGCCCGCTACCCGGTTCGACTTTCGTTCGAGCGCGATACGCTTTTTAAAAAGAGTTTGCAGTGCGTTCGCAGCACGCCTGCCATTCGGTGCCGTAGGCAGCGAGGACCAGCTTCGACTTTCGTTATAACGAAAGGCTTTTTTACAAGAGTTTGCAGTGTGTGCGCAGCACGTCTGCTATACGGTGCCGAAGGCAGCGGGGACCTGGTTCGACTTTCGTTCGAGCGCGACAGGCTTTTTTTAATGAGTTTGCAGAGCGCCAAACTCATGCATACGGCACCCCTGCTATACGGTGCCGTAGGCAGCGGGGACCCGGTTCAAGGTTCGTTCACTTCGAGATTTCATATTATTAGAGGTTCATAAAAAGGAGGTGCCCGCTAGCGGGCGAAGCCAGCTAGTAAATTAAATAATGCTCTCAAAAATTCTACAATAGATCAATTTGTTGATCGCATGGCAGCTTTAAAGGCACCATGCATTACATGGAGACCACAGGTACCAATATTTAAAATCTCTGGACAATGTTCACTTTCAAACTCTGCTTTCAAATCTTTAAAAAATTTATGGTTCACATTTGGGCCATCCATTGAAATTTGTAAAATGGATTTCATATTTAGAGGAGAGAGAGCTTCCTTAAAAGCTTCTCTTATGTTGTCAGAAGTGGCACGACCCAAAAATGAAGAAGTGAAAAATTTTGTGCTTACCTCATAATCATCTTTATTCCAAAATCTGACATTCACATCCATTTGGGTCTTCTGAGAAATTTTATTCAACGATTCGTCAAATACAATGGTATAATATTTACACTGAGCCAATTTTGTTAATAAAATATCTTTTAAATAAGGGGCTATACCATAAAGGATGGAATATGAATCTTTGTTCTTTGCAATTGCATTTTTTGTGCCACTTCGCTATCGGAAAATATAGTTTGAAAAAGCATCACATCTTTACTCGCTGATCGCATGGATTTGTGTGTCATTATTGTTTGAATGCACAAAGAATTTCTGCTTTTGCTACTTGGTCATTAATGAAAAATTTCTGTAAAGTTTTAGATGGAACAGATAATTTGTTATCCAATGAGGAACTGGAAGTTGATGGCTCAAAACAAAGCGACGTATTTGCAGTAGTAGGGTCAGGTTTTGATGACTCTTCTACTTTCAAACTCTCCTCATTTGCAATTTTATTGGAAAACAAAAAATCTATTATACTTGGCTGTGATGCAGCTTTCATCCTTTTTTTTTATGTTCAGTTCCCTTTGCATGACTCGTAAGTGCTCTCCGACACATATTACTTAACGTAAGTGAATAGCGTCATTTTATGCATTTTGCCCTATGCACATCATTAGGCACTTCTCTTATCAAATCCTTAAATTCTGGATTTGTAAGCCAATCGACTTGAAACCACATTGCCATATATAACTAAGGTTTCTACACGAATCCAGGTAAGACAAAATATGACTCTCTGCACGTCCGATCTGAAATAACACGAACATGCAGTACACGGATACGATTTTGATTTGTAATGTTGAGGTGTATGACTACATGAACAGTTATTGAAAAATGATTAATCCATATTCAGGTGCGAAGTAACAATAAAAAAGTAACACCATTTAGCGACCCAATCGCATTTTCTTTGCGCATTTCGCCAGGCAAGGCATCGCAAGATAGCGGGAACAAGCTGAGGCGGGGCAGCGGATGAATTGCCAGAAGGAGTGGCTTCATGACGTCCCCACAAATCAGATAAGATCATTTTCTCCTTCACCGTTTCAAGTTAAATTGAGAAGCAGCCGCACTCGACTGGAAAGTGCACAAGGAAAGACCGTTCGCGCTATTACAGAAAAAGAAAAATGACAACACATTTTCCCTGATTTTAAGCAGAATTCCCTGATTTTTCCCGAAATCTTAAATTCCCTGACATTTCCCGGTTTTCCAGGTCTGTGGTCACCCTGAGTAATTTCCTTTATAAAGTAGCTAATAAAAATAACATTCTTGCTCATAATTTAATCATGTTTTTTGTTCTGTGCTTCTTTTTTTAATTAATTATGGAAATTCTTATTAAACAAATTCTTACATACCCAAGCACTCCTTTGATATAAAAGCTGATAAAGAATTTGAATGGTTTCATATTCAGCTCTCTCCACAACTTTTACAACTAGTGAGGAAAAAAGAAAACCAGATTAAAGAAATATCAGAGCTCGCAATTTCAAAACTCTTTAAAACTAAAAACTTTTATAACACTGCTCTTTTACTTGAAAAAATTACCAACATAATTTACTTTAAATTCAGACATATTTATATAAAATCAAAATAACAGTTATTGAAAAAAATCTTTGCTTTTCATTGTGCAAACTAAATCTTACCTATTCTTTCATAATATCTAAAATTACACTGAGGGAAAAAGTTTTACAAATGACAGTCCATAACACAATTTGATACATCAAATGTTCATTCGTAAAGTGAGACAACAGCACGACTAAGTCCTGCGCAGGTCGGGTAAAACCCAACCCGAACCCGCAAATTCCAAGTCAACCCGCAAC
The DNA here is from genome assembly GCA_963932465.1 of Maratus speciosus. Classification (NCBI taxonomy): domain Eukaryota; kingdom Metazoa; phylum Arthropoda; class Arachnida; order Araneae; family Salticidae; genus Maratus; species Maratus speciosus. Next base: position 92,054,995 of record OZ010789.1, on the reverse strand, counting down.
CCGACCCGAACCCGCAATGTAAGGAAAGCAAATCATGTTTTAATGCCATTATGAAAAATTATTTACGTATCTCTAATAGAGGTCTGCACTGGTCCGGACCTCGGGCCGCTGCGGGTCGGTAAAATTTCAAACTGGCCAGGCCACTTTATTAGGATAGCTTTTTCAACGGGCCGGGCTGATAAACAAAATAAACGGTCCAGGCCGGCAAAAAAAATGAACGGCCCCCCCAGGCCGAGCTGATAGCTACAATTAAGCCGATCTACCGGCCCGATATAAATATTTAGATGAAGTCGATAAAATTATAAACAGGCCTTGCCTAGCTAGGGCCGAACTTTTAAGTTTTACACGGGACAGGACGGGGCGGGCCGTTTCCGGCCTGGTAATTCCGGCCCGTGCAGAACTCTAATTCTCTAATATCATTTTTATGTTTTACAGAGAAGAATGAACAAATCTATATTCTTTAATATTCAACTATATTAAAACCTTTGACCCAACCCGATGCAGGACTCTAAATGGTATAAAACAAAAAATCTAATGTTTAAATATGCTTTAAAATTAGTTGCAGTTTCAGAAGTTCCATTTATAACGATACAACTTGTTTAACACAAATGGCCATCTCCCTTTAGTTTATCAGCAGTTATTATTTTGAAAATTTTCCCGTCTAACATACTGCATTGCGTATCACCACAATTAAATTATTCACTTGATAGACAGGAAGGACCATTTAGCGTTTTGCTGCGTATTGTATTTTAAAAATACGATAAAAATATAATGCAGTTTGTTATTTCGAAGACTGGTGAAAGGATGACTAAATACAAAACCGACAGGCACACATTTTACTTTTGTGAAACTTTGATCTGCGGTTTATATAGGCTTTTAACGGGAAAAAATATTTTCTACATTCTTTTTAAAAAGCGGGTCCACCCGAAACCGACCCGCAAGAGTAAAAAAGCCAACCCGAAACCGACCCGAACAAAAAAAATTTAAAGTCAACCCGACAATTTTTTTGGGTCGGGTTCAGGTAAAAGTAGGTAACCCGACCTGATGCAGGACTCTAAGCACAACTTTTGAGGCATTAAAATGAGTGAATCACAAATACACTTCCTCATTTGTCATTATTAACACATCTAAATATGTTTAACAGTGAGTGACTGACAGTCTTTCCATTTTGCACTTAAGATGTTACACACTCTACTGTCAGAAAATCTGTAGACAATCGGATAATGTGGCTCATATTGAAGTAAATAAGCTATACCTGACTCTAGACATAAAACTTTAATTACTTTCAAATTCATTTTAAAGAAAAAATTTCTTTTTGTGGTCTTTTTTTTTTACCTTTCTGAAAACCTTCAACTCTGTCCAAATCTGCAGAATAAGTAAGGCAATTTATTACTAAAAGTAATATTATTTACAAGGTTGTAAAATTTAATACTTAAAAAAAAAAAAAAAAAAAAAAAAAAAAAAAAAATAGACTAATTACAGAATTTTCCCCTCATTTAAAAAAAAAAATAAAAGTAATGCAATATTTAAATGTATCAGTTAATGATAGTGAATGATTAAAATCAGCCTTGCTTTGTTACCTTCTCAATGACTCTTAGCTTAATCATTAATATATTTCCGTTAAAAAGAAAATAAAAATATAAATAAAATTTTTATCCTCTCATCAGATAACCACATTTAACATATGCACTGTGCTTTTCTGTTTTATGCACTCTAATGCACCTTGCTTTATGGCATGTTAAATAAATATATACAGAGTTCCCAGCAAAACATGACTGAATCTAAAAAAATTCCGTGACCAATTCTCAAGAAATTCCCTGACCAAATGGGCATACAACAAAATTTGCTACTTATTTTCGCAATCCAAATCGCTTTTCCAAAATTAGTGATTTTTCCTGCGATCGTACTTCAAATTTCACGACCCCCCCCCCCCCCCGCTGATCATTTGATGAATTTCATGATTTTTTTCCCCCCCCAAGACTATTTGATGAATTTTGCGTAATTTTTCATTTTTTCTCCAAGACTTTTTGGAAAATATTTGTAAATTCCCTGACTTTTCCTATATATTATGAAATTCAGTGACTTTCCATGATGCTGGGAACCCTGATATGCATATATTTCAAGCCTCGCTTCTATAAAAATCTATCGTAGTCATATCATAACTCATTTGCAGATTTGCTGCTGCCTTTGACTCCTACGTATTTCAGTAATGGCCATTTCTTTCAATCGCTATTTTTTTTTGGCTATGAAATCTTGTGAAGTAACAGATATTTTAACTAAATTCTGTAATGTACTTTTAAAATGCATCTCTCTATTTTCTATGTGTGGCACTCCCTTACCACACGAATCTCTTTTATAGGCAACCCTAAAAACTACTACATGCTCTTTGTAACCACTGCTCAAAAAGAATCAGTTTTGTTTACCAAAACGTTTGTCTAGTCCCACGCATAGACGCCAAACACTTGTGAGTTGGCATTTTTCATTTGCCAAATGAACCTTATGTTGTAACGGTATTTTCGATCACTTCGCTCTCTGATTGCCTGAGTATAGTTCTAAATCTAGCGCTTCGACACTTTTGTTATCTCCTAAGGTACCTCTCCTTGTATTCACAACCTTTATAAAAGTTTGGATATATATCTTCAATAAAGGACAACAAATTTTGTAACAACAATTTTCTCCTGCACTCTTTCTTGGGTATGCTGTTAAAATGAACCTGGTTGTGTATTTTCGTCACTGCTTAGTGAATAAACAGCAGCGTACACGTAGAACTTCTATTTCAATGTATCTTTCTTCAGAAAAAGAACAAGCAATCTTAATTTTGTTTTGTTTGTTTATAGTTAAATCACACACACACACAAAAAAATTACAATACTACTAAATTATGATTATTTTAAATGCTATTGCTATATATGTTTGCTTTTGCCTTGTTTGTTCTTAAACAAAGTGTTCATTAATTCTCTGTTTTATTATTTCATAGATTTCATATTGGGTAGAACTCACAATATATTAGTCTTGTCAATAGAAGTTTGATAATTTTTAAATAATGGCAATATAAGTAATTGGAAAGGCCTTTTATTATAATGTGCACATATTTTCGCAATTCTACCACCCTTGGAAAAATTAAGCATTTTGGCTAAATTTCTTAGATAACCTGAAGATTTGTTTTCCTTTATAAGAAAGAACACCTGCAAATTATCTGCTGCCGTAAACTATAAACAGAGAATTACAGCAGTTTACTTTTACAGGAAATTTCACTTAAAAGTAACATGTACATGTCAAAGTACAGTTTAAATGCACAATTTTTAATTTCAATGAAATGACAGCTTATTAATAAACTAATTAAAATATACATGAAATACATATGTATGTGTGTGTGTGTGTATATATATATATATATATATATAAAAACAATATTGGTTCATTTATAAAATAAAAGATAGTTCCAACTGCAACTTACTTGAAGGAAACCGAGACAGAGGAATTCTTTCTATAGTGGTATCTACAGGAGTTTCATCAGCAGTACCACTTGGAAACGCTAAACATTAAAAGATTTCAAATAAATAAAAATCTTGTTTTAAGCATACTAAAGCAAATTGGATAGTAAAAATGAATTTTTCAATACAAAACATTTTGACAGAAAAAAATACAATAGTCTCCTGTTATATCGCAACTCTTTATATAGCTCATTTAGATATATTCTTTTCCGGATTCTTTTACATTTTCTGACCTATTTGTTACACTGTTATAACTATAAATAAATAATCATCTCTAAAATCCACCCTCCTGAAGTTTCTATTTCCCTTATTTATACCTCCAGTACATAAAATTTAAAATTATTTCATTAATAAATAAATCTGTTCATTTTTGTACTGTGTGATAAAAAATAAATAATTACTTCCTTGTAATTTAACTTGTATTGTTAGATATTTTGAAGTTTTAGTGCCAAAGACATTGCCAAATTAGAAAAATACGAAATATCTCACAAACTATTGAACTTAGAAGAATTCAATTTGAAATTTTATTTTATATATGTATATCAGATTTTTAAAGAACTTTTTAAGATAGGATTTTCTAAAACTCTGAAGGTGAAAAGAAAAACATTCTTAGTGCATGCATACGTCATAAGTATAGGTGCAGATTCACAGTCGCCAGTCGCTATGTGATGACTAAATTTTTTTTGCTGTGGCCACTAACTTTCAGTGTCTACATCGCCATGTGTTATTTTAAAAGATATTTTTTCTCATAGAAAAACAAATGTTTGAAAAGTATTTTGATTAAAGAAGAAGATAAAATATTGAAAAGCTAATGCTTTATTATTTTGAACTGTTAATGTTTTACACACCACCTAAATTTATTATTTTTATGATTCCACACTGTTGTGGAAATTACAATTAAATATTTACTTTATTTAAATTTATTATTCTGCTATAATATATTGCATATACATCTAATTAAAATTTATTCATAATTAAATAACTGAATATTTTTAATTTTTTAAAAAAGCTGTACAGATGTTGCTTTCATATTTAAACTGAATATTTTCATTGCATAACATTAATTTATAATTAAACATTTTTTGTTTGTAATTTAAATAAATTCACTAACATCCCCCTGCCCATGTGTACCTAGAATGTGCGCTTAAAATTTTTTCAACAAAATTATACCAATATGTTACAGCTCTGTGACTTAGGGATAATTCATTCTTTCAAAGTGGCTTACAGACAACAAGGCATCATTATTATTAATGAAATGTAAATAATTATTAATGAAATGAATTAATGAAAGGCATTGTTTCAGTTGGAATCTGGTGTCAACTCCAGTGACTAGTGTTGACTCTAGAATAAAAGGGACGCCGGGCGGGAATTTTTCAAAAAGGGAACACTATTCTAAAAAAAGGGAACACTATTCTAAAAAAGGATACACTTTTTCAAAAAGGGCACACTTGTACCTTGTTCACAATAAATATTTTGAACTGGTTTGTTTAGAGTCCGTAGAATTTGCGATATTTTCCCGGGATTAATTGAATTGCCACGGGACGCATAGGAAGTTTTAAAAAGGGCAGCAGGGCGCATCAGAAGGGTATGAAAGAGCCGCCGGGCACAAAAAAGAAATAAAAAGAGCTGCCGGGCGCTGCACCCTGCTAAAGCGGTTTAGAGTCAACACTAAGTGACAGTGACCAACATGAATCCAAGAAGATAAACGTGTTGGAAGCCCTATATTTGATATTGTCGGCCGTCGCCCACAGCTTCAAGAAAGGTGGACTTCTGACTGTGGTCCCATCAGAACAGTCTGCCTTTGATCACATACAGAATAACGATTCCACTGAGGTTGATTTGGCAGGACTTGGTAGGAATTTCATTGAATATGCAGAATGTAACACCAAAGTACCGACTTGTAAAACAGAAGCATTGTTGTTTGCCAAATTGATGGAACCATCTTCAGACGAAAGCAATGATAAAAAAGACTGCAATTGTTGAATCAATGCCATCTTTAAATGAAGCCTAAGCTATTTTCCAAAAACTGAGACTTTTTTTTTCAAAGGCATGAAGCTCAAGAAAAAGAATTGGATGCAGTTTTAATGCTTGAGACTTTCTTGTGCATTTTGCAATCTAAAACAAACATACAAGCTAAAGTCTAGGATTTTTTTGGCGGCAAAATAATCTAAGTTTTGATTTCTTATTAAAGTAATAAAATGTGTCAGTTAAACTTAATTTTATCATTTTGGCAATGTTTTAAATAATATACATAATGTTTTTCTTATTACACCAATTTCAAGTTTTCACGCTTATAACAATGTTTCTGAGCAGTTCTGTGAACGTCATTTACTGTATATACAAAACCATTATAAACCAATACAAATTATCATCAACAAATGTGAATATACAAATTATAAATGAATTTTTATGCAAATTAAAAATGATGTATAAACTATTATAAAATTTTTTGAAACAGGTCCTTATAACTCGTGCAACAAGGAATTAACAACACAGTAAACATTGGGAAAATTGAAATATTTGTGGAACTAAGGCAGAATCATCAGGCCCAAATTACCTTGATTTCCACAAATAACATGTACGGTTTCATCTTTGCATTAGCCATGACAAGCTAAAAAAATGCAAAATAAGAACTATCACACACAATAAATCCTGAAAAAGAAGCCAGAAATAACATTAGATATAAAATATAATGGATTAACAAAAGAAGCATACCACCAACTGAACGTCCAACCATGGCATTAATGATACAGCAGTAGAGGTATAAAAAATGATTTGCAAATGTTCTCGAAAATATTTAAATAAAAAACTATGAGTATAACCAAGGAACAAAAAATGGAGAGTGTAAACAGGTTCAAATAGTAAATTTAAAATGTTGAAAATAATAAATAACGATTAAATTGCCCCCAGACTTGCATAAAATTTAACATACTTAATTATGGGGGAGAGGATAGAATAAAGAATATATACACTTTTTATGCTATTGTAATAGAATTTACTATGTATAAGATATTAATATATTGTCCGCATTGGGCTAAAAATTGAAATAAAAATTAACATTGACACAATTAATACAAACACATATATTGTAAAGCTAAAATTTCATTTCTTGATAATTTATAAGTTTTAAATAAGGTCATATTCACTTTAAATTTGCTGCTGTCATCATTTACACATCGCTGCATTTTTACAAATCTACATTTGACATATATTTTATTGGAAACTATTTTAATTCCACAATATTTTATTAAATAAGAATGCATCTTCCAGAGTATCATGTTTAGAAATGCACAAGTTTTAGGTTGCTCTGTTAAATTGTGCATTCTATAAGCTTTGATAGCAACAGCATTATGATGTGTAACAATGTGGCATTACAATTATGCGTTGCCATCAAAAAGTTTTCATGCCTTCCTAAAAAGATGTGCCACACACTTAGAATTTCATTGCTCGGTATAATTTACTTTTCTTTTTTAAAATAAAAATGTATTATGAGTATAATCTCATACTTTAGAGACATATATGAAGCATACATTTATTTTTTAACCATCCTCAATTAATATTGCACTTTTTCTCGCCTTCAAATACATGAGATATAATACGAGACTATTGTACTAAATATACAAATTTATCAAACCTTAATAAAAATTTTTGTTCAAAAATTCATCACTTTAAAAAGAAAGAAGGAGACAGAAAAAGGCTGACCTTTACATTCTTCAGCTATTTTAGTTGAAGATGACCACATAGGCAAGAATGAAATAAAATGCATAAAGAGAGAATAATTTTAATTTAGGCAGTTTAAATAGAAGAACAACCAAAACAAAAACATAAATAAATTCTAAAGATAGCTGACAGTAAAGTCTCTACATTTTAGCAAAACATAATAGAAACAATATTGTCAGAGTCGGCATCTAAATGACAAGTTGTAAATGTTTTTGTTTGAAGGAAGGTAATTGAGGTGCAAAAATGGATAAAATTTTTTGCAGTGAAAAACCTACAAGATGAACTACAGTTTTATAGCTCTTAAGTTAATACCATTCCATGATTAAAAAATACCTTTAAATCTTATCACAAGGAATTTTGAAGATTTTGTAATGAGCATATTTTGACTAGTTAATAATTAAAGTTGCATGACCAAAAAATATATATATATATACCAGTGATGGAACAGCATGAACCTCATTTTGGAACAGCAAAACGCCATTTTGGAGCAGCAAAAACGCTCATTTTTGAGCAGAAGTATTTTGGAGCAGCAAAAAGCCACTTTTGAGCAGAAAATAACTACCTTGGAGTAGCAAAAAGCCACTTTGGAGTAGAAAATAACTATTTTGGAGCAGCAAATAACTATTTTGGAGCATCAAAATGTCATTTTTTGACGAAATCAGTGTTTTTTCTGCGATTTTTTGACGAAATTTGCATTTTTATTTTTGCGATTCCTTGACGAAATGTGCATTTTTTCTGCAATTCTTCAGCGGAATGTGCATATTTCTGCGACTCTTCGAGGAAATTCGCATTTTTTCCACGATTCTTTCACGAAATTTGTGATTAGCACCTAGTACTAGCACTAGGATTTTTCAAAATTTTAGGAACTTTTTCCCGAAATTTTAGGAAAATTTTAGGGGCAATTGTGATATTTTCAACATTAGAAGTATGTAATAACAGTATTTTTGTTCTAGTCAGGTACACTGCCAAACAATATTCCCATCATTCCAATGAATTCAGCTCTTGTTCCATGTGCTTGTATTCTTTGGGCCGAACGAGGGCATTTAAATTTGAGCAATAGCCAGCTTCATATTACAAACAGTTTTGACGGCTTTCTGAAACTGTATTAATCAGAATACTGAGTTCCTGCATCATTGAGCCCTACCGGAGTGAATAAATACTCGCCTTCTCTCTTGGATGTTCTCGGTGAACCTATAGAACAAGAGATAGGAGGTAGGGGTAATTATGGGTTAAAAAAAAAAAAAAAAATCTGAAGCTCACAGCAAAATTTCTGAAAGATTTCTTTTTTCACGATTTTTTGTCAAAATTTGTGTTTTTCCGCGATCATTTGACGAAATTCGTCTCATTTGCACGATTCATTGACAAAAGTTTGTGTTTTTCCGTGATTCTTTGACGAAATTAGTGTTTTTTCCCACGTTCCTTGACGAAATTCGAATTTTTCCTGCAATCTTTTGACAAAATTTGCTATTCTTAGCCGAAATTTGCATTTTTACTGCGATCTTTTTACAAATATTGAATTTTCTTTTGTGATCCTCTGGTGAAATTCGCCTTACTTGCACGATTTATTGACAAAATTTCTTGTTTTTTCAAGATTTTTTGATGAAATTCGTGGGTTTTTTTGACGAAATTTATGGGTTTTTGGCAAAATTTGTGGGTTTTCGCTATATTTTGTCGAAATTTGCAGTTTTTTCGCGATCTTTAAACAAAATGTGTTTTTTTTCTCGATTTTTTGACGAAATTTGTGTTTTTTCTCTCGATTTTTTGAGGAAATTTGTAAGGTTTTTTTTTTTTTCCGCGATCCTTATACGAAATTTGCGTTTTTCCCCACAATCTTTTGACCAAATTTGTGGTTTTTCTCGATTTTTTTCGAAATTTGTGGGTTTTTTCGCGACCTTTCTACGAAGTTTACGGTTTTTTCACGATTTTTTTTCGAAATTTGCATTTTCGCGATCTTTAAACAAAATTTGCATTTTTTTCGTGATTTTTTGACGAAATTTGTGGGTTTTTTTCGCAATACTTATACGAAACTTCTGTTTTTTCGAGATCTTTTGAGCAAATTTGTGGTTTTTCGCGGTATCTTGACAAAATGTTTTTTCATGATTTTTTTGACGAAATTTTTGGTTTTTACTGCGATCTTTTGACGAAGTTTACAGTTTTTTCACTGTTAGAAAATGCTTCCCTATATCTCATCACTGTACATGCTTGTTGGTAGGCTAAGTCTGAAGGAGCCTATGAATATTTACTTTCTTTTAAACATTTACCTTTATTTCTTAAGTAATCCTTTTCTATTTATTTATATTCTATAATTCAGTCTTTCAGCTTCTTATATCCTTAAACAATAGATCGTTGCTTTTCAACTCACAAAATCTTCTGTTTAACTTTTCTTCATACTGGTCTCTCTATATCTAGCTGGCTACTGTTTTAGTACGTGTAAGAATCCATAGATGGCGTTAGCAGCTCTGTCTGATCAAGACTAACGTCACTGCTACTCATGATCGGAAGTACGGTTTTAGTGTAGGTAGTAGGGGGAGCTAGTGAGGATCCGTAGAACCCTTTTCTGCACCAGCTTATTGTATATATGCTGAGAGTTCGTTGACCTTCTTCGTTCTTGGCAGTTTACATTGTTCTCTCATTCAGGAGGTGTTCGTGATGGCATAATATTTCGGCATAAAGTTTTTAAGATGTTTTAATGTTTCATTGAAATAGTTTTTCTTCTAAAGTCCCAGTGAGATATTTTGACCAATGAAAAAGCCTTGAAATATGTGCATTTTTATCTCCAACGTTTTAAATATGAACTATCTGTGATATTCTTTTTAAAGTGAAATACATCGTATCACCGTATTTTAAGAAGTGCTTTCCTGTATAAGTGAAGTCTGTGCTTCAGTAATTTAGTTTAAGGCCTCGACATGTTATCGTTGTCTACGGAGTTCTGCTAGTGACTCACTGAGGAAATATGGCATCGTCTTGATATGGAGATTGATGTTTTTAACAGGCGTGTTTTCTGGGAGATATCATATTGAAAGTTCGCTGTTTCTCGTTACGGTTGTCATTTTTATTCAAGAGCTTTTCATGTTTTTCAAGTGTGTTGGTGAAGATATATCCCATAGTATTTTCATTTGCCATGTTTACTTATACAAATGGTTTCTGCATAATGAGCTCCGGGGTAGATATATTTAATTCATTATATTTTTAAAAGAAATGTTTTTGCATAATGAGCTTCGGGGTAGATACATTTAATTCATTATATTTTTTAAAGAATTGTTTTTCTATTTAAGTGATAAAGTATTGTAGGTTTAACTAAATGATTTAAGTTTGAATAATGATTAAGTAAACTTGTTTAATTTGAATATGAGATGTATGTTTTAATTGACGGAATATAGAAATATTTAGTCAAGACTTTGCTGATATTTTGAACGTTATTAATTTGTTGACTATATATTTTTATTTCTGCTTTTAAATAAAATACAATTGTTTATTTTAACTTTTTCTTTTTCCACCACATACGTTTTTCTTTTTACAGGTCTATTAGATTCATGGTTATATAGTTTTTATTTCAGCTTTATCTTAAATTAATTTTTTCTTGTGTTAGGCTATGTCATAAGTTTAGCACTTGATCCTTTCACTGTTAGTTAATCTCTGCTCATATTTTGGACATTACTTTTGTAATGTTTTACATTCACAATCTTTTTTCGAAATTTGAGTTTTCGTGATCTTTAAACAAAATTTGCGGGTTTTTTTCGCGATTTTTTGACAAAATTTGTGGGGGGTTTTTTTCCTCAATATTTTGAGCAAATTTGCAGTTTTTCGCAATTTTTTAGACGAAATTTTTGGTTTCTACTGCGATCTTTTGACGAAGTTTGCTGTTTTTTTGTGATTTTTTGACTAAATTCGCATTTAAAAAACAAAATTTGTGGGTTTTTTTTTTTTTTTTTTTGACGAAATGTGTTTTTTTTCACGCGATCTTTTGACAAAACTGATTATTTTCGGCGACCATTTGTCGAAATTCGCGATATTTTTTATGTCCTAATTTTCTGATTGATGACCGATTTTTTTTTTTTTAATTTTCGGAGCTAAATGCTAAATTTTCAGAAAATTCGGAACACAATCACCTCTGCTTTGAGGAAAAGCGACTTCGTTTCGTATCGTGAAAAATGAATTGGAGACTGCGCAATTTTTATGAAAAATGATCGATTTGGCTCAAGAATTGTTATCGGTCAGCGCAGTTGGGTGCAATTTTGTTGGAAAATGATAGTTTTGGTGCAGAAATGCACAGTATTTTCGATTTGGCGCAATTGGAGCAGCTGTTCCATCACTGATATATATATATATATATGTAAGAATAAAGATAATGTTTCCAGTGGGCTGGTCCTAGATGATGGCTATGATGGGATGAGAAAGTGACTCGGGAACCTTTATGCGAATCGAACTCATTTATTAGACGCTCATCATACACCTGATTCGCGAGTCGATCGCCGGTCTCGGAGCCAACAGCTTATATTTTGGGAGGTTACATTGGCGTAAGTTTAGCTAGCATCTCAAATAGCCAAAATCCTTCGTTTTTCGTGCGTGTTCTGGATAATATGGTGAAGATTCTAATATTTTCCAGCAGAGGTCAGAATTGTTAATTTGGGAGGAACATTTAATTTAATTGGTTCATTAAGTTTTGATTGATCTGTGGTCAAGACCCGCACAATTCCCAGGGACCGTGACGTATCAGCCCTACCCACAGATGCCTGCAAAAAGCACTTAGATTAGCAGTTTCACTTTTAAGAATCGTCCTAAAATGATCTCTGAAAGTAATAAGATGTAATGCTGTGAAACAAAGTTGCAAGGGGTAAAACTGGTTTTAGACATAGATTTAAAGTTAGAAGAAAGAGACTTCGGATTTTAATTTAAATTTTTGGAATTTTAAAGGGTTTTTATCCTTTAATATATATATTAAATAAATGTTAATTGTTCAAAGTGAAAAAAAAAAAAAAACTATATATGCATTATAAAATTAATAAAATATAAATTAATAGCTGTACTATTAATAATTACTTATTAATATATTATTAATAATATAATAGTATGACTACTTAACAACTATGTTATATTATGCAATCTGTTGTTTATACCAGCGATTTTCAAACATTTTCAAATAAGGACAACATTTATACTAATTTTCATGATTTCTTATTACTCTTAGATCTTCAGCTATAGTGTACAAGGGCTATAGTATAGCATGGCATTTGATTTTTTATTTTTTTCTACCTTTCTGAAATCCATATGAATGTAAAGAATGGGTCTTGAGGACTTACCACTGGTACACAGATCACAGTTAGAGAAACACTGGTTTATTCTTGTCTTTTATATTGTTTATTTTGTCCTCTCACAATTCATCTTATTTTGAATAATTTATGTCAAAATATTACTGATACTTTGTTCAGTGATTTAAAAAGACAATTAGCACATAACATAATTTACAAAAATCATTCAAATCGAGTGTAGAGCTATGTAATGAATCAATGTTCTAGAAATATATATGTACACAATTGAAAACTTCACATTTAAATCTTAAGAACACATACATACCACTTGAACTGAAAAAATCTTTAAGGTAGGTCCTTTGCATTTCCTATGAAAAAAAGAAAAAAATTAATTACAAAATATCAACACTATATTAGCAAATTTAAAGAAAAAAAAAATTAAATAAGACAATATATAATCAATAAGCCTATGCATTTAATAAAATTGTTATTCTATTTGCTTTGTAAAAAAGCTTCAGAAACAAAAATCAAATTTGGACTGCTAAAATAACAGAATCATGTGCATTTTTTTATCATATTACTATTGCTATAACAAATTTTTCTTGAGATACAAAAGGGAAGTCTTGAACTACTACTTGAACTACTTGACTTTAGTCTACTTGAACTTTTTCATATTACTTGGCTTCCCAGATCATTTTCCACACTTTTCTAGAATATATTCAGTGATTTTTCTAAGTTATTCTTTTGTGAAATCATGTTGTAAGCGGCAATTGCAACAGCAACACTGAATTAAAATTTTCAGCTTTCAATCTAGATTTTTTTTTTTTTTTTTTTTTTTTTTTAAAAAAACAGGGATTGAAATTAACAGTGGTTAGTTGCATTTTGTGCCGACAAATTTCAATTTGATGTCTGATTTTCACTCAGGTGTCATTTTTAATGCCTAACTTTTTTTCACTTTTAACATACAAATTTGCTTTTTGAAACCAAATATTTATATACTTTCGTAATAATGTAATGACTTTGTCTGCTCCTACCTTTAGCCACTGATTTGTTATTTGTTAAGCTGTGTGAATCAGGTTTCACTGATTACAATCCAAGGCCTGAAATTGATTTACTGCGAACAAATATAAACTGCAATAAAACAAGGCAATCTTACTTATTTTTTTCAGAATAAAAAATTTTCTTTATGAATTCGCCTTTATATTGTAACTCATTACACTGTCTGTTTGTATGCATTCTATATAACAAAATAACTAACTTCAAAATTGCACTTAAGTAGAACATTTTGACAAGTAAAAAAAATTATTAGGTGCCTTTGACAACAAATTATTCCCTCCTAGTTCCTAAACCTGTTTTCTAGCAAATGCTTATGGACTATCTACTACCAAAGACGAGTGGTCAGTATCCAGGAATTATAGTTGTCATCTTAAAATTATAACAGTTATAAGATCCCACAACAGCCTAATTAAAGAAATAAATTTTATCTGACAAAATATTTAACTAGAAATTATTTTTAAAAATTGGCCACACACTTAAGAATTAATAAATGGGAGGAGTAGCAGAAAAAGCAAGAGACATATTCAAAAATGCAGAAAATATATACTACAAAAGTTATAATTTTTTTCTTCCTCTGAATGCTTGCTTTGGCTTCTTACCTTCCCCATCTCTTTCCATTAAAACTGACAAAGGAGTAATAACGGAGATCTAATAAAATTTTGGAAAGAAATCTATAAAATCAACCAAAGATTGGTCATAAATAGATTCTATTACAGGTTAAGAAAAAAAAAATACAACGTAAAGCCATGCATTAACTTAAGTAAACTAACAAAAATTTAAGATACCTCTTTTACTGCACAAACTAGAAAAAACACACATGTTAAGGGATATTGTAATAAAAATCCTTTAAATAACAAGAATAATTAACATCATTTTGTCACACACTTAAGAATAAATAAAATTCAAATTATTAAATTTCCTCTTCATAATTCAAATTATTAGAAGAGGAAAATTTCCTTCTCCAAATTAGTCACCAATTTTAATTTGATTGAGCAATTATTCTTTAAAATTAGATCTTAAGGTTGTTGATCAGTAAATTTCAAATTCTCCTTGCTAATGTTAAAGATATGGGCATGGACATGTGATGTATTTGTATCGTAAAATATATAGTTGGGGAATTAATATTTTGAATTTCATTTTTTTGTGTATTCTTCTTGAAGGATCTCTTTTTTTTTCTGAGTTGTTAAAATAATTCTAAAATATATAAATAATTTACTTAAAGTGTTAAAATCTTACCCAGTTTTGCTAAGATTTTAAAACAAAGTTATTAAATTAAGCATGTATTTTAGAAACATTTTGACAACCTAAAAAAGTGAAAAAAAAAAAAACCAGCCCAGGTGGGTAGCTGGGCGGGTGCCCGGACAGCTACCCATTACAACCCTAGTTTCGGTATTCTTGATATTAACGGTGCGACTTCTCCCAGCCTAAATCGTAATATTAAATACCGACTCCTCGGGTTCGGTGTTCATGATACTAATGGTATGTGATTTCGTTTCGGTGGGTGATAAATATCATACATGTTCATACATGTACATAATATCATATATACATGTACACAATATATCATACTATACATTGCCATATATAAATATACATATAATATATACATGTACACACTATCATACATGTTATCATACATGATCATGCAGTTTTCGATGCGATCGCTGACAGCAGATGATATATATGTATTTTTTTTACAGTATTGACGGTGTAAGCTGAATCTCTAAGCTTATGCGTTATGCTACAGACAACATGGCTTTCATTTCATTATGGTATTTAGATTTTAGCGGTGTTGATGAATATTTTCTCTTTGTTATTGAACAATGTGTGAATCAGGGCGATAAAGAAATGAAATATAACATTTTATTTCCAACGGTGGATTTAATTAGACAAATGAAATAATTATGTAGTCGTGCCCCCCAGGGCCACTTTTCTAACTTTGGCAGATACCCCTCATGTGGCATATCATTGGATAGGCCCGTGACCATTTATTCATGTTATACACCTCTGGTGACCGCCCCCCCCCACCCCATTTCTACATCTGGGGGGGGGGCACTTTTCTAAATTTTGCCGACATCCGTTATATCGTTGGAAAGGTCTGTGGCCGCTTATTCATGTTATGCACCTACGGAGTCCCTCCCCTACCCGGCGGGAGGGCCTTTTTCTAAATTTTGCCATCACCCCTCATGTGACGTATCGTTGCAAAGACCAGTGACCCCTTAATCATTTTATCCACTTCCAGTGCTCCGCCACCACTTTGCCCCCCGGGAGCACTTTCCTAAATCGATATATCAGAATATCATGATATACAGATGCCGATTTATCATGATATTTAATTCTAGACATCGCCCAGCCCTACTGTTAATGAGTCGATAGATAGATCGATCCGAACATGAGTCAGATCTATATATTTATTATATTTTTCTTTTTGAAAATAGCAAACACTATCGTCGATACTGTTTTTTAAATCTTTGGCATATTCGTTATAGTTGTAAATTAGTTTGCAAAGTGGTTTTTCATATTTAAATGCTTTAGTGACTGCTATATAAGTTATCCACTATTAGTTATTTTATTTATTAACTTTTATTTCCCCCTCCCCCCTGTTTTTCTTAAAAATAAAAACTTTGGAAGTAGTGATCTTTAAATGTATTATATGTTGATAGAAGGCAGCACTATTTCTGATCCATCAGTAAAAATATTGTATTTTAACTATTACAACCTGATTGCACTGTTCATTTTAAGCTCCTTGGATGTACTAATAGTATTTTACTCAAATATTTTTGGCAACATATGCAACTCATTTCTTATATCTTTTCAACTTGCTGTATCATTCATGGCATGGTTGGATCCAGAGTTGTATAATACAGACGCACGAGCACACGCCGTGTGCAGAAAATTTTCTGCAAAATTCGGAGCTTTGCGGAAAATTTCTTAGAAATAAAAAAGTAATTTTTGTTCTTGTAATTTTTTTTTTTATTTATAAATACCGAAAAATTAAAAATGTTCCCAAATTTTATGTAAGATTTATTTATTATTTTCCAGGGGTGATTCTGTTCCGAATTTTTCAAAAATTTAAGGCATTCGGTTCCGGGGGGGGGGGGGGGGGGGGGGTCAGTTTGAAAATTCAAACAAAAAAATATCACTGAAATATATTGCGGATTTCAACAAATGGGCGCCGAAAATAAACCAATTCTGTCAATCGTTCGCAGAAAAAATACCCATTTTTGTCATCACGGAAAAAACACTAATTTCGTTAAAGGATCGTGGAAAAAAACACGAATATCTGTAAAGAATCGTGGGAAATTTTTTTTTTTCATAGAATCGCAGAAAAAATGCAAATTACGTCAAAGAAGTGCAGGAAACAAAACGAATTTCGTAAAAGCATAGCAGGAAAAAAACTAATTTCGTTAAAGGATCGCGAAAGAAACAAGTTTCATAAAAGGGCCGTGGAAAAAACACGCATTGTCAAAGGATTGTGGGAAAAAAAAAAAAAACACTAATTTCCTCAAAAAGCTATAGAAAAAACGTGAATATCGTCAAAGGATCGCGAATTTCATCAAAGAATCGCAGAAATAAGCAAATTTCGTCCAAAAAAGCACAGGAAAAAAAAAACGAATTTCGTAAAAGCATAGTGGAAAAAGGACAAATTTTGTCAAAAGATCACAAACAAAAACAAAAAAAATGCAAATTTTGTCAAAGAACCGCAGAAAAAAATCAATTTTGTCAAAGGATCGAAAAAAAAAAAAACACGAATTTCATCAAAAGATTGCGAAAAAATGCAAATTTCATCAAAGGATTGCGAAAAAAAGGCCTGAATTTCATCAAAGAATTGTGAAAAAAAAAAAAAAAAACGCAAATGTCGTCAATCGCGGAAAAACAGAAAATTCACCAAATGATCACGGAAAAAACGAGAATTTCACCAAAGGGCCGCAATAAAAACTCATTGGTCTCTTCAATGAATGCACCTCTCCTTACAAAATGTGATTCAGTTGTTTCAAAAGCAATGTCCATTATTGCATTTTCTGAGAAGAGGTTACAATATTAAGGATTGGGCTGTTTCTAAATGCATTGACAAAATAAATTATAAAGAATTCACCCCTTCATCATGGATTTTTAGCTTTATTATTTTTTTAGCCAACATAATTATTCTGTAATTAATATCAAATAATTTTTAAATTAAATGGTATTTGTTTTAAAAGTACTGTTTAAAATTCATACCGTCAAAGTAATATAACACGTTATTTTATTAAACATTAAATTAATTTGCAGAAAGTTTTTGACCCAATATTTATGTGCGTAGAAAGATTTTGGTTTTATACAAGTCTGGTTGGATCTTCAATTGGGAATATGCTTATCCATTTTATTTTTTATCTTATGTTATTTCTGGCTTCTTTTCTGGATTTATTGTGTGTGGTAGCCCAGATTTTGCATTTTTTTAAATGCTTATTATGGCTTAAGCAAGGATGAAACCGTACATTTTATTTGTGGAACTTAAGGTAATTTGTGCCGAATGATTGCCTTGGTTTCAGAAATATTTCCATTTTCCCAAGGTTTACTGTATTTTCAGTTCCTTGTGTCACTTGTTAGGATGATCTGAATCAAAGAATTTTATAACGGTTCATACGTCACTTTAAATTTGTATAAAAATTCATTTATAATTTGTATTGGTTTAAAAATGGTTTTATATATACAGTAAAGTCCCGATTATCCGCGGTGCGGTTTATCCGCGAAGCGAATTTTTCTTAATTCAAGCCAACAGCAAGGAAAATACAATAAGCCCTACTAATAAATATAAACAAAAAAATTCATGTATTCGACAGTAACAGAAGAATATTTTTAGATTCGGTTGCCATGTTTGAAATATCTGGTATAAAGTTTTGATGTCTTTTCTTGATTTTATTAACCAAACGTAAACACAGCAATTAAAATATTTAACAATTAAATACGTGTATTATGATAAATTCCAATAGAGCATATCAAGAATAGTTTCATTCTCAAGATAAAAATTATTCCATACCAAAATTAAAACAATAGTGTTGGCAGTTTAGAATAAACAAAAAATGTGTTTCCAAAGAAAGAAGCAAAAACAAGGGACTGATTTTTACTTTCTTCTATCTTTACAAGAAGAAAGTATTAGATTCATGAAAATTTTCGAATTCCGGTTATCGACGGATTTACATGTTTTAGGGGTCAGAGATTCCAAAAAACATGTTTTTACAAAATGTCTGTCTGTGACTCTGTGAGTCTGTCTGTGTGTATGTGACACAAATTTTGTGGGCGCTCTATCTCAAGAACTAATGCACGGAATTTAATAAAAATTGATATTCAGTTAGTGCCTAATACAAATTGATGCTGATTAGTTTTTGGTGTAAATCGCTCAACAGGTGGTGCTGCAATGCTGCATTTTTCACGATTTTCGCAATAGCTCTATCTCAAGAACTAATGCACGGATTTTGATCAAACTTCAGATTTAGTTAGTCGTTGATATGAATTGATGATGATTACGTTTTGGTGTAAATCGCCCAACAGGTGGCGCTGTTATGATGAATTTTGCAGGATTTACACGATTTCCCCAATAGCTCTATCTTAAGAACTAACGCACGGATTTTCATCAAACTTCAGATTAAGTTAGTCCTTGATATGACTTGCTACTGATTAGGTGTTGGTGTAAATCGCCCAACAGGTGGCGCTTCTCTGCTGCCTTTTCCATGATTGCCTCAATAGCTCTATCAATAGAACTAATGGACCAATTTTCATCTAACTTCAGATTTAGTTGTATGTTGACACAAGTTGTTGTTAATTAGGTTTTGGTGTTAATCACCCAATAGGTGGCGCTGCTATGCAGAAATTTTCACGATTTTCGCTATTGCTCTATCTCAAAAACTAATGTACGGATTTTCTTCAAGCTTCAGATTCAGTCAGATGTTGACATAAATTGTTGCTGATTAGGATTTGGTATAAATCACCCAATAGGTGGCGCTGCTAGGCAGCATTTTGCTGAATTTAGACGATTTCAGCGATAGTCATATCTCAAGAACTAATGCACGGAATTTCACATCGTTGGAATCCTCATGAGATGCATAGATTGCCATTTAATTTTGGCAGTGTGATAGCGAATTTTGAAGTATTAACATGTATGAGATAGAAGAAAGTTTTGGGATTGGTACATCCGACTAGTTTTAAAAAGGTGTAACTCAACTTTTTTGTACAGTATGTATGGCATTGTTTCTTGTTTACTGTTCTTTAATTTAGTGATTTAGACATAAAGCAAAGGGTTCTGCTGTACTATGCATATAAATGTATTTTAAACATTTTATTATGTTTTTTGTACATTAAAACATAGTTTTAAGTTCAAGTTTCTTTTTTTTTTTTCCGTGTTTGCACCCCATTTTCAGTCTTTTTCGGGTTATCCGCAGTGCCCTTGCCACCCAATTCCGCAGATAATCGAGGCTGTACTGTATATGTAATAAGTTAGAAATTCAAAAAACAGCTACAAGTCCTTTTAATAAAAGCCTGACAAAAATCTCTAGTGTTAAGATGGCATATGTATAATTTATATGGAGAATATCTAATTATGTAGTTAAAAAACTAACATGCTTGAATAACAATGTGACTGAAGCTCCAAATTTAGAGATAGCAAACAATCTACAGAATCGTCACAGGAAAAATTACAAAATGTCTATTTATATAAAACCCACAATTAAATTCTATTATAATAATAGAAGTAAAAAAATTATTTACTGATTAACAAATGGAATACAGACATAATGATGATAGAAATTTAAGAAACCAATGTGATAAGTGAATGTCTAATCGCCAGTCGGCAGGACACCACATGTTGCAAATAAATGCATCATTTCATATAACAGACTGAAATTTGGCAAGAATAGTCTATCACTGCTGATATAAAGCACTAGAATGATAAAGCAGAAGGAAAAACAAGACAACCAGAGAAATATAGAAAATTTGTACTCACATACCACAAAACTATTTAGAGACTACATACTTTGGCAAGACTTATATTAATTTATTAAGACAGTTTTGTTTTCGACTGAAACTTGAAAGATAAATCAAAATCAAAATTGGGTTTGCTTAGGTCTTAAAAACTTATTTCTGTCGAACACTACTTTTAATATATAATCATATACATAGGAATGAGGAATTAAATAATGAGTGAATTACATATTTTTTATTCATTGATCATATTTTGTAGTTCTCCTAATTGCCTTTGTAAACACAGAACTGTTCTACTCTACATGAAACTTTCCTCTATACAGTAGACTCCTTTAAATCCGCATATTTTTTCAGATGTAAACAGTGAAATTTACAGTTAAGTTGCAGGAACAAAATTCAAGATGGCGCCGAAATCAGCGACTACTGCAATGTTTTTTTTTACTAAATTTTTTGTTAATCATTCTCTTTTGGTTATTACAGATGATTTATTACTAAATAAATTTACATTACTTTTGATTTTGATATAAATTAGTATATCTATATGATAACGTATCGATATTACAATCGCTTTACCACTAGATGGCAGCATAGGACTTTTGGAATCGAATTGAATCGATTTCATCGGTAATAATTTAATATTTTTCTAAATTTTTATTTTACATAATTATTTTAATAATTACTTACATTTAAACTAATAAATTATTTTAATATTTTACTTATTTTAATGTTTCACTTTATTTTAAGCATTCATAATTTCCCTTGCTTAACTACCAATCAAATTAATGTTTCAAAAATGTAAACAAATCAATGACCAGAAATCCACAAAATTCTAAAATTCGCACAACCTCTGGTCCCAAGCTGTGCGGATTTGAGGGAGTCTACTGTATATATATATATATATATATATATATATATATATATATATACAGTTACCAGTCTCAATTTATTTTTAACCTCAAGTATCAAATAACACATTTTGAACCAGAAATTTTATTTAATAAATGAAATTCATGTAAATTTTGTCAATCATTTTCGACTGTATCTAGCATCTTGCTAGTTAATAATAATTTAAAAAAAAAAACCCTGGAAGGCAAGATTTTCCTAAAATTCCACACTCTGCATATACACCATTTCCATATAAAACAAAGTTGATACATACATTATAATCTGTATTATCATCTTCTTTATAACTTGCATCCAACATTGAATTGCTTGTGTCCATGCCACCATCTAAATAAAAAAAGTAAAATTTCATTAGGTGTGTGTGTATTTATACAATACGCATTAGAAACATAAGTTGTTCTTTGTCAACATTGTCCAATAGCAATATCTTAAACCTGGTATAATCTCAATTTTTAATTTTTATATGCCATGCTCCACCCCCCCCCCCCCCCCCAACCATAAAAAAAAAAAATCTTGAACCAAATCAAAAATAAAAATATCAATATAGCTTAAAAATAAAATCAACAAAGTGAAATATAAGTTAAAGATAAAATCATCCATTAGCATGTGAAACAACAACAACAAAAAATTCTATGTTTCTAAGACCAAAACTGACAAAGTTGAGCAATTTTGAACTTCATAAATTTTAAGCACCGAACACATATTGACTAAGTTATGTGGAGGCCATTAAATTTGAAATTAAACATATTAATGTATTCATACTTTACTGGTGCAGCTCTCGTAAGAAAAACCTTGAGTCAGGGGTGCAGAAAATGTTTCTACACCCAACATTTCCCTCAATCCACATGAAAATTTCCCCAAAATTTTACGGTATGTTATAGGTAAATGCTGTATTACCGTAAGTATAGACAATTTATTTTTCATATATTTCTCGACTTATGCGCAGGGGTGATTCTGAGTGAAAAAGAAATTCTGAAATTCACAGCAAATTTTCTGAAAGATTACAGGAGAGTGGGGGAAATGGGTGGAAACCCACTCCCAGCACTATGTTTTGTTCACGGCCCTTTGACGAAATTTACGGGTATTTCACCTTCCTTTTGACGGAATTCACGGTTGTTTTGCCATCTTCTGGTGAAATTCACATTTGTTTTGCAATCTTTTGACAAATTTGCAGTTCTTTCATGATCTTTTGACGAAATTTGCATTTTTTGCTATCTTTTAACGAAATTTGCGGTTATTTTGCCCCTTTAAACGAAATGTGCAATTGATTTGCGATCTTGACGATATTTGTGGTTCGTTTGCGGTCTTTTGACGGAATTTGCATCCATTTCGCGATCTTCTGACAAAATTTTCGGGCTTTTTTTCGCGTTCCTTTGACGAAATTCGCGAATATTTCGCCATCTTTTGACGAAAATCACAGTTATTTTGTCCCTTTTGATGAAATTTGCAGTTGTTTTGTGACCTTTTGATGAAGTTCGCAGATTTTTTTCACGATCTTTTGATGAAATGTATGGTTATTTCGCCTCTTTTGATGAAATTTGAGCTTTTCTCGCAATCTTGTGACGAAATTCGCTGTTCTTTCGCGATCTTGTGACGAAATTCACGTTTTTTCCTTAATTCTTGGACAAAATTTGCAGTATTTTTGTCTGAATTGTCAGATTGAGGACCGATTTTTTTTTTACATTTTCGGTACCGGAATGCCTTAAATTTTCGGAAAATTCGGGACAGAATCACCCCTGATATGGTACATATTATTCTGAGATTGATTTTGTGAAGGTCGCCGTACGGATCTCTTTATTTATAGTGAAATTTTTCTATCTCAGGGAATTATGGAATTTGTTGTTAAAATCAAAATCAATTTTATGTGTTTCTGCAAAAATTCCCCAGGTGGTTAAAATTTCTCCCGATCCTAGATCGCCGGATCGGACATATTCTGCACCCCTGCCTCGAGTAGGGTTGCTGCTTACGAAGGTTCCAAAACTTGAAGGGAGGAGCTCTTCCATAGGAGTGGGGTTACCATACCACATTTGGCTTCAAAAGTTTTCCTTTTGTATATATCTTTAAAATTTCCATGCTTGAAGATTCACTGGGTAATAAGTCTCCAGTATTCAAGTATAATTTTAACAGCAAAATTTTCATATGAAATTCAGGAGCAAACAAAAATTTAAATATGAAAATATTCATTTAGCAATTTTTTAGGTCTAAGTGAAAATGTTTCAGACAGTCCCAGTAACAGAATTTTCAGTTTAAATCTGCAGCAAGCCAAAAGGTAGCGCATGGTTGTGCTACAGACAGGGTTGCAAAAAAGCCGGCTAAAATTAAAAAAAGCCAGGCCGGTGGCTTTTATTGGTTTTAACCGGCTTTTTTTGGCCAAAATTGGCTTTTTTTGGCCATAATTGGTTTTTATACAATGAAGCATTGTAATTATAAACTACACATTTTAAAGTGTTTTTAATTAGTTTTAATGACATTTAATTGATTTACAGTTTAATAAGTAACCCAATTTCTCAATAATGAGGACATTAATACTGGAATAAAACTTAGATGATTTTGCTTGTGATTTGTATTCTGAATTGCAAATATGTCAGCTAAATTTTAAAAGGGCCATACCAACTGCCAATTTTTTCATTTTTACTGCTTTATAAAATTAAAGAGGACAATGGTTACTTAGTTATATGTTTTATTACTTAATTTTAAGAGCTATTAATATACAAGTCTTATTTTATTTCTAGCAAACGTTTGAAATTATACATAGTCATATTAATAAAAACACCACCATTTCTCACTATTAAAAACATTATGAATAGCATATGCATGAATATGCTTAGCAACAAGCTTTTCAAAATTTTATTTGGAGAATTTTTTTTTTCTTGTTTTAAATGCTCTATTTTTTATACACTTATGTACCACTCTCCTCAAATGAAACATCTTTTCTAATTTCTCTTTTAACATTTATAACTTAATCTCTCCATATGGACACATAAGAATGTTTCCATTTTGATGTGCCACATTTTGTCATTAAGGCTTTCAAATCGAAAAGGGCAACTTTCTGACATAAGTTTTAATTTATTTTTGTTCAGAAATGCATGAAACTAGCAGATGTTGTTGTTCAGAAACTATGTAATTGTGCTGTTTTTTTGCAAATGCAATAGATTTTTCAGAAAATAGTGTCAAAGTGAGCGTTTTGAATCGAATTTCCGAATGAAAGAAGAAACCACTCAGAAAAGGGTGAAAAAACATGTTTGTCACATGATCAAAATCTCTTATAACTCAATAGGTAATTGATGGATGAAAAAATGGAAAACACAGTTCAATTCCAAATCGCTTCCATGGTCAGGCTTTCGAATTTTACATCTTTCCCTTAAAAAATGAATTTTTAAATGTGTCAAAACATTTTGCGCTTGTTGAGCAGAGCAGTTAAGAACAGTTTTAATTAAATATAATCATAAAAATGTGTAGTACATGTGGAGCTATATTAGTGTTGACGCTAGAAAAAAAGGACCGCCGGGCATAAATTTTTCAAAAAGGTGTCTATTCCAAAAAAAGGGTACATTTTTCAAAAAGGAAACGCTGTTCTAAAAAAGGGTGCATTTTTTTCAAAAAAGGAACACCATTATAAAATAAGGGCACACTTGTACCTTGTTCATAAAACATATTTTGAACTGGTTTGTTTAGAGTCCCTAGAATTTGCGATATTTTTCCGGTATCAACTGAATTACCATGGGGTGCATAGGAAGTGTTAAAAAGGGCAGCCGGGTGCATCGGAAGGGTTTAAAAGAGCCGCCGGGTGCAAAAAGGAAATATGAAGGCCCGCCAGGCGCTGCGCCCTGCTAAAGCGGCTTAGAGTCAACACTATATATGATATAGAATTTCAAAACACCAGTTTAGAGCCTAACTTATATCCTTTTCAATGTTTATATATATATATTTTCTTTTTCAGACATAATGCGTTCACAGTTGCCTTCTAGAAGTTATAAAGACTTATTTGATAAAATTCAATAGAAATCGATAATTTTTTTTAATAGAAAATATTTATAAGTGTATTAAAAATTAATTGATCCAAATTTAAAACGAATTTACTGTAAACCAACTTTAAAAAATAAAACTGGCTTTTTTTCAATAAAAGCCGGCTTTTTTTAAGTGGTTAAAACCAAAAAAAGCCGGCCGGCTTTTTTTGGCCTGGCTAAAAGCCAGCAACCCTGGCTACAGAAGCTATTATAAATGCTATACAAGCGACTACCATAAGAAATTACAGTAACCCATAAAATAAGCAAAGTTTGCATTTACAAAGAAAATCTAATTTTTAAAAAAATACAATAAATCTAGAAACTTAGTACATTTTAGCAATTTTTTAAATTGTTAGTTTGATCTGCAAAGTCTAAAATAATCTGCAGCACCTGATGCTATGCCACAGTTTATCTGCTACTAACAGGGGAACCACTTTTGGTGTTGCTCGCACCTAGCATCGAGACCTGGTGCATTTTGTAGCCCTATACATAAAAGTTAGAGAACCGAAAAAATTTCTCTGTTAAAACAATATTTTATATACTTTTTATACTTTTAATTTTTTGTTATTACATATTTGTTTATTTCACGCCAAAAGTGAGTTAAGTCGCCAAATATGGTGCTACAATTTTTCCGCCCGCTTTATCCAAAGAGAAAATGTACAGAACATATTACTAGAATTATATCAGATTGCGATTTTTTTTATAATTGATAGCATAAGAAACAAATATTAGGTTTTTATTTTATTTTCTATGCAGACAATAAATATATAAGTAATAAATATAATTCTATAAAAGCTTCGAAGATCATTGAAAACTATTTTTTAGTGAAATACAAAATAAGCAAACTATTTTCTTTTGAAATCAAATGAAATAAAGTTTTGAATGTTTAAAAGGAAATGTTACTGTATTAAATGGTCCTTCGGTAAAAGTAATCATAAAGTAAATTAATATTTTTACACAATTTAGAAAAATTACTGTGGCGAAATAGATGGACATTGCAATTTCTAGCTATTACAAATTCAGCTATGAAATTTGGCTAGGGTTGTCGGAAAGCTCTACTTTTGAAAATAAACACCAAGTGTTTCCCCGCCAAAAATATGAATATAGAGTTGCAATTTTCAAAATAAAATTCGTGGGTTTTTGAAATAATTTTCAAACTTTTTTCAATATTTTATACTTATTAACTAATTTTTATTTTTAAATGCTTTTCTTTTAAAAAATTCAATGTTAATAGTCTGATAAGTGGTCTCGAAAATTGCATTTTCAGAAAGCTATGCTGCTGTATAATCAAGAAATATTATTTTAACAGAAAAATTGTATCGATTCTCAAACTCCATAATATAGGGATTTAAAATGCACCAGGTCTCAATGCTAGGTGCGAACAACACCAAAAGTGGTTCCCTTGTAAGTAGACTATTAAAAAGGCAAACTATTGCATTCTTTTTTCCTTATAAATTTAACTTCTCATATATTAAACATATTATCATTTTGAAATTATTTATTCTAAATTGCAAGTAATTACTCTTTTCTCTCTTTTTTTTAAAGGGTTTTGTTCATCTGACGAAACCATGTTTGTCTTCTATGATGTGTGTCTATCATAACACAGCTCATTCTCAGAAAATGTATAAATTAGAGACTTGAAATTTTGCATACTTATAGCAGAATATCCCCAATCACATGGCCAGGGGTGGGAAAATGCATCATTTTAGGGGAAGACGGGGTACAATGAAACAAGGGGTACAATGAAACATTACTTGTAAAATCAATGAAATTTGTCATACAGAGTTGCAGTTTATATATATGTTATACAACTATATGTTCCAATTACTGATGTGATTTGGATACATTCACACTTCTACAACAGTAGCAATAGAAGATTATTGCTTTTGCACCATTGAAAGTAACTTTCTTTACTAAAAGTAATTTTGTTTCTTTTTCCTTGTTTTTATATGTAATAATTATTTTTTCTATACATTGTTATCTTTGGGTTGTTGTCTTCATACCTCCAAATCCAAACTAAAAAAAATAAATATTAGAAGTTTGAAAATAAATTTTTATTTAGTAACCTCAGTGCGGGGTACAATGAAACACTTGCAGACGGGGTACAATGAAACATGTTTTATTACAGTAATAAAAATAGTAAATAGAATATATTAGAAGTAAGAGTAGGAAAACAGAAAAAAAAAGAGTTTTGTTCTTACCAGGTCAGTAAAAAATGCTCTTGTTAAGCAATTAAAAAATAGAAAGAGAAAAAAAGCTAAGAAGGGATTGTTTTGAAAACAAACTCTGCCTGCTACAGACTCTGATGATGATCCAGATTTTTTTTCCAGTCCCAGCTGGTCATTGAGGTACTAAAAATGAGATATCCCCACACAACATGTATGGTACAAGCAGTATCCGTATAAATGGAAACATAAGGAAATATATACCGTTGGAGAAATCATACATAAATGAAGTCAAATGTGAAGTACTTGATATAAAAAAACTCCAACCAAGTTCTAATTTTTTTTTTTTTTTTTTTTTTTTTTTTTTTAGAAACTTACATTTAAAAAAAAAACTCATTGTGTTGAAACTACCATCCCATATTCCTTCAGGAGCAACTGAAATATAAGCAGAAATGCTAATTTTTGAAACTGACTTGAGCCAATTTAATATAAAATGAAAGGTATTTCTTAAACTAATAGAATTTTCTTATTTTTCATCTTAGACTATAATATTTTTATCAAGTTTCTTATTAATCAAGTTTTGTTTCTGTATTTATCTCATTTTTTATAAAATAAACTATACTGGGTGAAAATTGCTTCCATCATTTAGAGTGTTTCATTGTACCCCAGTATGTGTTTCATTGTACCCCGGCATACGGGGTACAATGAAACACTGTAAGACATTTATTTTTTGTTATTTTTCAAGCATGAAGATATTGTTTAGAACCTAATAAAAATTTATTTAGATGGGGAAATACAAGGTTAAAAATATGCATTAATTATATTTTTGTGCATGCAGAATTGTGGATAGGAAAAAATTATTAGTAAATTTTGTTTCATTGTACCCCGTCTTCCCCTACTCGCCACTGGCAAGTAAATTTTCTTACAGGGCGAGTGAATTTTTAGGTAGTCTTTGAAAACTGCAAACTATAGAGATATGCGAACTTTTTTTTTTTAGTAGTTAGCTACATTTTTCAACTTTCCTAATTACTGCGATGTAAACATGGTACTAAGTTCTATTTTATATTAAACTTCCATCTCTTGTTTATATTTCTTAATTTTACAGGGGGGAAAATATGAAAATGCATTATGGTAATGGTAACCAACTATTTTTGAGTTGCGTAAATTTTGTCATAAAAATTTTCAACTGTA
The DNA here is from genome assembly GCA_963932465.1 of Maratus speciosus. Lineage (NCBI taxonomy): Eukaryota > Metazoa > Arthropoda > Arachnida > Araneae > Salticidae > Maratus > Maratus speciosus. The sequence goes on along the minus strand of OZ010789.1, from coordinate 92,026,256 downwards.
CATTACATTTTACTGGCTGGTGAAATAAATCCTTGGCTGGTAAGATTTTCTAGAAATTCCACACCCCTGCACATGGCAAATCATAAAATTTTTAAAAAGTCTCAATGCATGTTATTAAAAGAATGGAAAATATTCATAATTCAACTAAAGCATTTATTTTATTCAGACCACAAAGATTTCCTTTCAGAAATTTTCATAACTTCTTTCTTTCAGAATTCTTAAGATTCTTTCAGGAACTCCAAAAGAGAGGGAAGGTTTGCCACAATTCGCTTGACTACCAGGAAGATAAAGTACTGGGCATTTTCAAAGACACCCGTATCGTAAATTGTAATGGGCTAAAAACTTTTCATACCCACACGCAAAAAAATTCTCTTTCAGAATTTCTAAATTTTTTTTTAAAAACTACAACTGGAAGTCGAAATAGCCACTAAAATTCGATTTCTATAAATTCATTTAATTTTATTTCAAAGACAAGTAGACTGCAGATATTTGAGACATCTTTCCAGGAGCAGTGGGATTGTTTCTCGGCCTATACATTTTTTTACAAATATTGCATTTATAGATTTAATATTTATGCATATTTTTTTACGTTGACTCCGAATATGTAATTTTCATAATATTTATGCATATTTTTTTACGTTGACTCCGAATATATAATTTTCATTTAAATACTCCTTGTAGAACTTGAAATATCAATAAAAAATTTCATTTAAAAAATTGAATGATTTTATTTTCTTCCAAAGAAACAATTCTTTTGAATAAGTCAATTTAAAAGGCAGACACAGGGTCTAGAGTAAAAAATGCAGATCATTTTTATAGTGAGATTGTTTTACAGGCTACAAAATTTTTACAAATACTGCATTTATAGATTTAAAACTTATGCCTCTTACCCTCCCCCCCCCCATCCCCTTTTTTAAACGTTGATTCCCAATATGTAATTTTCATAAAAATCAATTAAGAACTACTTATTTTATCCACAAAAAAAGACTTTTTAAAAGAAAAACAAATGCAGTTCGAAAAACTATGTGACGTAGGGTAATCGCAATAATTTTCCTGCAAGGTTTAAATTAACGTCTACTACCTCTAATTTTTTTCCTAATTTTAGTTTCAGTAGATTTGGAATTAGATGGGGGGGAGGGACATATTTTTGCATTACATTTTCCTCCATAACTTTGAAAATATATTTTTTATATATATATGGCATATTTTTCAACTACATTTTTGACGACCTCTCTCTCTGAAAATATACCTAAAATTAAAAGAAATGTATTTTTGAGTTCAGCGTTACAAAAGCTTTCACACGATATACAAAGAAAGAAAAAATTTTTTAAGTAACTTAACAGCCTGTCTACATTTTTCCTATGTATATATATATTTGTGAATGTTTAATAATCTGTAAATATGTTGGTCAATAGTCTTTATCATTTCTTCCAATTTGAACTTTCCACATCCCATAGTTTACAAGTAAAATCGCTGTAACTGACAGACAGACACAGGAGTAACAATAATAAAAAAAAATTCTTTAATATTATATTTAATGTAACCTTTGTGTAAAAGAGCTTGACCATGATAAGCTGGCATGAGTTTCACAACTTAACCTAATTTATTTATTGATTACAGTTACAGACAACCAAAACTGACAGAACCTAGTTTTTCATTATATAAAATTATGTTGCTGTTGAAATACACAAGGTTAAGACTAACCATGTGAAAACTTTATTTTTGAAATGCTCATATCCATAATATTAATAATTACAATTACTTTAACTACATTCCCAGAAATCAGTTAAAAGGGAAACAGATTAACAATAACAAAAAAATTTCTTTAATATATTTAATGTAACCTTTGTATAAAAGTGCTTTAATATCTCACTTACCTAAAGATGTATCTACACTATTGCACAATGAATTGTCATTTAAAGCACCATCAGTAACATTAGTATCTCCAGAATCTTGAGATAATCCATTCAAACCACCCATGTTGTATTCAGTTGCAGCTGTTGTACCTGTAGAGTCAACGGCACCATCTGTATCGGCAAAATATTCAGGGGCTAATGGGTCAAAAGGATACACATTATTTTCATTATGATCAGTTCCTTCTTGGAATTCTACTTGGGGTTCAACAATATTTTCCTCTAACTGAACACTTGGTTCTAATGCACTGTGGTCAAGATCTTCATCTAGTTCAACTTGAGGTTCCATCATATGTACAGGAGATTCACTACATTCACCACCTCCCATCGGGCTGCCTTCATCAACCTGAAATTAAAATAAATAAATGGATATCTTGTTAGGAACTAAGAGTTAAAATTACAACTTAAATATTACAGTAATAAAGATGAAAATCAGGAAGTTTGTATCAGGGTTGGGTTTTTGCTAGGGATTGACCGAAACAGGAATTTTGCCGAATACTGAAGCTTCGGTCAAAGCAGGGTTGAATTTAAGCCGTCAAAAACCAGTTTTTGACATGACATAGGTTTAAACCGCGTTTTAAGCGGTTTTAACCGTCAAAAACACCAATATTTAAATATGGTCAGGACAACAACAACAAAAAAATGCTGTTATAGCAAGATACAACATTGCTTTTATTTAATGATTGTGCACTTTAGTTTTAGCATTTATTTTACTGTAATCAAATATTAAATTATAATTTATTTCTTTGTTTATGACTAAATTGCCAAATTTTTTATATGTATTTTTATTGTGGCTTTTCAGCATACTTGGTTGCATTTCTTATTTAAAAAACAATATATATATATATATATATATCATCATCATCAACCGTTTTCAATCCACTGCTGGATGTAGGTCTCCCCCAGATTTTTCCAATGTTTCCTGTCTAGTGCTTTAGTCATCCAATTTACACCGGCTACTTTTCTGATTTCATCACTCCATCTTACTTGAGGTCGTCTTCTTGGCCGTTTTACATCTCTGGGATACCACTGTAGGGTGTTTGTGCTCCATCTATTGTCTTGTCTTCTTGCGATGTGCCCAGCCCATTTCCATTTTAGCCGTTTAATTCTTTCAATGATGTCAAAAACTTTCGTCTGACTTCTTATCCAGGTTATTCTTTTTCTGTCTCTTCTAGTTATACCTAGCATACATCTTTCCATACTTCTCTTCCATACTTTTCATCTTTCCGTACTTCTTTGTAATCTTTGTACCATCCGTTTTGTTAGCGTTCATGTTTCTGCTCCATAAGTTAGGACAGGCAAAACACATTGGTTAAATACCTTTCTTTTCAAACACAGGGGCATGCTACTCTTCAGAATAATATTGTTCTTCCCAAAAGCACTCCATCCATTTCTTATTCTATTGATTTCATTCATGATACTATTATCAGATGATATTTCTTGCCCAAGGTACACATAACTTTGCACTTCTTTAATTTCAGTGTTGTAGTAGACGATTTTCTTTTTTGATGCAAATGAATTGAACATCACCTTAGTCTTTTCCAAGTTTATTTTTAATCCCACATTAATGCTAGCTTCTGCCAAATCTTTTAGCATATTTTCCAATTCTTCAGGACTGTTACTGAAAATTAAAATGTCGTCAGCGAATCGGAGATGACTTAAATATTCCCCATTTATTCTAACCCCTTTGTTTTCCCAATCCAGCTTCTTGAAAATATTTTCTAAGACAGCAGCCCGGGCGCAGAATCGGCGCAGCGCTGCTACGCACGTCGCAGACTCTTGAGAAGGTCTGCAGACTATTTTTCAACTGTTAAAATTTAGGAAAAAAAGTTTGTTAGAAATTATTTTCCATGTGCCATAATAATACGATCCACGCCACATGCAATTGGCGAAGCTCCGATTCCCTTTAAAATATAAATAATTCACGGAGAAAACTCTAGACACGCGATCATGAAACGCCCAATATTAAATGAGTCGATCCTCGTAGGTATGATTTTTTCCGAAATTAAAAAAAATCGGTCATTAGTCCGAAAATTCGAACGTAAATATCACGAATTTCGACAAATGTTCGCCGAAAAAACAATTTCGTCAATCGTTTGTAGTTAAAATAGCCAATTTCGTCAAAAGATCGCGAAGAAAAAACGAAATTTTGTCGTAAGATCAAGAAGAAAACGTCAATTTCGTCAAAAGGCTGCGGAAAAATAGCAACTTTCGTAAAAGGCTGTCGGAAAAATGCGGCTTCTGTCAAGTGATCGCAGTAAAAACACGAACTTCCTCAAAGGGCTACGGAAAAATAGCAACTTTCGTCAAAGGATAGCAGAAAAATGCAAATTTCATCAAAGGATCGCTGAAAAAACACTGATTTTGTCAAATGATCGCGTAAAGAACGCGAATTATACATAGAATGACACTAAGTGTATAACGCTTCCGGGGTTGAACTCATCCTTTTCCTGATAATCCAAACGCGGTCACATTAGGCTTAAGCATTCCGATGCCGTATTTGCCGACTACCTTATTGAATCTGGGTATCTATTCGTTGTGTAACATATTCTTCTTCAATTTTTCTCAAACCTTCAAAAAGTATACAATTATAACGCTTTAAGATCTAATTTAAAAATAACCAGATACCAACAACAGCGTTCCGATGTATACAAGCGATTACCGTTGCCATTCATAAGCACAAATTACAAATCCAAAAACAAATGAATGACTCTTTCAGCTATTCATTAAATGCTCTTAAAATATTTTGCAAAAGCATAGTAATATTTTGAAATGCGTTTTTCACTTTTGTTTACATTTATTTACAGTTTGAATTCAGTATACACGGTTAAAAATATCGCGAAAAATTACCTCTGTTTTTCAAGGCTATCTATTTTCTGACCAATGAGAACGCTTCACGGTGTTCAGTGAATATAGCTATATTCTGTGATTCATTCCCGTGAATTATTTTGTACCGGATTAACGTTTCCTTTCTAAAAACAAACGTATTTCAAATTATTTAAAGGCTTTATTATGGTTTTACAAATATTTTAAGATCAAAATCGGATGTCGACCGTATTTTTTAATGATTCGTTCAAATGAGTCATTCAATTGCTTCTGGATTTGGATTGTGTTGTACATGTGGCATAACGAGTGAATGTTGATTTGATTTTCAATCTTAAAACATTGGGTAAAACGTGCTTTCTTTTCCGCAAAAGTTACATTTTTAGACAGATTATTCAAAATAAATTAACATTTAAGAGATTACATTCAATTATCTAATATTCTGCTGCGATAACTTAAGTTAAAATTAGATTGGTAGCTTTATCTATCCCTATATGAAAGTAAACAAACGATTCATTCGTCTTGAACTTTTAAAATATTAAAACAAACATTTATATGCTCTGTTGCGCCATCTGTCGGTAGTTTAAAAAAAAAAGAAATTTTCTTTTTAAAATGTTTTTTGAATTCTGAAGACATTGGGGGGAAAATGAATATTTCTTATAAAATGAAATTAGAATATCAGAAATATGTAATGCCGTATATATATCAATGCATTATTATAGTAAATAAAATTTTGTATTTTGTAGGGAAAATAAATTTGTAATTTAATAACAGAATTTGAGAAAATAAATTGTTAATGTAATTAAGAGTTGCAATTTACTTATGTGATAATAAGATGATTTTTAATTATCAAAATTTATTACAGGTTTCTTTTATGCATGTTTAAAAAAATCGGGATTTTCTCTGTTCAACTTTTTAAAAATTAAGTTATATAATTATTATTTTGGCAATTAATAAAAACAAATAAACTTTCTGTTGGAATTGTCTTTTATTTTACCCCATACCATCAGATAAAATAGTTAATTGACAATATGTTTTAAAATAGCATTATTAGTACTAATTTGAATGTTTTTGTGAAATATTTCTTCAAATTTTGTGAGTGAAGTTCATTTGCATACTTTATGTCAGTATTTTACCAATTCAAGTAATAATTTTCTTGCAAATTAAGTTTAAATGAAAAATGGGCTGTTTTTACTTTACCCCACCCCACCCTATCAGTCAGACAAGACAAACTCCACAATTCTTTTTATAATGCAATGCTATATAATTTTTTTGAAAATGCAAACACGTCATTCTGACGGGCTATATTCTAGTTTTATAGAAGAATCGCTAATAAATGAGATTTTCTTCAAAAGATCGTGGAAAATAGGCGAATTTCGTCAAAAGATCGTGAAAATTTTGTCACAAGGTCGAAAAAAAAGCCCATTTCGTCAAAGGGCTGCCGAAAAATAGTAACTTTCCACAAAGGATGGCGGGAAAACGCGAGTTTCGTCAAATGATCGGGAAAAAACGTTAATTTTGACAAATGATCGAGGAAAAAGCGTGAATTCTGTCAAAGGATTGCGGAAAAACGCGAATTTCGTCGAAAAATCGCGGGGAAAAAGCGAATTTCGCGCAAAGATCGCTAAAAAACGCTGATTTCGCTAAAAGATCGCGAAAAAACACGTATATCGTCAAAAGATCGCAGAGAAAACGCGAATTTTTTTTTCAAAGGATCGGCGGAAAAAAACGCAAATTTCGTCAAAAGATCGCGAAAAATACGTGAACATCGTCGAAAGATCGCGAATATCATCGAAAGATTGCGAAAAAAGGCGAACATCAACGAAAGATCGCGAAAAGACACGAACATCGGCGATAGATCGCAAAAAAACCGCAAACATCGTCGAAAGATCGCGAAAAAACCGCAAACATCGTCGAATGATCGCGGTAAAAAAGCCGGATATCGTCAAAGGATCGTGATAAAAAAAAGCGGATATCGTCGAAAGGTCGCGAAAAAAACGCGAACATCGTCGAAAGATCGCGAAAAAAACGCGCATTTCGTCAAAGGGTCGAGGGAAAAAAAGGTGAATTCCGTCAAAGAATCGCGGAAAAAATTTGCTGCAACATTGATGTTTACACTTAATTTTTCTTACAGATGAGTGGCAGGTTTTGAGTGAAAGTAAGTTAAATTTTGAATTGCACAACTAGCTAAGATTGCTAAATAAAACATTGTATTAGAATTACTTATAGTATTTCCATGAATTACTCGAATTTGATTTTCTAAGAATTACAATCTGTTCCAATTACAGCTTTTATTGCTAAAAATTTAGATTTTTGCTGCTAAGAAAATGGATTTTACTGCTACAAAATTAGATTTTTGCTGCTTCAAAGTGGCTTTAGTGCACTTTCATCCCTGTATTATCACATCTATATATAATGTTTGATATTATCACATTGTATCAATCTTTTCAAAAATTTTAGAAATTGGTGTTCATGTTATTTTTACTGTTATTCTGTTTTCTAACTTCACAGAAGTTTTGACAAATTTTAGGAAAGATTTTTCAGATAGTGGTGATAAAAATTTTGAGGACAAAGGTAAATTATTTTAAGTAGTACTATCCTTTTATGTTAATCACAAGTACTAGGGGGGGGGGGGGAGTGCATGAGGGATTCGAAAGAGGGCGTTTATCCTTAAGTTCTGCAGACTGTTTTTAAAGTTTCTACTTGTGTTGCAGACTGCAGAAAAAAATTCTGCTCCTGGGGACAGCAGTAAAAAGCTTAGGCGAAATGGTGTCTCCTTGTCTTACCCCTCTTCCAAGCTTGATCTTTGCTTTTCCTTTGTCCAAGCGGATGGTTGCTGTTGCTTTCTTGTAAATCTTCTTTATAATATTGATGTAAGGTTTGTCTATACCAATGTCCTCCAGAGATTCTACTACTGCTGATGTGTAGACCGAATCAAATGCTTTTTCATAATCAATAAAGGCAAGGCAAAGAGGTAAATTATATTCCTTATGTTTTTCTATGAGTTCCCTTACCGTTTGGATATGATCCATTGTGCTGAATCCACTTCGGAATCCTGCTTGTTCTCTAGGTTGAGCTGAGTCCAGAGCTGATTCAAGTCTTGTCGTTAAAACTTTGGTGAAAATTTTATAAATCACTGACAGTAAGCTGATTGGACGGTAGTTTTTAATGTTTTCCTTCTCTCCTTTCTTGTAAAGTAGCACCATCACAGCATTATTCCAATCTTCTGGTACATCTGACTTCTGGAGACATTTGGAAAACAGTAAGGATAGCATTTTTGCAAATTCTTCTCCTGCTTCTTTGATAAGGTCGATTGTAATTCCATCTTCTCCGGGGCATTTACCCTTTTTCATAAATTTAATGGCTTGTAAAACTTCGTCTGTCGTCACTGGGATTATGGCATCGGTTTCTGTTAAGTTTTCTCGTGGATCACATAAGTTGATTTCCCTCTGATCTTCACATTTATATAAATCGTTATAGAATTTTTCGACAATGTGTACTATTTCTTTATTGATTTTGGTGATTGTTCCATCTGCCCTCTTTAGTGCAAAAATACCTTTTCTTCCAACACAAAGTTTTCGCCTAGCTGATTTTAAACTTTTGTTATCTTCTAGAATTTTCTTGACAAGATCAGAGTTAAATTTTCTGATATCTTCTGTAACACATTTTCTTACCGTTTTACATAATTCAGCATATTCAACTCTTGATTTAGGATCGTTTTTCTTCATTTTAAATTCTCTGCGTTTCGTCATCAATCTTCTTGTTTCTTCTGTTATTTTCTTTGTCTGCTTTACTTGTGCATCGCCGGCTATCTTCTTTGCAATATCTTGTAGAGTACTGGTTAGTTTCTTGTTCACTACTGTAACATCTTGCTCTTCTTCTAAAGCTGATTGAAGTACTTGGAAACGGTTTTTAAGTTCCAAATGGAATTCTTCTTTATGTTTCTGGAGATTTATTATATCGATTGATTTCTTTGAGTGTTGCAAAAGCTTCATTCTTTCCACTTTAGTATTTAACAGCAGTTTGCATCTAACCAACCTGTGATCACTTCCTGTATTGAAGTTATTGAGAACGCTGCAATCCTGAATATATATATATATATAGACAAACGTTTTGTAATAATAAGCCATTATAACAAACGAAATCAATCATGATAGTTTAATATAATATTGAAAAAACTGGAATATAATAACTATTAATTAAAAAACAATTTTTAAAGAAATTCCTTAATGGTGTCTATTACTGGCACATCTGCCCTATATAAATACAGTCTTTAAGGGTGTATTCGAAAAAATATTTTTCCACCCTCAACAGCTCGAAATTTTCTGAGACATTTTCAGACTCATTTTTAAAAGTAAAAACATGAAACTTGCTGGGGTGATTTCTGAAGATATGTTTAACATGCCGTGTGATTTCATTTTCAGCTCAATTAATTAGAATTTGATTTTTAAACAATTATTTTCTCAGTATGACCATTTTTTTCATTCCCAGTTCGCCCGCTTCGGAAAATTCGGTTCAAAACGCCAACTTTGACAGCATTTTTCACAGTATTTTCTGCATTTATCAAAAAATTAAGGAGCACCGCACATTATATGGTTTCTAAATAAGAGAATTTCCAAGTTTGATGCGTTTGAGAGAAAAAATGAATTTTAAAATGAATCAGAAAATAAGCAGTTTGGATTGGAATACACCCTTAACAGAAATATTTTCTCTGCAGCATTTTCTTTTACAAACGCAGAACAATAAAAATAACATTTATTTTACAAATGAGAAAAGAATGAAATGTTAGAATAAAATGATAAAATATGATATTTTAATCCTTTTATCCCAATATTAATTTTTGTTAGTGACTGACAATCACCTCTTACCAGGGTTCGCAAAAACCCGGGTTTTTCTGAAAAAAACCAACCCACATGGGTTTTTTCGGGTTTTTTCATGAAAAACCCAATTTTCCCCGGGGAAAATCGGGTTATTTCAAAAGTATAATGTATGCGTAATTACATTAATGTATGCTATATTTTCTAGATATTATGTACACTATACATAAACAAGTTGGAAATAGCTCGTCAAACGTGGCAAATGAGGTGCGTTCGTACTATAACTAGTTTTATAATTATTTTTTGCACCCCATATTGTACTGAATGTATAATTTTTTGCACTTCATAAAGCGCATAGTCTGATACATCATTAAAATGCACTCCCAATATTTTTTTCCCATTCCCCGAACACTTTTGACTGTCCCTGTAATTAAACTATACATCCGATTTTCCTAAAATTTGAAATAGCTCAACAAAATTTTGCAACAATTATATCTTTAAAATTTCAGACCATTCGGAAGGCTGTAATATCATTAAAATGCACTTGCAATAATTTTTCCCATTGGCCGTAATGTAAAGAAAAACTTTTGACTGTCCCTGTAATTAAACTATGCATCCGATTTTCCTAAAATTTGAAAGGGCTCGACAAAATTTTGCAACAGTTATATCTTTAAAATTTCAGATCATTCGAAAGGCTCTAATATCATTAAAATCCACTTGCAATAATTTTTCCCATTGGCCGTAATGTAAAGAAAAACTTTTGACTGTTCCTGTAATTAAACTATACATCCGATTTTCCTAAAATTTGAAAGGGCTCGACAAAATTTTGCAACAGTTATATCTTTAAAATTTCAGATCATTCGGAAGGCTGTAATATCATTAAAATGCACTTGCAATAATTTTTCCCATTGGCCGTAATGTAAAGAAAAACTTTTGACTGTCCCTGTAATTAAACTATACATCCGATTTTCATAAAATTTGAAATGGCTCGACAAAATTTTGCAACAATCATATATTTGAAATTTCAGACCATTCGGTTGGGTAGTTTTTGCTCTGTTACATGCGGACAGACGGACGGACTGAACGACAACTATAGGTGCTACGTATTTATATAACTACAAACGCACCTAAAAAAACATACATTGTTCCCTTATATACCATATAATTGTAATGCTATTTTACAAGTTATAAATTGTATAAATTATATGAATTTAAATTAATTAAATGTCAGTGTTTCTCACAAATTAGTTTCAAATATAATAGAAGATATAAAATTGTTAATTTTCTTTAAATCAAATAATGAAAAGAATATTAAAATTTAAAATATATAAGTAGGAAGAAAAAAAGGGGTAATCTAGTCGGATGTGCCAATCCCAAAAATTTCTTCTATCTCATACATGTTAATAATTCAAAATTCGCTATCACAGTGCCAAAATTAAATGACAATTTATGCCCATCATGAGGATTGTAAAATATAAATTTGTTGTATTGGATGCATTTAACGAGGAGATATAAGTATCACCTGTTGTGCAATTTACAACAAAACCTGATCAGTAACAGTTTACGTCAACACCTAACTGAATCTGAAGTTTGATGAAAATCCATGCATTATTAGTTCTTGAGATAAAGCTATTGCAAAAAGTGAGATAAATGCAGCGCCACTGTTGGGCGATATACACCAAACACTAATCAGCACCAGTTTATATCAAGGTCTAACTGAATCTAAATATTTATTCAGTTCCATACATTAGTTCTTGAGATAAGAGTTATTGCTAAAATCGCGAAAAATGCAGCATAGCAGCACTACCTGTTGAGCGATATGCACCAAAATTCAATAAGCAACAACTTAACTTGTAACTGAATCTGAAATTTTATGAAAATTCATGCATTAGTTCTTGAGATAAAGCTATTACAAAAATTGGGATAAATGCAGCATAGCAGCAGCACCTGTTGGGCAGTATACACCAAAAACTAATCAGCACCAGTTTACATCAAAGTCTAACTCAATCTAAAGTTTTGTGAAATTCTGTGCATTAGTTCTTGAGATAGAGCACCCACAAAAAATTTTTCACATACAGACAGACATTTTCTAAAAACCATGAAATCATCTTCAGGACCTTTTTAAAACGTATAAATCCATCATAAACTGGAAGTCGAAATTTTTCACGAATCCAATACTTTTTTGTAAAGATAGAAGTAAAAATAAATATTTTTTATTTCCATGAATATAGTTGATTTGAATTTTTTATATAAACCCATTCTTATGATATAACCTTTACCTATAATTATGTATGATGCCTACTAGGTTCTATGTTAGTAAAGTATTTCAATGTGCTGAAATATTTTTAACTGAATTATTTTTATTTTACTTCAGATGTGTATGTAATGGCTACACATTTATATATTAATATTTTTTTCAAAATTAACTGAAATGACTTAAATTCATTAAATGTATATGTTGTTTAAATTTATAAATTATTTCTGAAAATTGAAAAAACCCACATTATGGGTTTTTCAGTGGTCTTTTTCAAGTGGGTCCATTCTGATAAAACCCACCGGGTTTTTTCAAAGTGGGCCCAGCTTTGCGAACCCTGCCTCTTACTGATGAAATTATTTGTGGAATTTCTCCTAAAATTAGGGACAAATGAATAATTCGGCATACCAATAAAAAAAAAAAATGCTTAACTTAGTTTGAAACCTGTTCCAAAAGTGAAAGTATCCTAATAACAAAAATAACTGCAAGCAAAATCGAAAATTTAAAAATCGGTCTTTGTAAAGATCGACATTAGTTATCCAATGCAAAAAACATTTAAAAATATTGAAATATTAAACAAAATTTCTATCATAGAATTGACGTTATTGAGTGGGGTTTTCATTTCTACTTAAAAAATCATTTAAAAGTATGAAATTTCGAACAAGATATTAAAAAAAAAAAATTTCTCCTGTAGGATTAACATTAGCAGGCGGGTGTTTTAACTTTAATGAAGGTAGCTCCTTAAACAACCCCATCCATAAGAACATAATAGGGGGAAAGCAAGAAAAATTGATTTTGTTGCAATAGCAATACTGTTTTGTACTGGAAGGGAATCTTTGAATTTGCTCTATCTTAAGGAAAGTAAATAGCCTCATTAGATACCGATTGTGATAGATTACTCTGTGCTTCTAGCCATGAAAAAATCTAAACTATTTATTTATCTCTGCAAAATTTAGATTAAACCTATCTAGTTTTAATGATTACAAATAATTAAGGATTTATTAACTGTTCATGTTAAAAGCATACATTAATGATAAACTAAATCATTAAATAACAGTTAGGTAATTTTTATTCACAAATAATAATGAAAAAAATCATACAACAATCAATTTGCAGTTTACCATATCCTATGCAAATAGGTTTCAAGAATGTATTTCTGCAGTTTATACCCAGACCTGCCAACCTTTGAAAATGAGAAATCGTAGCACGCAAAATTAAAATTAATCTGGAGGTTGGTTGGTTGGTTGGTTTTTCGTGTTCGCAGCCATCTTTTGACATTCGTAAAAGGAATAAGGTTTCAGTCTTTCAACAACTCAATATAGTAATTTTTTTCCTCTAAAAATTTTTACAGTTTCTTCTCATTTTGAAGCTTTTTTTTTCTTTTTTTTTACATTTGTAAAAGGAGCCTGGTTCCAATTTTTTAGCCCAGTGCAGTAAATTTTGATGAAATGCGCGATTTTTTTTCCCGCGATTATTTCAGGATATTCAGAATTTTTTACCGCGATCCTTTAACGAAATTAGTGTTTTCTTTTTTTTTTTTTTCCACGGTCTTTCGGTGAAATTTATGTTTTGTTACCGCGATATTTTGATAAAATTCACATTACTACCAAGATCCTTTGACGACATTTATTTTCTTCTGCGACCAACTGATGAAATGAATATTTTTACAGGGTCATTTGTCGAAATTAGCGACAGTTTATCGCAACCGAACGGCAAAATTTTCAATATATTTTCGCGACCAATTAACAAAATTCAGTACTCGTTTCCGCAACCTTTTGACGAAATTTGCAATATTTTTCCCTCGATAGTTTACCGAAGTTCGTGATATTTTGCGCAATTTTTTGACGAAATTCGCAATTTCTTTCTGAAATCTTTACGTAATTAGGGATTTTATTCAGCGACCAATTGAAGATAATCACTATTTGTTTCTGAGACATTTGACGAAATACCCAAAATTTTTATCACGATCATTTGAAGAAATTCTCAATTTTTTCCACGATTGATTCATGAATTAATTCGGGGAAATTCCATAAAAGAAAAAAAAATTCGCGGACTTCCAAGAAATTTCAAAATATACTCGCAAAAGGATCATAGGTCTGTGGAAGAATTTACAGGGGGGAATACTGCACAGCATTTTTCTTTATGCAGGACTCTCCTTTTCCGTGTGCAAATCGCGCGATTTTGCACAATGTTTCAAACCTTTCCCCTCAAAGAACCACCTCCTCCCTTTAGAAATTCTTAAAATGGCACCCCTGTTTCTAAGAAAGGGAATACCTGTATAAATATTTACAGAAATACGATTCACTCGTGGTTAATATACATAAAGAAGGTTTTATGTTAAGAAGTTTGTTTTGCAGCCCAGATTTTTTTTTCCCATGAGCATTTTTTAATGTCCGGATTTTTGGACTAATGACCAATTTTTTTTAAACTTTCGGAAATGAATACTTCGGAACAGAATCACTCCTGAAAAATATGCTGCACGGGATAAAAATTGCAACAAGAAACAATAAATGCATTTGTGTATATTTTGCAAAAAATCGTAGTTTAAGACAGATTTTCGTAGCATCGTAGTTTATAGGTCCAAATCGTAGCAACTACGATTTTTTCGTAGCAGTTGGCAGGTATGTATACCCCACAGTTTTAATGTATTTATGCAGTTTTACTTAGAATTTATTGTTTAAAGCCCATCTAACTCTGCTAAATAATTCTTTTGGTATGATTTTTATTAAAACTAGGTTTTTGACACTTTTGGACATTTTTGACAGAAAGGCTTTTGACACGACGGTTTTAACCATGGTTAAAATCGGTTTAAACCGTCGCATGTCAAAAACTTGCCAACCCTGGGTCAAAGTGTATACCGAATATTCGGTATTCGACTGAATACTTAAAAATTTTTAATAAACATTTTATATTAGCCTTTAAGAAACTTTAATTAAAATTAAATTCTTAATTTAATTCAGTTACATTTTTATTCTTAAATCTAATTACACAAAAAATTTAATGACTTCTTTCCACTTACAAATTTATTAATCTATCACTTATTTTTTTATTTTATCACTAGTCAATACACAAAATAGCCTATGAAAGTACTATTAAACTATACATACTATTATTAAAGATTAGTCAGAAAAACAAAAGTTCATTCAAATAAAAAGCAGCAATGTTGTTGTTAATCTGATTGTCTAATTATAAACATATTGAATACAAATGTTCCCAAATACAAAAAGTATATAAATTTGAACATTTAACTATTTTCTGTCAAATTATTGATATTTACATTTTGATGAATGATTTGATTTAACTTTGCAATGATGAAGATAAACAGTTTGAGCGATTTTAACTTAATGGATATAAAAGCTATAGGATAGGCATAGGAGTATACTTATTTGATGTGTATATTAAAGAAAATACACATTAAACAAATTTAAATTAAAAAAAATAATGTAGAAATATTTAAAATTAAATGATAAGGGAAAGATCCTTATTTTTTTTCTTTACTGTAGACAGTTGTTTTGATTTTACCCCTATGTAGGCTGTTTTAGGAAGGGTTTTTTTTTTTTTTTTTTTTTTTTTTTTTTTTAATTAAAAATGGCCTTTGACTTGTTTTTTGTAGTGCAGCTGAACTCATACACATAATATTGAAACTCATCGTTTAGCCTATTCTACTTCTATAAAAATACTTATCTGCAATTATTCGGCCGAATACTTACTGAATATTCAGTTTACATGCCAAATCACCAAATACCGAATCAACTATTCGGTGAATCCCTAGTTTTTACCAGCAAAAACTATCTTTTTTTTTTCTTCTGAAAATATGAGAAAAATAGGTTTTTACTGTTAAAAACACTATCAGACTCTGTATGTCTGAATAAAGGTTAGTTCAGCGTGCCTACAGAAATTGTACAAAAAAAGTTCCCTGATTATCTTTATCAGACTTCCCTGATTTCTATTATTCACAACACAACACACATACAGTATTTTTTTCATGTATGCTGATTCCTCATGTAACACACTTAACCAGCTTGCCAGTCATTTGAGAGAAAAAACAAGAGAAAAACATAAAATTTGCCCAATATTCATTAAGTATTGGATGTAGGGTGTAAAAAAAAAAAAAAAAATCATGATTTAAAAAAAAAAAAAAAAGATTTTTTTTATTTAAATCTGATTTTTTTCTCTGTGTTAAAATATTAAACATCTATCAACAATTAAACATTTCAAAAATGAATAACCCTCAAATTACTAATATAATCTATGATTTTTTGCTTTAATTAATAAAATTTTAATTATGTAATTATAGAAATGACAAAAAACTGCAAATTAAAAATTTCTTTAGTAACATTAACATACAAAATTATGTGCATTAATATTTTGTAATAATTATGTAAACCAATATTAAATACTGCTTATATTTTAAAGTTATTGATAAATTGCATTTATTTTCAAATTGATGATACAGATTAAATTTTGTAATTATTAAACAATTAACTGTTTAAGAACACAATTTACATTTTTGAAAAAGTGGTTGAAAAAAGGTGATGAATAATAGTTTGATAAATTTATAAAGCAGCCAGTAATTTTACACAGGTTCTAAAGCATATGTATATCAAATTGATCAAAAATTGTAGCAATGTATACAGCAAACTCACACATAATTTATAAATAAATTACAAAAATCGTATTTTTAAAATTTAAATCAGATTTTTTCCCCCACAACATTAAAATATTTGAATAGCTACTAAATATTATAATGTTTTGAAGTTATTTAACATTTAGTTAGATGTTTTTTAAATGTGTAATACAGGCAAAGTTCTTTAATCCGCACAAGTTGGGACCAAAGGTTGTGCAGATTAGGGAATATTGCGGATTATGGATTATATGTCTTTTTCTTATTTCTGGACACTATTTTAAATATGATATATAATAATTAATTTAATATGCTATCTCAAAAATTGCATTTTTCAAATTCTTGTATTAAAAAATTGATTGTATTCACTTTTATATTTAAATTTTTCAGATATTTCTTTTAAAAAATCATTTTTGGATCAAGAATTTGTAAATTTGTTTAATTGATTACATTCATTAAGCAATGCGAATTATAGGAAATTGCGGATTACGGGAGTGTGGATTATAGATTCTTGACTGTACTTCTTTTTACACAGTTTAATATTGTTATAATTAACAATAACAAATATTACATTTTTTACAAGTGATTTAGTGATAATTTCCATTACTGATTATAATGCTTTTTCACACTATTTTAAAAAAATCAGAAAATGTGATTTTATCATCTGATTTAAATCAATTGATTAAAATCATTGACACTCTATTGCTATGTTTATTGTATATAAAACAAGTGGGTAAGTGTGATCACAGATCGCACAGAGGGTTTCATTTAATATTCCTTTCAAAACACTTTATCCTTTTGAAAAATCTGTTAGTTCCACATTTCGCAACAAGGGGCGCACTCTATTCTAAACAAACCACTATCCGAACGAAACTCCGTTTTACATACTATCCATAGATATATTAGTCGAGAGGATTGGACCCATAGCACCCGAGATAAGTAGGCGCCCCTGGCAGTAAAAAGTGGGATTAAAATATGTAAGGCTATGGTGCATAATATGAAAGAATGGTCAAAGGGGTGTCGGCAAAAGTTGGAAAAGTACTCCCCGGGTGAAAAGGGTGGAGGTTAGAAAATTGCTTAAAATATACAAGTTAGAGCACGGAGGAGTAAATAATATAAGACTTTTTGAAAATTTTATGATTTGTCGTGTGGTCTGAGGTATTCAGCTATACGTATGCAAAAATTCATGTCTCCAACTTAATTAGGGGCTTTCTTAGAAAGAATTGCTTAAAAGACATATGTAGTAGCTCAAAGGGTTAAACGTAAGACTTTTTCAAGATTTTATGATTTGTCGCATGATGGTGTTCAGCTATAAGTATGCAAAATTTCATGCCTCCAACCTAAACAGGGTGTCACTTAGAAAGAATTGTTTAAAATACACATGTAGGAACCCAAAAGGTTAAATGTATGACTTTTTCAAAATTTTATGATTTGCCGTTTGATGTGAGGTGCTCAGCTATAAGTATGCAAAATTTCACGCCTCCAACCTAATTAGGGGCTCACTTAGAAAGAATTATTTAAAAGTCACATGTGGGAGTCCAAAGGGTTAAATGTACGACTTTTTGAAAATTTTATGATTTGTCGTTTGATGTGAGGTACAGGGGCGGCGCCAGAACTTGCCCGACGGGGGGGCATGGTATCCCCGACAGGGGGGCCAAATTAGTCCCTGCGCGCCCGACACGAATCCAAAAATTACATTTGAAGTCAACCCGCAACCCGACCCGAACTCGACATATTTCATTCTGCATCCGGACCGAACCCGAAATACTTTAACCCGCAACCCGAACAGAATCCGAAATCAAAGGAAAGTAAATAAAGTTTTAATGCAAATGTGAAAAGTAATCTATAATTAAATCTCTAATACCAATTTTATGTTTTCCATAGAAAAATGGACAAATCTGTATTCTTTAATATTCGAATATAGTAAAATTAATAGCAGACACCTTGTTAGATGGAGTAGTGCATCGGGTCGGTGTCGGGCTGTACTTAATTTTCCTTTTACGGGTCGGGATGACTCCATCTTTCTTTCTGCTGGTCGGGTTCATCCTAGAATATTTCTTGCTGATCATATTTATGCTTTTTGCAAGTTGGGTTTTTGGGAGTTAAAAAAAAAAAAAAGATGTTTGAGTAGAACTGTGTTTTAAATGAAAATAAATATCTATATGAATATATATTCAATTTACTGCATCAGATATAAAATGTATATAAGAAATGTGACCATAGATTATTCTCTCTTTAAGAAGCATTTTTTTTTCGTGCTCCGGAATATAAAAAATATTACCAACATTTCTTTTCTGATAAACAAAAATATATATGTATCGTATTTGTGATAGTTTTTGCACACATTGCACACATACACATGTTACATGTATGTAGATTGGGAGGTGACCACTATTCAAAAGTATAAGCGTACGAATATATAAGTGTTAGGAATTGAAAA
This sequence comes from Maratus speciosus, assembly GCA_963932465.1. Classification (NCBI taxonomy): domain Eukaryota; kingdom Metazoa; phylum Arthropoda; class Arachnida; order Araneae; family Salticidae; genus Maratus; species Maratus speciosus. The sequence goes on along the minus strand of OZ010789.1, from coordinate 92,007,385 downwards.
ACTGTTCACTAAATAGACGTGTTCGCTTTTTCAGGAGTGTCCATTGCGAAAATCTTATTATATATAGATTTTTAACCTGAAAAAATATTTTGGAGATTATTTTGAAAAATTGGATCAACCCGAACCAGACCCGCAAGAGTCAAAACCCGACCCGCAGCAAAAAAGTAGAAGTCAACCCGATCTCGACCCACAACAAAAAAAATATAGCTCCAACCCGGGGTCGGGTTGGGTCAGATGCGAGTAAAAGCGGGTAACTCGACCCGATGCAGAACTCGAGGCCGATTTCGTAATGTATATTAAAAAAAGTTACCAAGCCCGGGCCTGTCTCGAAGCCCGAATTCGGTAAAATTTTCGTTCATTAAGCTCGGTCAGGGCTTAATTTTTATCTCAAGACTCGGGCCGGGCTGACACTAAATTTAATTTTTTTAAATGTTGGACTGGGTAGGAATTTCATTCTTCCAGGGACAAGTCTAGGTCTTGAATTTTTTCTGTAGATTCGGGCCAGACCGGGACTGTATTTTATTCTTTCGGGGCCGTATAGGATGATAATTTTTCTCTCACGAGTAATGTCCCGGTAACGTTCCTTCTTTAATAGTAGAGAAAATGGCAAAATACCAGGTCCAACTCGATCCGGTCCAGACCACTAGTCGGGTCAGGTGCAATTTGCCCAACCCGATGCAGCACTCTATTTGCCATCCAACTCGACCCCGACAAAATAATTTTCACCCTCTGTATTCTTAACCGAACCCGAAATACTTCAAACTTCAAACTAAACCGACCGTAAATCCACAATGAGTGAAAATTAATCCACAGTGTAATGTTATTTATAAAAAAAATAGCATATGATCATAATTTCAGCATAAATTTTACCTTTTACATTGCAAAATAAGCATGTAAAGAGTCAACCATGTATCAAATATGTAGATTTTTTCTGAAGGAATTTGGACTTTTTTTCTTTTCGAAAAATTGGGTTTACCTGAATCCAACCTCCAAGAATCACAATTCAATCTAGAAAGCGACTCATACCCGGAAGAATTTGTTTAGTCAATCCGACTTACAAAGAAAAAAAATGAGTTCCAACTCGACTCAACCCGACCGGGCCGAAAATCAAGTCAAAATATTTTCCCCGACGACATTGAATTTTGACCCCGACGGGGGGGCCAGGTATGCCCGACGGGGGGGATATGCCCCCCGGTCCCCACTCTGGCGCCGCCCTTGGTGAGGTATTCAGCTATAAGCATGCAAAATTTCACACCTCCAACCTAATTAGAGGCTCACATAGAAAGAGTTTTTTAAAATACACATGTGGGAGCCCAAAGGGTTAAATGTACAACTTTTTGAAAATTTTATGATTTTCGTTTGATGTGATGTATTCAGCTATAAGTATGCAAAATTTCACTCCCCCAACCTAATTAGGGGCTCACATAGAAAGAATTGTTTAAAATACACATGTGGGAGCTCAAAGGGTTAAATGTACGACTTTTTCAAAATTTTATGATTTGTCGTTTGATCTGAGGTGTCCATCTATAAGTACGCAAAATTTCACGCCTGCAACCTAATTAGGGGCTCACTTAGAAAGAATTGTTTAAAATACACATGTGGGAACCCAAAGGGTTAAATGTACAACTTTTTGAAAATTTTATGATTTTTCGTTTGATGAGATGTATTCAGCTATAAGTATGCAAAATTTCACTCCTCCAACCTAATTAGGGGCTCACATAGAAAGAATTGTTTAAAATACACATGTGGGAGCCCAAAGGGTTAAATGTACTTTTTGAGCTCAAAGGGTTAAATGTACGACTTTTTCAAAATTTTATGATTTTTCGTTTGATGTGAGGTATTCATCTATAAGTATGCAAAATTTCAAGTCTCCAACATGTATAGTTTCTGAGAACGGGCTCTGTGACAGACAAGACAGAGGAGTGAGATGAATAGGGTTTCGTCAGATGAACGAAACCCTAAAAATGAATAACTTGATTATTAAAAGGAAATGATGATATTGTAAGTTATATTAGATTTAAATATCATTTTAAAATTAAATGCTTTTTATGTTTGTTATATAAAAAAAAAACCATGCTTTTTACAAACTTACTGTACTTAAAATTTTCACAATACTCAGGAATTACGCTTCGAAACAATTATTTAAAGCTTTGTTTTGTGTATTCATAAGTCACAATACCTGTAGAAACTTTCCAAATTATGTTCATCTTAGATTTGAATACTTTTTTATGCCATTTTAAACATTTAAAAAATTTTTGATTTTAATCAAAGATTTTTTTTTAAATGACTTGATTAAAATCATGATTTAAATCAACTGATTTAAATCGTTGACACCCTAATTGGTTGACAATTTTATAAACCAGAACTTAAAATTTAGTCCGGCAATTTCATATTGTGGCCAATGGATATATGGTGACCAGAAAATTTCCTCACTTTCTGAAAAATATTCAAAATCCCAAGACTTATCTACATCTGATGGGATAGCTAATTGGATTAAGCTGGCCACCTGGTCAGGTTATGCTAATGTATCATTTAAAATTTATATACTCTCACTTATAAAATTTATATATTTAGTGAATAAAAGCCACCAGCGTGGCTCTTTTTTCTCTAACCGTGCCCTGTTTCCATAACTTGGCAACTATCTTTTGGATTTCAATTCAATGCAGCTGATTCAAACATTATAATTAACTTACTAATGACACACTATAACATTAAGTAAAATTATGAGTAGTACATAACCACTCTTTTCAAATAATAATATCAGATTTTAAAAATTTCATTTCAAACTATCCCAGGTTCTATGGGTCCGATGACGACAGGGTTTGATTCATTCAAATTGACATCGATAGCCTAACATATTTTAGTTTCATTTTTACCGCCAGAAGGCAGTTTGTTACCTTTTTTTCTCTAACCGTGCCCTGTTTCCATAACTTGGCAACTATCTTTTGGATTTCAATTCAATGCAGCTGACTCCAAACATTATAATTAACTTAGTAATGACACTCTGACTCTATGACATTAAAGTAAAATTTTGATTTATACATACCACTCTTTTCAAATAATAATTTCAGATTATTTTTATTTTTTCAAAATATCTCGAGTTCTATGGGCCCAATGACGACGGGGTTTGGTTCAGTGAACTTGTAATCGATAGCCTTACATATTTTAGTCCCACTTTTTACTGCCAGGGAGCGCTTGCCTATCTTGGGTTCTATGCGTCTGGTTTGGCTGATTCAACTTGGTTTTTGACGGTTTCAATCAGATGGTGGTTTGTTTTGAAGAGTGCTCCCACTGCCTGTGAAAATTGGAACTATTGGTGTGGTGCACCATCTACGTAAGGATTTAATTATAAATTAATAACTTGGATTTATTAATTTAAGGGTAAAGTGTTTTTAAAGGAACATTAAATGAAACCCTCTATGTGATCTGCAATCACACTTACCCACTTATTTTTACATACTAACTGTTACAAGGAAAATTGTAATAAAAAGAGTAAAAATAAATTCTGCAACAAATCGCATAAGCATTTTTTTTTTTTTTTTTTTTTTTTTAATCATTTGATCATTAATCTAAGAAAAGTAATGATATCAATACAAAAACCCTGAACGGGTTAAAAGTTTGTGATGCAGCACTTATCTTATGCTCTAAGAATTTTAAATATGGAACTTAAAAATAATGAAATAAAATTTTGAGTGACGTTATGCTATTTCTTAAAATCTATATATGTATTATTTATTTCATCATTTTATTTTTGTTCTATTTATAATCACATGTGCAAAAGTTATGTTCACAATGAAAAGCTGTATAAAATTTATCCGCTGTTGCTTTATTATCTACATCTCTCATAAATTCAAAATTTGAGTTTTAAAAGATATGATCAGTGATGTCGTGGACACGCTATAGCGCGTAAATTAAGCGAAAAATTGGAGACGGGACTTAAAAAAATAGCTCTTATGCGTCCCACAGGACGCGTAATTTCGTCAAAAAATCGCGGAAAAAAGCAGATTTTCGTCAAAGGATCGCAAAAAGTATCACAAATTTCATCAAAATATTGCGGAAAAAACAAGATTTTTGTAAAAGGGCCGCAAAAGAATAGCGTATTTCGTTAAAAAATCGCGAATAAAGCCGATTTTTGTCAAAGAATCGCGGGGAAAAAAAGTGCAAATTTCATCAAAATATCACAAAAAAAAAACGAGATTTTCGTAAAAGGGCCGCGAAAAAATAGCGTATTTCTCAAAAGATCGCGAAAAAATAGCGAATTTCGTCAAAAAATCGCGAAAAAAAGCACAAATTTCATCAAAATATTGCAAAAAAACTATTTTCGTAAAAAGGCCACGAAAAAATAGCGTATTTCGTCAAAAGATCGCGAACAAATAGCAAATTTTGTCAAAAAATCGCGGAATAAAGCCGAATTTCATCAAAGGATCTCGAAAAAAGATCACATTTCGTCAAAGTATCGCGGAAAAAACACGATTTTCGTAACAGGTTGGCGAAAAAATAGCAAATTTCGTAAATGGATCGCGGAAAAAACGCGAATTTAGTCAAAACATCCAAAGTACCAAAAAATATGTGCAAATCAAACTTCTAGGTAGAATATTCATAAAATGGGATTTAATTTCTTTGTTTTTAATGATATTCTTAAAAATACAGCATGATTTCAGTGTACTTTGATAATGTTTTCAGGGGGTGGACCAGTGAACCACCCCCCCCCCCCCTTTCTTACTGCATTGAAATGTCTCCCACCTTTTGAAGATTTATGATTTGATGCTTATTTATGATTTAGATGTGAATTTCCCTTCCAAGGAAAATGTCTGATTTCAACACAGATCCATGCTGACAAATAATTCAATGGGAAGTGCAATGAAAGCACCTATTATTCGGCAAAAAGTACCCCTTTACTTAACATTATTCTTTTTTTCAGCAAAAATATATTTTTCAATAAACCCATCTTGCCTCTTTTTAAAAGAAATGCCAACATTAGTGATACTTATTAGTGAAACTTGATATCTTCTACTCTCAAATACGCATTATTTTACAATTGTATCTTACATTTTTACTTGTAAAAAAATAAAGAAAATTTCTCTTAATATATTTTTTAAATATCTTATTTGAGTGCAAATAATACTGGTTTTAATTCATTATTTAATTATTATTAAAACAATAATTAATGCATTTATTTTATCTTTTCCAAATAAACAAGTCTCATTTATTCCTCTAAAATATGAATTATTATTGATGGGGACCCGCTTTTGTAAAAAAGGGACCCAGATTTTTGGAAGTGCTGGGTCCTGGGGACCCAGGATTTTTCAAGTACAGCGACATCACTGATGATATAGAATTTAAGTAACACCTTGACGTGGCTTTAAAAGGTTTGTTTTAAAATTCAATTTAAATTATTTTTGATTTGTTTAAAATATATTTTCACATCTACACAATACTTTTAATTTCAATTCACTATAAATTTATCACTTATTGAATCTATATACTATCCTTGAAATGTATTTATTTCAATAAATTGATTTATCTTTTGTGTCACGCTATTCAAAATTGTAAGTAAGATTTATGTAAATGGTTTCTTTGTGTCAAACTATCCATTTGCATACATTTCACTTAGTTTGTATACAATGATGCAAAGAAACCATTTACATGAATCTTACTTATAATTTTGAATAGCGTGAAACAAAAGATAAATCAATTTATTGAAATAAATACATTTCAATGCATAGTATAGACTCAATGAGAGTGATATATTTAACAGTGAAATGGAAAATTAAAAGTATTGTGTAGATGCGAAAATATATTTTAACCAAATCAAAAATAATTTAAATTGAATTTTAAAACAAACCTTTCAAAGCCACATCAAGGCGTTACTTAAATTTTATATCATACCTTTTAAAACTCATATTTTGAATTTGAGAGATATGTAGATGATAAAGCAACAGTGAATAAATTTTATACAGCTTTTCATGTTGAACATAACTTTTGCACATGCGATTATAAATAGAACAAAAATAAAATGCTGAAATAAATAATACAAATAAATATTTTTTAAGAAATAGCATAACGTCACTCAAAATTTGATAACATTATTTTTAAGTTCCATATTAAAAATTCTTGGAGCATAAGATAAAGTGCTGCGTCACAAACTTTTAACCCATTAATGGTTTTTGTATTGATGTACAGTATTCTTTTAAACATGTCTATTCTAGATTATATACAATATAATCTGGAATCAGGGTTCGTAAATATCGTGATATTTTCGAAAATATCAAAAATATCCGATATTTTGATATATATCTGATATTTTCGATATATATCCGATATTTTCAAAATTGTCAGCTTACTGCTGATTATAAAGATTTTTAGACTTAATATAAATTAGAATCTAAAACATATTACATTTAACATGAAAACATAATAAAACAATATTCTAAATGTCTTTTTTTATATTTTTCTTACAAAATTTATGATCAAATAATTGAAAAAACAAACAATCTTCTGCAAAAGTTGCTTTTTTGCCACATCAAAACACAGAATGCAGTATTCAGTTTAAAAAATAAATAAAATTACACAACAAATTCTGAAATACAAAATAAAGTTTATTTTTTCTGTTGAAGAACTTGAACATGAATGTAAGTTTGTCTGCTTTTTCATTCCCTAACCTACTGCACAAATTAGACTGAAGTAAATCAAAATTAGAAAAGATTCTAAGGCGTCTATTGAAGGATAATCTGTAAACAACTGATAAGTTAAATTATCTTTCATGGGCTGTTGTAATTTAATATTATCCCACCAAATTTTTGGTTCAACATTTAAATATTCAGTTTCAAACATAAAGCTTATATGAATTTTTTTTGCTAAAATCCAATCACCGATTAACCCCTTTATCTCATTCTAGAAGGTGCAGTCTACATATAGAATTGAGACAGGATAGGAAGGTATTGTTCAAAGACAGATTTCTTATGATGGTAATGGGAAAGCTGTAGGTACAGTCCAAAACTAGTTTTTGGAGTGTAGGGAATGTTTTGGGAGCTATTCTTTTTAGTTATTTATTTACAGATGGACTAATTTTTAATAACAGTTGAAGAATTCATTTGCACTTCTTTTGACTGAAAATATTTTGAAAATAACTATCAGATATATGAAAATATCAAGAAATACGACATTTAAAAAATAAATATCAAATGTATGAAAATGAAAATATCGAAAATATCAAAAATCTTGATATTTTGAAAATAAATATCGGATATATATCATGATATATATCAAGATATATATCCATTGATATATATCAATGAACCCTGTCTGGAATACATGAAATATACATTTAATTTGAAGCATGTTTTACCCACACAAAAAGATGATCACTATTATAGGTTAGAAATTTCAACAGGTGTGAAAAAATCATCCTTTGTAATTAAAATGTTCGAAAAGAAGATTTTCCAGCTTTATCAGCTCCTAGGTGATTACGGAGTTTAGAGTGAAAGTTTGATTTATTTGATTTAAATTAAGAAAATTTTATAACAGGTTTTTTTTAAAGACTGAAAACATTAGTTATTAATTCGCTATATTTATAAAAAATTTAAATTATATATACATATTTTAATCTATTATGAACCATGAAATCATCTTTATTTTATAAATCTTTTCATAAATAAACTGCTTTGAAAGGGGCCTATATTTATTTATTCAAAAGTTTTCCTTATCCTTACAGAAAAGCTCCATGATTTTGTATTAAAAAAGTCACAGAAGATTTAGATATATACATGCATTAATCATTTAACATTTTTCAGTTGAGATTATTTTAAAATGTGGTATTTGATTTAAATAAAATTAAAGAAGCGTGGATTTTGAATTCTCAGCTTCTTCGATACTATAAATTTACAATGTATTTTTGACAAAACATTAATATTTATTACAAAATATCTTAACCTAAACTTGAAATAATTTTTTTTTTACAAAGTTGATTTAAAAAAAAAAAAAAAATCAATTTAAATCATGAGCATGATTAAAATCAGGGTTTATTGATTTAAATCAGTATTTCAATCAACCGATTTTTTAAAATCATTGATTTAAATCAACTTTTCAAAAATTTTATTTAGAATTTAGATCAAGGTATTTTGTAATAAATACTATGCTTTGCCCAAAAACACATTGTAAATTTAAGGAGTAGGAGAGGCTCAGAACTCAAAATCTATCCTTCTTCAATTTTCTTTAAATCAAATATCTCATTTTAAAATAAAAATTAAAGAAAAAAAAATGGCCATGATTTTTTTTTCTTTTTTTAATTATGGCCATATTTTTTCTCGCATTCTGACCAGAAAATCAGAGTTCTAACTTTTTACGACTGCTCTTTCATCTTCTCCTAACACTTCTTTTATAATGGATGCTTCATAATAATGGAAACAATCAGTCCATCAAAAGAAAATGATCCATTCCAAAGGTATAATCCTTCATTTAGTGCCCCTTCGTTCTGGCGCTCGGGGCACGTGCCCTCTCTACCCCCACCCCCTTAGTTTCAGCACTGAAAATCAGCTAATTCAGATTCTGACTCAGAATGAAGACTTTAATAAAATTAACTATAAATTTTGTAGTAATAAATTTGAAAAAATGGAAACTAAAAGATTTGTGTTTCTTCTCTTTCATATTTTTTTTTTTTTTTACGTAACGTTATAAAAACAGATGGTATTTTGTAATAAATATAAAATCTTCCTTCAACAAAATTTTGTACAGGAAGTTGTTTACATTTTCTTCGAAAAGTTTATTTAATCTACATTTATGTATAAAAAAATATGTATAGTTAGTCTGCGAATCTATATTTTAGGAAAAGAGCTTGAACGGAGTAATTAATGTCAAATGCATGCTGTTATTACTATTTTTTTTAATTAGTTAAATATTCTTAAATATTCTTACTGATTACATGATTAACTGCAGCTATGGCATTAAAAATAAATGCATGTTTCAAATTTTATGTTAAATGTTCAATTTTACCATTTCCATTAATCGGCATATTATTGACATAATTTTGCACATGAATTCATTTTTAACAAGAAGTTGCATTTAATTATCTTACCTACCAGTCATACATCTAGATTTTTTTCATGTAATCCTGTTTTTGTGAAATTGTGAACTTTTTATATACTTGTACAAAATGTAATCAGAATTTGTGAATTAGAAATTACCATTATATTTAGGTTCCTATTTAGACATTTTTAATTAAGTTCTTCACACATATACATACAACTTGATAAGATTCAGCTGTTAAATGACATGAGATTTTTTTTTTTTTTCTTCAATCATTGCATCTGTGAAAGATTCAATTTGGAGATTAAATTTTGTTTGAAATATTATTTAAGAGAAATTTTGTTAAGGGTCTGGTGTTTCAAAGTAGAAAAAAAAATGAAGGATCCTTCAAAGGATCTTTTCAAGTCTTCTTACAGATCAGATTTCTCACATCAATGTTTTCGTGTGAGGCATTCAACATAAAAATAAATAAAATTTTAATTTAAATAAAATAAATTTAATTTAAATAAAAATTATACTTAAATAAAATAAAAAGTATCAATATAGCTATTACAAAATTTTGAATACATTATTTTATAAATGAAATTTCAATTTTTCCAGTTTGGAAAAATTAAAAAATAAGCCTTCAGAAAAAAAAAAAATGAAAAAAAAAAAAAACCAGTTTTTTCCCAAACTTTTCCGAGCATTCCCATTTCTAATCTAGACTAGATCTAGAATAAAATTATTAAAAATTCATGCTTTTTTTTTTTTTTTTTTTTTTGGAGGGGGGGGGGGTGTCTAAATAAAATGTTTACATTATCCATTATTTTTTAATATTTTTAATAAAGAAATTTGGTTAAAACAAAAAAGTTTTAGCTTTTAGTAATGAAGGGAGCATATGATTTTTATTTTATCAAATGGGCAAGTTAAGTAATATATGGGAGGATAGTTGTTAAATATCAGAGTGTTAAGTGAGTGCTCATATAAAACAAGACACTTTGTTTTATTTATTTCATGTTTTCAAAAGTAAAAGAATTACCATTTTCAAATTTTAATTTAATTTTTTTTTTTTTTTTTTTTTTTTTTTTTTTTGCAAATAAATTTAAATAAACTTTTCTAATTAACCTTATTTTACTTTAAAATGTGTAGTTTTAAAATTATGTTTAGAATTTTAAAAATCTGATTTTTTTTTTTTTTTTTTAATCACAAATCCCCGATTAAAACCAAGCTGATTTAAATCAACGAACGCTGGCAAGAAGGGTGCTAATCTTTTGGATGAGGGGCAAGAAGCCAAGAAGGATGCTATTTTTTAATCCAAGGTACAGGCAGGATCAGTGTTTGAAATTAGTAGTCGTTAGCCGTCAAATGCAGCTAAATTATTGCATTTGGCGGCTACAAAATTATTCTTGGTCATCAAATTTAATGACTAGCTTAAAAAAAAAAAAAAAACATTTATTAATTATTATTTTAATGGTTCACACACACACAAAAAAAATACACCTTTTGATTTTATGTTATGAGATTCAAATATTGATGCATTTATTATTATTATTACTACTACTAAATTCAATTGTAATTATCAACGCAGGATAAAATTTTGTTTTTCTAAGAAGTTATCAAGTTTTAATTTTGTTTTACATGATTAAGTGCATTTTTCTAGTAATTTCTAAATAATAGCCATAATTAAAAGAGCTTTATATCAGTTTTACAGTAGCTTCAATTATTATAATCTTGGAGATTAAGAACTTCAATAATTTTAAATAAAAACAAGTATTTGTGCTTTTCTAAAAAGTAGCTGCAGTAATTACAGTAATATTAAAAATGAATTTTAGAAATTGCAACAAAAATTTTTTATTTGATGCCTAAAATTTTTACAGTAGTCGTCCTTGGATGCCTATCGTTTATTTCCCAATTTCCATCACTGGGCAGGATGAAACTGATACATTAAAAACATTTGAACACACAATTTATGTATTCATGAAACTTAAAACTACTGAAGATAACATTACTACATTAAAAGTCCTTTTGGCCAGTGCCGGGAGGAAGAGGTAGCTTTCATATTTCTGGGTTTTAAAATTTTGCAAGTTTTACTCGAAGCTAATTTTACACAAATTTTAAGAAGCTAAAATGCGACAAACTCGAAAAGTGAATATTCAGCAATACTGAATTTGAATATGCTACGGAATCCTTATATTAAGGTCAAACTCTTACGAAAATAATATTTCAGTTTTTAATGTATTTGCACTGCTTTTTAAAAATTTTAAGAAATTTCAAATGGCTGCCATTTTGAAACAAGATGGCAGATGAAGCTGGCCAACGAACTCGGTCGAGACATTGGTATATACTATGCATACAATTAATTTCATCCAAATCGGTTTATAAATATGAGTTATTGAATGACAAAAATCATATATATATTATATATATATATATATATATATATGGATATATATCTAAGTCACATTTGAACAGAAGGTGGTTTTGGGGTCTGGGGGTCATGATCGATGAAAATATACCAAAATTTTACGGAAGTGCTTTCGACCGGACAGCTGCAATAGGTAGCTTTTTACTTTTTGTAATGAAAGCTACCTAAAAGTTGCCTTTAATCTGGACCTGGACTAATGGGGTCATAGATATAGTTTAAACAAATTTTTAGCCTTTATAGAATTTGAATAATTCATGACTGAAAATTTTTATGAAAGCCAAAAATTTATTCACATTTACATTACCTCTGCAAATAAAACAGTAATCAGTTAAATTTTCATTAAAATTTGAAATGGGCATGGAATGATCTTACACTTTTATTCTATCAGTTATGAGTTAAACTGATTTATAATTTCTATAAAAACGAAAATTACTGTAACTATTTTTTATTTTATTTTATGGTTTCAAGACTCAACAGATGTTTTCCCTTGTGAAAAGTAATGTAAACTAAACATATTCAAAATAAAAACTGAAAAAAAGTACTACAGAAAAGGATCAAAGTAGTATCTATGGTCAATAGATGGCAGCACCATGCAAATCTATATTTTAAGAAAAAGATTTCAATATAAAATACCAATCAGTATTTTAAAGAAAAATTCAGAGCTTTTATATATATTCATTTATTGCTAGTAATACTCAGAATTTTTATTCATAAATTAAAAATAATTTCAATCAGCAATACCTATAAATTATTTTATTTTAATACATCAATTAAAATAAAAAGAATGTTAAAAAGTCCAAAAATTCCAAACACCACATTTTAGTACCATACCCTTGATAAAAATTTATACTTTATTATTATTTTTTGCACTTTCTATGAGTAACAGTGGTTCAAAACTCTTATCGTATTGACAATCCTAGCCTTGGCTAGGTAATTTTTTTTTTTTCTCTCTCTCTCTTTAGGAATACTTTTCCATACAAACTCTTTAATGCCAATTTTTAAACATAAAAAGTAATATAGAAATGTAACAAACAAGAAATAATAAAAATAAATTTTGATTTGAATTTTTCAAAACGAACAGTTTAAGGAGTTTTTTTTTAAACATGAATGTATAAAAATAATAATAAAATTCTTTGCATAAGAAATTCAGAGAAAAACTATTTTAAATCAATTGAGAATAATATATTTAACTTTTTTTCCCCAAACTGGTTAGAGATGAAAAAAATATTTTAAATTTTAAATTTCAAAATCCAATGAGTAGCAATCCCCATCCCTCTTCTTGAACTTTAGAATGTGTGCAAATTTATATAAGCTAGGTAGAAATATGTAATTTGCTTTAGGTAAACACGCTGTGTTTCATAGCTCGATAGATGCAGGTCTATCGATTGCTATTTTGGCAAAGAAAACCCAGTTTTTAAAATTTGTTAGGTCTAGCATGTGGAAGCAGCATGTTAGTTTTGTTTTATTATGAAATTATATTATAATTTTATTATAAAACACACATTTCATTTTAATTTTGTATAATTTTATTTTATTTTACTATAAAAAACAAACATATTTTGATATAGAATCAGTGTTGAATTCAGATACTTTTCTCCGGGAGGGATTTCTGTGGCCCCGGGGGGGGGGACATTATAGAGTTCCGGGGGGGAAATTGCACTTTTTGACCATTGAAAACACAAAATCTCAAATCTTCCGGGGGGGGGGACATCTCATTGCTCCGGGGGGGACATTCCCCCCCGGGCCACCCCCTGAAATCAACACTGTATAGAATAACCAGGTTGCCATACGAAGCAAAATTTATTGGGTTACCACACCAGGCAAAAAATTGTCAATTTGGCACCAAAAGAAACACCCAGAGCATCTGCAACATCTGTACCAAAAATTTTAGCATATGCCTATCAAGGAGCAACAATGTGGTTTAAAGTGAATATGGATAACAACAAAAGATTGCCACAAAACCCACCCTGTTGTGAAAAATTGTTTCTAAAATATGCCAGCTGGTGTGCATTATTACTGTATATACTCGCATATAAGTCGACCCCTTAACTTTCAAATACAAATTCTGCATAAAATCAAAAAACTGCATATAAGTCGGCCCCTTAACTTTTTACTTCAATTTTGCACAAAATCACACCAAATATTTCACTTGTCAATGCGAAAAAGTAGTAAATAAACAAAAACACATCACTGAAATTTTTTTTATAATACATTATTATTATTTGTATATTTTAGATATTATTTTATTATTCATACACATAAAAAGACAGAATTTTGCAGTATTCGAAGTTTTTTTTTCTGGCTTTTTTAATTGACTTTGTATTTATTAATAGTTATTATTTCTTCTTTTAAGAAGTCATTAGGCTAATCAATCGCAAAGATTAGAAATTTAGAATACAAAAAAAAAAAAAAAAAAAGCAGCGTATAAGTCGAACACCTCAATTTGCTTGCCAAAAATTGTCAGAAATTCCTTAACTTATACGCAAGTATATAAGGTATTTATTTTTTTTAGTCAGTTTTATTTTCCTAAATCAGTTTTATATATAATGTTTATGTCACATCAATTTTAGTTTGAACTTACAATCATAATTTATTAAGTATATCCAACAATGAAAATAAACCAGTAAAATATAATATTCAGCAAAAAAGTTAAATGATAGCAAGCAGCAATATTAGACGCAGATGTAAACATTGTTGGTAAGTTATGCAATAAAATTTCAAAATTAATATTTTTAAGCAATTGATTTTAAACATTTGCATTCACCTGCCCTTTTTTTCTTCCAGAAAAAAAAGAGAAAAAATTGCTATAATGACTGACCGTAGGATACACTGATGTCAATATACAAGTGGATAATATACTGAATTGAAAGGAATAATAAAAAAAAAAAAATTACAACAGTAATTTATGTTGGATTAGTATGTCATGATATTAGGAGATGCACTTAATGCATTGTTGACCATTTAAGTTTCCAACTTAGCGCGATTTTTTTTTTTGTTTCAAAATATCTACCAGAATTTTAATCAAATATATATTCCGTGATTTAATAAAACTAAGATTACTTGTAAAAAATTCTGGTACATGTTTTGAATAAAAAAACGCGCTGAATTAATTCGTCACCGGTTAACAAAGTTTTAAGAATCTCAAAAAAATCTGCTGATTATTATGCTTAATACAAATACAATAATTCATATCTTTAAAATGTACAAAAGAAAAATTTCAAAAACACATACCTCCATTTCAGATGTGAACATTTCACTCATTTTAGATATTTACTATTATAATTTCGGTGTACAACAACAACCTAAAAAATAAAAGATTAATTAAATCTAGAGAATTTTAAAAATTATTAAATTTTGTATATTTTTAAAAATTGATCATGAATATAATTAAAATGTAAATATACCAGTCGAATGATAAAAATCGTTCTATACCTGTAATTTTTCTAGTACTAATACTAGTATCTTTATTTAAATAACTAAAAATGTATAAATTAAATATGTATTAAATAAGAATAAGAAATGCATTATGATTTATTAAAGCATACAACATTTTTTCGAAAAAAGAAAAAAACATAGAAAATCTCAATGTGTTTATACTTTCCGATGGATGGAAAAGCAGCAGCTAGTCGGCGGTCTTTTTTCTACATTAATAATAATAATTCAAACTAAGTTCAAAAACACAGAAAGAAAAATTAAATAAGCCACATACTAATAAAAAATGAGATATCGTTGATATTTGTAAAAAAAAAAACTTAAAGCGCTAAAACATTGAAAATTGCACGAAAGGTGGATTTTCCGCCAAATCTTTATTTACCCCCGGATCCTTCTCTGCCGCTGCCGCCATTTTGAGCGGACGTATGTGTTGCGAACCACGAACAACTGTACTGACGACAACTATTGCATATTACTTTTCACGAATTTTTTATCTTTAGCACATTTAACAAACATAACAAAAGGTAAAAACATCTACATACATTCCATACCTTTATGTGCATTAGCGTAGAATAACAAGTATATGTTGAATAACAATGCATACACACATACATGCAATCACACACTGAGTAAACAAAACATTAAAGTTTACTTACCGTTAAGTTAAATTCAGAAGCACGATATAAAAAATAGTTAAAATCGGGGTATCCAGCGACAAATTTATAGTATTCTTAGCTGATGAATATAACTGTTCACGAAACTTGTTAGAGACAACCATTAGACACAACGCCACATCGTGCACAATTTGCGAAACTCATCTCGGACATTCAGAACAACGATTTTATGTCAACCAATAGGATTCGTCGTTCGAAGCTAGTTCAGTATACGTCACAATTGGAGAATCGCTGTGGATGGAAAAGCACTCGGGTGCGGTGAATGGTGTAGACAAGGGTGGAGAGAAAAAATCGGTCGAGGAATTCCCGTGGCGGCGGTCGACTCTCCACACTGATTCAGCAGCGGTTGCTCGGTTTTCTTAAAAACGCGCAGTCTTAATTTAAGGATAGTTCGCGCGTACGGCAGAATATTTCCCCATAACATTTGATAAAATAAAATTTATAATTTCAAGGAAATTATGATACGTTATGTAGATACAGTGTGTATAAAAAATGGAGTTATGATAAGAGTAGGGGGGAATAGCCAGGGAGAATACATGTGGTGGTCGGGGGTGTGCAATTCCCTCCGGAAGATTTCGGATTTTCTGTCTTTTAATATTCCGCTATAAAAATTACCGCCCTGAAAATTTTTGTATTTTGTAATGGACTGGTAACCCCCCGGCCCCCAAGAAATACCAGCAGAATATTTCCCCATAATATTTGATAAAATAAAATTTATAATTTCAAAGAAATTATGATACTTGATGTAGATACAGTGTGTATAAAATATTAAATGGAGTTATAATAAGAGCAGGGGAGAATAGCCGGGGAGAATACATGTGGTGGCCGGGGGGGGTGAAATTCCCCCCCCCCCGGAAGTTTTCGGATTTTCTGTCTTTTAATATTCCGCTATAAAAATTACCGTCCTGAAAATTTTTGTATTTTGTAATGGACTGGTAACCCACCCCCCCACCCCAAAAAAAATACCAGGGTATTCCACCCGGAACAACAGAAATTCCTCGGGGGGGGGGGGGGGGGAGGTATGAATATAAGGCTCTAGCTACAATACCATTGATCCACGGCTGTTTAGTTATAGATATATAGATGCAAATGATTGATTTTACACTGTTATGATAAATGCTATTCGAGAGCAATCTGCCTATGCTGAAATGAAATTTTAAAATATGCCAAGGAATAATTTTATTATAAACGTACATGCATTGTTTGGCCCCATATTTTCAAACAATCTAAATTTTGATAGGAAGAAAGGGGGGGGGATTCCCTGTTCCTTTAGAAATTCGGGAGATTTCCATTTACTCAAGGATAAATTCAAAGTGTTAGTAAGTTTAGGCGGTCATAAGATTTCACATTTTCTGTTTTATTAATAATATGGATGGACGAGAAATTCCCCCCGGAAATCCTCCATGGAGAAATGGCCCGAATTAAATACTTTAAATTATAATTCTTAGATATTCAACTGTATCGTCTAGCAATGAATTCGTGAAGGGGGATAGCCCGAGGGAATTCCCCAACACAGATAATTTTGAAATTACTATTGATTAATGGTCCGGAAGTGCAAATTTCCCCTGCAGTGTTCAATTCAGACATTTTACAAGAGGGAATTCTGCAATTTCGAAATGGGAAGGGTGTGGGATATTATAAAGTTATGGGGAAGCGAATTTGCACTTTCAGACCGTTTATCTGAAACCTTCCAAGGAGCAGGGTTTGATGCTCCAGGATTCCTCCTGTCGTCGGGTCATCACCGCGCTCCCCTCCTGAACTATAGAAATACCTCCAAAGTGGGAATGTCTGATTTCAGCAGTGATACTAGACTCCTCCCCTTCCTGGATGGATCGAAAAAGCCAGAAGGGAAGGGACCTGAAGGGACTTACTCTTTTGTATGTGCTTCATACAACTATGATGCGCATGCGCCACAAAGGAGAAATTTTCTTTTATGGAGAAGGAAAAACTCGTTCGGTGAATTCACGTCCGCTGAGACTGAGTGATTCGATTCCGCCATAGCACGGTTTTCTTAGAAAGTATTAAGGGTGTATTCCGATCTAAACTGCTTATTTTCTGATTCATTTTTAAATTCATTTTTGCTCTCAAAGACATCAAACTAGGAAATTTCTTTATTTAGATACTACCTAATGTGCCGTGCTTCTCGATTTCTTGATAAATGCAGAAAATATTGTAAAAAATGCTGTCAAAATCGGCGTTTTGAACCGAAATTTCCGGAAGCGGGTGATCTGGGGATGAAAAAAATGGTCATACTGAGAAAATAATTGCTTAAAAATCAAATTCTAATTAATTGAGCGAAAAAGGAAATCACACGGCACGTTATACAACTCTTCAAAAATCACCCCAGCAAGTTTCATGTTTTTACTTTTAAAAATGAGTCTGAAAATGTCTCAGAAAATTTCGAGCTGTTCAGGGTGGAAAAATATTTTTTCGAATACACCCTTAACAAACATAATTGGTGCGCATTTCTGAATAATATTAATATTTCGAATAATATGATAAAGTTAAATTAGTAAATGATAAAAGTTTAGTGTGTATAAAATATTTAGTGTAAAATAATTTAATGAATTAAAAGATTCGTTTTACGCGGTTATAGAGTTCGTCTACGCTTAACAGAAATTCCAGAAAAAATTTAAACATACATTCAATGTTTTTATTCCTATACATATATTTTAAGTACTCTCTTTTCTTCATAGCTCAAGCAACGCATTGTATTTTTCAAAATCTAGCAGAACCACTTACCCATGTTAACCATGTGGAATTTGCTGGTAACATAAATAAAAATGAAAAAAATATGGCAATCACAATAACGGAGCTCTGTACATTCCGGCACATAAATCGTTAAAAGAAAATCAGGAAAAAAATGAAGTTACTTTGCCACAATCATAAATCATAGAAAAAGAAACTTGGCTTTATGTAAAAAAAAATAAATAATAATAAACACCTCCCTACTAACTCTGCTAATAATTATACTAGAAAAAAGTTACTGGTACCATTCGATTGGAAATAAAGTCTATTTTTAAATGATGAATATAAAATTTGCTTAGGGGGCCGTCTACAAATCAAAAATAAACCAAACTTTGTTTCTTTTCAATAGCAACACCCAATTTTGATAATATATACTCGTATTTTGATACTATAAATCTTCGGTTCAAACTATGCCTAGAAACGAAACTTCAAGTCATTTGGGTGATAAGTTTTTGAATTACAGTCGACGCTCGTTTTTACGAACTCGTAGGGAACACCCAAATAGTTCGTAAAATAGAAAGTTCGTAAAATAGAAAAACACCAAAAATGATATGAATACGTACATTATTTATGTCTATTTTTATCAAACTGCTCCCTTTTCATGGATGAAGCAGTATTTCAAGATTATTTATTATTTACTAAAGTTATGCATGTATTTTTAAATATACCATTAATAAATGCAAATTTATGCACAAAAAATAATTTTAATACACAGAAACATACGTTACCATGCTTTGAAAATATTACATATGAAAACGCAGACTGTATTAGTACTTAGTAGATGAAAATACATAGATGAAAACATAGATAAAAAATTAGGAATGGAAATAATCACTTATCTTTTTTAAAAAAATCACATTTTGAAAAATATATGTTTCCATTTCATCTATGGAAACCTTTACTACCTTTACCTTTCACAGTTAGTGTTCCCTTCAAAAAAGTTCCTTTGTCCTGACAACCACTACTTGAAATTGTTGCTATGCCCCCTCCCTACGAAAGTGATTGGGGAAAATCAACACATTATTGGACTGTACCTGATGTCTCATTGTACCTGTATAGAGTTTAACTGACGTTGGCACTGCATTCCGATACTTAAAAAAAAAATCAGAAGTACGAAAAGTGAGTTCGCAAAAAAGAGATTTTCATAATCTGTAGTTCGTAAATGGGAGCTAAAAATTACATTGATTCTATGGGAGCGTATTCGGGACCACTCTGTAGTTCGTAAAATCGCAAGTGTTCGTGAAAAAGAGGTTCGTAAAAACGAGAGTCTACTGTATAAACATTCAAAATTTAGAGCTTGTAATATTAATTAAATTTTCATATTTTTATTAATATCTCCTGAAATTACTATCCAAATGTAATTTTTTTTTGCGTGTCTGGTTATAATACTAAAAAACCCAAGCATAAATATATTGAATTTGTATTTTAAAAATTTTTGTGATGAATAATGAATTATGAAATTAATATTCGAAAAAAGTATGAATTGCAACCTACAATTCTTTTTATAGAGATTTTTATATTTATTATCTCTTTATGCGAATTCTCAATTTCAAATTTTCCTAGCATTCCAACAATCGAGTACCGATTTTCAATTTGTATACACCCCCTAAAATATGCTCATTTTAAAATAATTAATTAATCTGAATCTAATCTTACGAATTACATGAAAATTTGTTTTTAGGCTAATTGAAGGGTGTAGAATTTATTCATGTGTCAGAATTCGGTATCGCAACAAATTTTGGTTTTGTTTTGATACGTAGATGCTTCCCTAAGCAAATTTCATATACAGTCGACTCTCGTTAATTCGAAATCGGATAAATCGAATCTTCGCTTAATTCGAACTAAACATGAAGTCCCGAAATTTTCAATGGCAGAATAACGTTAAAACTTTTCCTTTATTCGAACTCATTTTCGACTTCGTTTAATTCGAACTAATGAGAATTCCATTTTTTCATTTTTCCTTACTTTCTCACGGGCTTCAGATCCTTGAAATAACTTTCTTTCTTTCATTTTTGTCAGAATTGTTCTGAACTAGTATAATAATTCCATGCATTTGAAATCCGCTTTCTTAGTGCGCCCTGTCTGTCCATCAATGACACATCCGCCCCTTCTTCCATTGTGATTTTCCTAATCCCTTCTGTAGCATTTGGCCCAGTGACATTCCAAAAAATTCACTGAGTGGACATCTGTTAAAGATAGGGGAAACCTGTTTTATCACTACAGTCTACTTTCACTCTGGGAATCGAATTTGTCAGTCAATGGTTTTACTTACTGCTAAATTGTTTTTTGAGAAAGTAAAAGGTCTTGTTTCTTTAAAATATGGCTCCACGTGGAAGTTATAAATCGTTAACTCTAGAAGCCAAAGTGGAAATTATTAAAAAGGTAGGATGTGGCCAATCTAAGACAGAAGTTGCTGCAGAATATGGAATAAAAAAGAATACGCTGTCTACTTACTTGAAAAATAAAGAATTCATCCTGAAATCATGGGAAAAAGAAAGATTTGCTAAAGGACGAAAACGTATGAGAACAGCAGCCCATGAGGATTTAGAGGAAGCTTTACTGTTATGGACAAAAGATGCATTGGCAAGAAATGTACCTTTGAGTGGACCTATATTGGCAGCTAAAGCGAAAGAACTTGCACTACTCATGGGTATTAAAAATTTCAATTGCAGCGAAGGATAACATCGTACCAGGGGCGTAGCTACAGATTTTTTTTCGGGGGGGAGAATTCGAAAATTTCCCAACTTGAAACAAATTCTTCCAACTTTCAACTAAAGTGTGTATAATACGTATACCACAATGTGTATAATAATGATTATGAAACTTATGCATAAAAAATTCCTTTCCAAAGAAAAATTTTGAAACTGGAAACATAAAAATTCTAATTATTGGTTTGTTTAATAAAAAACAAACATGCAGGTCCTGAACTCGATTTGACTGTTTTTAGAAAATGTCTGTCTGTGTGTATGTGACACAAATTTTGTGGTTGCTCTATCTCAAGAACTAATGCGAGGAATTTAATAAAACTTTAGATTCAGTTACATCTTGATAAGAATTAATGCTGATTAGTTTTTGGTGTAAATCGCCCGAAATGTGGCGCTGCTAAGGTGCATTTTTCACGATTTACATGATTTTAGCGATAGTTATCTCTCAAAAATTGTTGCACGGAATTTGACTAAACTTCATATTCTGTTAAACCTTGACATACTTTGGTGCTTATTAGGATTTTGTGTACATTATATAACAGGTGGCACTGCTGTGCAGCATTTTTCACGATTTTCGCGTTAACTATATCTGAAAAACTAATGCACGGAATTTAGTCAAACTTCATATTCGGTTGCACTTCCTTATTGGGCTTCCGTGTTTACTGGGTATCACTTTTGTGTTCTTTGGGTTTGGAATTTTAGTTGCATCTAACAGGGTGTGTGCCGAAATTCAATGATTCAATGATTAGTTTGAAAAATGCGAGGCTTCTATCTCCTTTTTAAATGAACACAATTAAACGAATCTATACCTTTAGAATTCATTATTATGGGCATAGAATTATTATTTAATTTTAGCATTGTGGTTGCAAATTTTGAGGTATTAACATATATGCAGGTCTCCCAAATGGTCCACCAACTGAATACCAATATTATTTTAGAAAATTTTTCTTTTTAGATTTTACTTTCAAACCGCCCCGGAAACACCTTTGAAAGTTAATTCTAACGCAAATCTACCATAAAATTTTCTGTTAAAATTTATTGGTATTCAGTTGGCGGACCATTTGGGAGCTTTGTATAAGGGATAGAATAAAGTTTTGGGATTGGCACATCCAAATTGTTTTCATTTAACATTAATTCTTCTGGTCTTCAAAGCAGCCAACCTGATGATAACATCATCCAGTTTAATAAAATCCACTATTTGACTTTCATATTTTAAAAGCATTAGGCTGTCACGCCTGTCATCCCTCATTGTAGTTTGTAATATATATATTTTTAAATTTTTATTTGACTAAAGATTCTTTCATTAGATGCAACGCCATAAAGATAAGCTTCTGTGAATGTTAAGATATGAGTATATAGTTTGACGCATGACCCAAATAGTCTTTGAATTTCATGGCAGGAGTAAAAGGTTTGTTTAAAGCTGCTATCAGATTCACCAACTTTACAAGCAATTTTTGAGCCAACTCTTGATTTCCTCCAACTTTTCGTGAAATATTGTCTCAACACCCAGTGTGATAGCAAACAGCAATATCCCCAACTTTTTATCCACAGCTCTAAAAAAATATGCGCTAGCCGCGCCTTTTCCCCCAACTTTCAACATTTCAGCCAATCAGAGATAAGCGATTAATACGAATAGGCGATAAATATTAACGGCTGGTACTAGTAGTAGTGGTTTTCCTCCAACTTTAGCAACGGCAACCTTTTTCTCCCTTTGAACGGGAAAAAGTTGGGTTTAAAATCGGCTGAAAAGTTGGTGAATCGGATAGCAGCTAGTCCGTTAGGATTTGGTTTATTTCTATTTGACTCTGCAAGTCATGTACATCCGTTTCTCATATACAGGTGGAAACATTATTAACTTTTCTAAGTTAGTGATACTCAAATTTGCCTTGCACAATTGAAATTTAAATATGAAATGTATTAGTGCAATATTCTCCTGATATAGGGAACATTGTCATTTAAGCTCATTACTAAATTGCCGAAATTTTCTTGTATTTCTTATAATTATTTCCTGTAAAACTCACGTGTATCAATTGCTGTGCTATTATTTTTATCTATTCTCTTTGGTGAAACCGTTTTCCTACCGCGCTTTCGGAAGTCAGCTTCTTCAGTCATATCCTAATATTCATAATTGTTTGTGAACTTGTCTATAAAGAAATCTTTATTTCTTCAAAATTTTATTCATGTGCAACGTGTCAGCGTTACCGTGCATGTCGATTTTTTCTTCAGATGATGGACAGCTTTCATAGTCATATTTCTTTCCAAATTCAAATCGTTCTTTTTTTACCTTTATCATCCTCGAATGGATTTTTAGATGCTCCAAAATCTTCCACGAAAACTCTTTTCCTATTATGATTTATAGTCATTTTTTAGAACAGCTTTAAACACACAACACTGAACTTTTGGTTTAAAATTTCACAAACACCCATAAATATAAACGAACAGGACTAATATATATTTCGCACACACACAAACAAAAGTAAAATGTGACAAATTTATCAGAACCAACGACTTCTGATATTCACATTTGCCCATATAACGCTATTTTCTTGACTGCGAAGGGTTAACTAATTTTTGTGGCAAAAAATCACGAGAATGAGTAAAATATTGTCCAAAAATCGGGAAATTAGTTAAAAAATTATTGCAATTTGTGAAAACTCATCAAATCTTCTTGCCCAGCTGTGTTTCAAGTAGATGACTACCAGGGTTGGCAGGTTTTTGACACATGTCAGTTTTTGACAGTTTAAACTGCGGTTTAAACCGTCATGTCAAAAACCCCTTGTCAAAAACCTCGTCAAAAACCTCAAATACTTACAGTGATCTGTAAAATTTCACATTAAATGTCACACATTAGATGTAATATTTAAAATTCACTATTCCTGTAATTGTATAATTAGTATATAATATTAGTAATAATTACAGGGTTGGCAGGTTTTTGACATGTGTCAGTTTATGTCTGGTTTAAACCGTCATGTCAAAAACCTCAAATACTAAATTGATCTGTAAAAATTCAAATTAAATGTCACACATGACAACATTGCATGTAATATTTTAAATTCACTCTTACTGTATATCAGTAATTAGTACATAGTAAAGTATTATTGTTAAGTACATCTTTTTAACAGGGTAAAATTTTTAATTAATTTTTTTTTTCTAAAAAGTAGACATTAAGCTCACCTGAGCTGTACATTTTTTCTCTTACTTAAAATCGTTTTAATTTCGCTTACTTTTGAGAGCTTAAAGCATTAGCTAGCTTTTTTTATGAGGAAAAAAAACTTAGAAAAGTGTAGATTTTTTTGTATATATAACAAGATAATGTGCATCAATGTTATTCTAGTCTAGGCAATAACCATTCCATTCAAAATTGAAATTGGATTATTAATTTTAAACATTTACAAAATAAGAGAAGTAATTTTAAAAAAAAAGCTTAAAGTCAAAATCTTTTTAAAACATGCTTTCTTTCAATATATAAAAATGTTTTTAATTTTAAAACTGAACAAAATTGGCTCGGTCATCTAAAAGAAAATTCCTGTAAGCCCATATTGAAAAAGTGCATAATAGAAGGGATCAAATCATGAAACCATACCATTGTTTGGCTTATACTTTGCATCCCAACCATCAGGGGCAAGGGTTGACGGCTATATCAGTTGATTCAGCTCGCGCTTGAGCTACGGAGAGAGTTTATGGATGCTTACCCATACTGATTGTGTATGAAGCTAAAGAATCCCCTTTCCAGTCTTCCTATTTCAGTGCTATAGGGAGGACTCCATTGTTTGGTGGAAAGATATCACTAAATGCAACAGCTTTTTGAGCCTGCTTCAAAACTTGCTCATCTAGCAATGCTTTTGCTATCAAGTCCTACTAGCTCAGCATCAATTAAGAGACAGACTATTTTCTAACGCTTCATACACTCTAAACTCAAAAATCTTTTGGGTGTAAATAAATGTTCTAAACACGTGGTGTGCTGCAGCATGCTGCGGGGTAAAATTGATTCGGATTATTTAATTGTACAAAATTATTTTCTTCTGGTTGAAAAATCCAAAAAAAAAAAAAAAAATATTTTATTGCAAATAATATATTTTTTAAATTATTAAATTTCAATAAAAGATCACATAAATCATTGACTTATTTAATGTTTATCTATTGTTAAAATGTTTTAGTGTGTTACATGTATTTGGCAGTTTTCGACGGTTTAAACCAGTTTTTGACAGATTAAACCAGTTTATGACAGTTTAAACCAGTTTTTGACGCTTCTCATGTCAAAAACCAGTTTTTGACGTCAAAAACCCAACCCTGATGACTACATTCCTTTCTGTTGTGCTACAAGTGATCTCCAATTTTCAAAAGAAGATGCAATCCCTTTGGATTAAAATAGCTGGATTCTGTTTTAGGAGGAGAAGGTGAGGTAGGTTGAAATTTTTGAGAAAGGAACAAAGTTTTGGAGGAAATAAAGGAACTGGATAGTGAGCTATTGATGGACAGGAGTAGAGAAATTTAGGTCTGGTAGATGTATAATATTTTTGTATAACTGAAAAACACAATGATAAATTGAGTGCGACTGATTTCTTTTTGTATTTCTTTTGATAATTTAACTTGTTTACTGTTACAGTACTCAGAAACGTAATCACCAAAACAATAAAAATTTCGTAATTTTTTTTACTATCTATATTATAAAGGACAAACATATCTGTGCGTAACGCATACGTCATTTTGCGAATGGCAACACTTTGAAATTTGAAATAAAATTTCGGTTTTGCATTTTTCTCTAATGTAAATTTTTAAACTTATAAACATCGCATATTTTAAATTTTTACACCATCGTATGAAGAAAAAAATGTTCTTTTAAATGCAATTTGTTTGAAAGCTGTATCTCAATTTATTTTTGAAATATTAATTTTTTAGTAATTTTTAATACCATTTTTCTAATCGTGGCAACAAAAGTACCCCATTTGTATTAAAAGTAAAGGGAAAATAATCATTAAAAATAAATAAACCATGACTATATCCTTATTGATGCCATTTTCACATTACAAATAAAAGTAACTTGTTTTCTAATTTTTTAACAGAAAATGACGTCAGCCATTAAAAGTAACACGCATTCGTCTTCATAAATCAAAAGATTGAAGAAGATATTTCAATATTTTTGCATTATGGTGATACTGGGTTTGAGACGCTAGGCAAACTGATTCAGTGAGTAAAAATGATGTCATATTTAAAACAAAACAATCATTTTATTTGATAAAACTAAATATTTGACCAATACTAAATGGCCAGTACTATGGCAACTAAAGGCACGTTTCTGAATGGTAAATTTTCGCGGGTACTTAAATTACAACTTAAATTTTATGCGAAAGTTCACATGAAAAGTTTTATCGGACAAACGTTACTTTAAGTTTGGAAATACCTTAATTAATAATGTATTGTGAGTTAAAATACTTTTAAATTGTGAATTTGAGTGGGGCGTATGCAAATTTTGAGAATGTGAAAATAACGTATAGTTTAGATTTTAAGGGGGGAAATTTTGTGATGTGACAAAGCGACATCCTTTTTATGGATTTTTCATCCCGTAAAAACAAATGTAAGAGCCTCATTCGATAACCTCAACATAATTACTCATCTTGATTACGTATTCTAATACTGTTTAATTTTTCAATAATTTAAGCAGTTGAAGTTTTTGGAAATAATATTTTGGTAATTTTAGGTTAAAAACATTATCTGTTTTAAGAGTTAGATAACCAATGCAAGATGAATTTTTTATTGTAATTATTTTTGTAGGTTTATTATAAATTCGATCTAACAGATCCATGCTAAACATTTTAATTCGTCGAATTTCGACGGGTTCCAACTCGTTACTTTTAAAAAAGAAATTGTCACAAAAATCTAGAATTTCCCAACTCTAAACTCAAATTTCCCAACTTCACATATATTGGGGGGGGGGAGGCTCCCCCCCATACCCCCCATGGCGACGCCCCTGCATCGTACATAAAACTGTGTGTGGTGAAAGTGGTGCTGTAGACCTCGCTGCTTGCAATGAATTCCGCGAAAAGCTACCCGAACTTATTTCTACTTATGCAATGAAAGACGTGTTTAATGCCGATGAAACAGGGTTCCAAACTTCTTCCTAATAAGACTTTAACATTTAAAGGTGAAACGTGCACAAGTGATAAACTTAGAAAAGACAGGATAACTGTGATGGTAGGTAACAATATGGATGGAAGTGAGAAGTTAAAATTGTTAGTTATTGGTAAATCAACTAATCCACGTTGCTTCAAAGGAGTTAAAACACTGCCTGTTGATTATGTGGCAAATGCCAAAGCCTGGATGACGCGTGAGATCTGCATCAGTTGGTTAAAAGAACTGGATAAAAAATTTTCTCGGGAAAACAGAAAAATTCTATTGCTGCTAGATAATGTGCAGAGTCATTGTAAACTACCACGACTGAGCTCTATAAAGATTGAATATTTACCCCCTAATACTACAGCACAACTGCAACCGATGGACCAAGGAATAATTCAAAATTTAAAAACTCATTATCGTAAAAGGATTCTAGAACAAATTTTATTTTCGATTGACTTTAAAGAAAGCTACGACATAACATTACTCACGGCCATCAACGATTTATATGCAGCGTGGGACGCCGTACAACCTGAAACAATAGAAAAATGCTTTCGACATGCCGGATTTATCCATCCATCTAAAAAGAGTGGTTATAATGCAAATGACGAAAATGACAGACCTTTTGAAGAAATAGAATTTCCAGACTTTTCTTAAAAGTTCCAATGCGATATTACGTTCGCAGAGTATGTAGCAGCCGACAATAGTTTAGAAGTATCTGGACCCTTAACAGTGGAAGAAATTGTTGAAACAATTCACGAAAAATGCAATGAGGAGATGGAATCGGATTCTGGTGATTCTGCTACTATGTCCCAATTGCTTTCCTTACCCACAGAAAAGTCAATTGCACAATCAATTGAGTGTTTGCGTACATTCATCCTGATGCAGCCGTCATCAGACAAAGAACTTAACTGTTTGTTACAAATAGAAAAACTAGCTAAAAAGTCAAAAATGAATAGGACTAAGCAAACAACAATTGATAATTTTTTTCATAGAGATGATAAATAAGTGTAAATAATTTCTTAAATGTTCATCTAATTTCAGGTAAGAAAATTATAGTACAATTAAAATGTAATTTTAAATGCCGTTGTTCTATAGTGTATTATTAATTTTTATGATTTATTTATATTATTTTAATATTATTAATTATTTTATGTATTTATATCTTTTAATTTAATATTAAGTTATTCTAACGATAACATCCGAAATTTAAAAAAAAAATACTATAACATTAATTCCTTTGTAATAGTATGTAAACATGTTTTCTCTCATACTTTCTATAATTCGAACTCTGGATAATTCGAACATTTCTTGTGGTTCCGACGAGTTCGAATTAACGAGAGCCGACTGTACATCACTTAAAAGTAGATTTTATTTCCAATCGTTTGGTACCATTGACTTTTTTCTACGATAATTTGTTGCAGAGTTAGTAGGGGGTGTTTACTTTTTTTTTCCAAGAGAGAGTTTACATTTTCTTTGTTACATGTAAAAGAAAAATATACGATTTCCCTGAAAATATGAAAAAAAAAAAAAAAAAAAAAAATCAACCAAATGGCGTAACATTTAACGAAACTCTATTTCGTATGGCATCTATATACATTATGGGAAAAAAAAAAAAAAACCTTTCCTGGAAAAATGTCTTACGCAAAATATTTAATCAAAAATCAGCAATAGTTGTCTTATTCATCTAATCTTCCATGATCGGGTTCATAGCCGATGTTATAACAATGAAATCGCTAAAATAGCTTTAAAATCGCTGAAATATGTTTAACTATTTTTTTATCAGACTAGGGGGCTCTGCCCCCTATGAGCTACGCTCGCCAATCCCCCCGTTCAGGCACATCAAAATCCAAAAAGCACGCTAATTTGATCGGCTTTAAAAATATTGAATTAAAAAAAAAAAAGTAGCGATCTTTCTGTAAACGAGTTTTCATTCATTTTCCTTGAATTGGGGATTTTTAAGACCAAATCTGCTGCTGTTAAGAGATACAATGGCTGTTTTCGTATTTAATTAAAAAAATAGTTAAACATTTGAAAATAAGCTAATGTAAAATGAATTACGCAAACAGTGTCATTGTCTCCCGGTATTTTTTAACAGCGCTATAAGATAGTTCTTTTAAATAATTCATTTTAAATGTATCGTTTCAAATCTGACGTAATTTACGCCAAAGTTTTATTTCTCTTATTAATATTCACGTGAAAATACTTTTGTTGTTAGAAGGAAATATTATTTGCGCCGTCTTCGAATTCACGATAACAGTTGAAAAGATTATCTCAAAATATCTCGCGCAAATATATTTTTCAATTTAAATTGTTTTGCTATATTTTTTGCCATTTTAAATATGACGCAATTTCCACAAATTACAATTTTTAACGCATAATAATGATTTTTTTTATTTTAAGATTTTGTTTCTCTTTTAAAATTCAAGTGTAAATGTGGTTCTTATGACGTAATTTTCCTGCTTTTAACATGTAATCATTTAATTCTAATTTTAAAGGGTTTTTTTTTTTTCTGCTTGTAATAGTCACGTGTAAATAAATTTTTAATTTGAAGTAAACATTATTGTTTGCGCTGTTTATACAACTGGCAACAGTTTGAATTGATAACATTTTCTAAAATTTGTAAAAAATATCTCTCGAAATGCTGAAAATTTGAATTTAGAATTGAAATAAAACCTCAAAAAATGAGTCAAATAAGAAACATAAATGCAATCTGCACACCGGGAACTTATAACGTATAAAATGATCTAAAAAGGATTAAATTCTCATGTATAGTTTTTGCTCCAATAAAACTTTTTTAATGGAACGATTTTGTCCAACTTTAGCATTAAATAATTCTTCGATTTGAAAACTGTCTCCATCAGCGTGTTTATCAAACATTTGTCTATAATACCACCGATTTTTATATTTTTGTATGCAACAGTTTTTTTAATATTAACGATGAAAGGCCATGCTTAAGCATTCAAATTGGATGCCGATCTACCCGGAATATCTACGCAGATTTTCATTGGTCCATTTCCAAATCAAAACTTTTTTTTATATACTAGGGGGCTCGGCCCCCTACGAGCTACGCTCGCCTACCCCCGTCCAGACACCGCAGACTCTAAATGCACGCTAATGTGATCGGCTTTAAAAAGATTTCGAAAGATTGAATTATAATTTAAAAAACAGTGGCGATCTCCCTATAAACGGATTTCTATTCATTTCTCTTTGATTGGGGAAATTTTAACGCCAAATCCGCTGCGGTACTACTTGATTATCCCGTCGACTAATTTCGCCAAATTATATAAATCGCCAAACCACTCGCCAAATTATACAAATTGACATAATTTTTATTTTAAATAACGAAAGAACAAATAAATTAGTACAACATTAATAAAAATACAAATAAAACGTCGAAATAAAAATAACTTGATGACGTAGACACGTGTAACAACATTTCAAAATAAGCTAATATAAAAGGAATTAAGGAAACAGAATCTTTGTCTCCCGGTATTTTTTAACAAAGCGAAAAGACAGTTCTTTTAAATGAGACATTTTAAATTAATCGTTTTTAATCTGACGTAATTTTGACCAAACTATTCTTTCTCTTTTTAATATTCACGTGAAAATACTTGTGTTAGAAATAAAATATTATTTGCGCTTTCCTAAGAAAAATAGTTGAAAAATATCCTCTTAAAATATCAAATAAATGTCTAACGCAATTCGTAAATTTAAACCGTTTTGCAATATTATTTTGTGTTCATTTTATGTAATAACTCTAATGTGACGTAAATATGGCGTAATTTCTCCTATTTAAGACTTCTAACGCATGTTAATAAATTTATTATTTTACAAATTCCTTTCTCTCTTAAAATTCACGTGTAATCATAGTTTTTATGACGTAATTTTTAATAAGTTCCTGCTTTTTGTACATAATTATTTAATTCTAATTCCAAATGTTTTTTTCTGTTTATAAAAGTCACGTGTAAATAAATTTTTAATTTATTACGCGTATAAATATATATATATATATTCTTAAGCAAACATTATTGTTTCCGCTGTTTACACAGTTGGCAACAGTTTAAATTAATATCACTTTCTAAAATCTGTAAAAAATATATCTCGAAATGCTGAAAATTTGAATTTAAAATAGATATAAAACCTCGAAAAATGAGTCAAATTAAAAAAATAAATCAATTCGCACACCGGGAAATTATAACGTATAAAATGAACTAAAAATTATTAAATTCCGATGTATAGTTTTTGCTACTATAAAACTTTTTTAGTGGAACGATTTTGTCCAACTTTAGCAT
The DNA here is from genome assembly GCA_963932465.1 of Maratus speciosus. Taxonomy (NCBI): domain Eukaryota; kingdom Metazoa; phylum Arthropoda; class Arachnida; order Araneae; family Salticidae; genus Maratus; species Maratus speciosus. Next base: position 91,975,992 of record OZ010789.1, on the reverse strand, counting down.
TAAATATCTCTTAAAATAATTCTTCGATTTGAAAACTGTCTGGATCAGCGTGTTTATCAAACATTTCTGTATAACACTACCGATTTTCATAATTTTGTATGCATTATTTTTCTTAATATTAACGAAGAAAGACCTCCGGTCAGAAAAAATTCAAAACCGGCGGCGGCGGCGGCGGTGACAGCGGTAGTTACTTTTTTTTAGAATAGAGAGATATAGAAGGATTGTTTTAGCTGTACTATTTTATATTCCTAGCTCCTACCTAAAACTGCAGCTGAGATATGGCGAAATGACTTAAGGATTTCGATCCCCCCTCCCCTTTTAAGCCTCTTGGAGGTGAATTTTCAAAAATCCTTTCTTATTGCTTGTCTAGATCATAACAGTCCAAATTTTGTGATCTTGGCAGACTTCCGTCGTTTCAGCTCCGCGATGATGAGTCAGTCAGTCAGAAGTTCTCTTTTTATTATATTAGTACAGATGAGTAAATCATAATTTTTTTAATAAACAGTGTACAGTACTACAGTCGTGGGAAAAAAAAGTAAACTCCCACTACTAAATCTGCAAGTAATTATAATAGAAGATAGTTACTGATACCAAACAATTGCAAATAAAGTCTACTTTTAAATGATGTATACAAAATTTGCTTAGGGGGCCATCTACAAATCAAATTCAGACCAAACTTTGTTTTGTTTTTTTTAATGGCAGGTTGGCAACACCCAATTTTGACAATATATTTTAAATCTTCGGTTCAAACTATGCCTAGAAACGAAATTTCTAGTCGTCATTCGGAATTCGGATGATAAGTTTTTGAATTTTAAACATTCAAAATTTAATTCTCTTAAGGCTGTTCTCAACTGCTCTGCTCAAAAAGCGGAAAACGTTTTGACACATTTACAAATTCATTTTTAACGGAAAAATATAAAATTAGAAAGCCTGACCATAGAAGCGATTTGGAATCGAACTGTTTTTTTCCATTTTTTAATCAATAAATTAGCTAATTGAGTTATAAGCTATTTTGATTACGTGACACGGCATTTTTCTCCCCTTATTGACTGGATTTTCTTCTTTCGTTAGGAAGTTCGGTCCAAAATGCCAACTTTGACAGTATTTTCTGAAAGACTTATTGCGTTTACAAGAAAACGGAAAAAAACAGTTGGATGACATAGTTTCTGAATAACAACACCTTCTAGTTTCAGGCGTTTCCGAATAAAAATGAATTAAAACTTATGTCAGAAAGTTGACCATTTGGATATGAGTACAGCCTTAATATCTCCCGAAATTATAATCCTAATCCGTTAATTTTGTGTGTGGTTGTTATAGTACTAAAAAACCCAAGCATAAATACATTGAACTTGGAATTTTAAAAATTTTACATTATGAATTAGGAAATTAATATTCGAAAAAAAATATGGATTGAAACCTACAATTATCCCCCTGGAGGGACTTATACAAGAAGGAGGCATTAAAGAGGGGAGGAGGACATGCAATTTTAGACCATTTCCAAATACAAATTCCCAAGTCTTTGGCTGTTCCACGGGAGGGGAGCCGGCCTATCCCCTGAATTTATCACTGGATTCAATTCAACATGGTTTTCTTAGAAACGTGCATTATTGATATAATAAACATAATGTGTGCATATTTATGAATAATTTGATAAGATTATATTAGTGATTTTTTGTAATACTACGGGGCTCTGCCCCCTACGAGCTACGCTCGTCAACCCCCGTTCAGACACCGCAGACTCTAAAAGTACGCTAATTTGATCGGCTTTAAAAAGATTTCGGAAGATTGAATTATAATTTAAAAAACAGTGGCGATCTCCCTATAAACGGATTTCTATTCATTTCTCTTTGAATGGGGAATTTTAAGGCCAAATCCGCTGCGGTACTACTTGATGAACCCGTCGACCAATTTCGCCAAATTATATAAATCGCCAAAGCACTCGCCAATTATACAAACTGACATAATTTTCATTTTAAATAACGAAAGAACAAATAAATTAGTGCAACATTAATAAAAATACAAATAAAACGTCGAAATAAAAATAACTTGATGACGTAGACACGTGCAACTTGCTTAAAGTCAAGTTAATGTCACATTTACGATCAACCATTATTGGCATTTAATCTTATAGTTTGGCGAATAATAGATTTTTGGTCGACGGGATAACTAAGTAGTACCAAAAATACATATGTCAATCGCTGTTTTTGTCTTTGACGTAGACACATGTAACAACATTTCAAAATAAGCTAATGTAAAAGGAATTAAGTAAACAGAGTCTTTGTCTCCCGGTATTTTTTTAACAAAGCTAAAAAGAAAGTTCTTTTAAATAAGACTTTTTAAATTAATCGTTTTTAATCTGACGTAATTTTGACCAAACTATTCTTTCTCTTTTTAATATTCACGTGAAAATACTTGTGTTAGAAATGAAATATTATTTGCGCTTTCCTAACAAAAATAGTTGAAAAGTATCCGCTCAAAATATCAAATAAATATCTAGCGCAATTTCTGAATTTAAACTTTTTTGCAATATTATTTTGTATTCATTTTATGTAATAACTGTAATGTGACGTAAATATGACGTAATTTCTTCTATTTAAAACTTCTAACGCATGTTAATAAATTTATTATTTTACAAATTCCTTTCTCTCTTAAAATTCACGTGTAATTATAGTTTTTATGACGCAATTTTTAATAAGTTCCTGCTTTTTGTACATAATTATTTAATTCTAATTCCAAATGTTTTTTTTTTGTTTATAATAGTCACGTGTAAATAAATTTTTAATTTATTTACAAGTATAATTTTTTTTTTTTTTTTTTTTTTTTTGAAGCAAACATTATTGTTTCCACTGTTTATACAGTTGGCAACAGTTTAAATTAATATCACTTTCTAAAATCTGTAAAAAATATCTCTAGAAATGCTGAAAATTTGAATTTAAAATAGAAATAAAACCTCAAAAAATGAGTCAAATTAAAAAAAAAAAAACAGTCTGCACACCGGGAACTTCAAACGTATAAAATGATCTAAAAATGATTAAATTCCTATAAAACTTTTTTAGTGGAACGATTTTGTCCAACTTTAGCATTAAATATCTCTTAAAATAATTCTTCGATTTGAAAACTGTCTGCATCAGCGTGTTTATCAAACATTTCTGTATCATACTACCGATTTTCATATTTTTGTATGCATTATTTTTCTTAATATTAACTAAGAAAGACCTCCTGTCACAAAAAATTCAAAACCGGCGGCGGCGGCGGTGACAGCGGTAGTTATTTTTTTTTAGAATAGAGGGATACAGTGTGTATAAAATATTTAGTATAAAATAATTTAATGTATTAATCAAAAGGTTCATTTTACGCGGTTATGAAGATGTTATAATCCTGACATCAACAATGCGCACACTTAAGAAAAAATCGCAGAATATTTTAAAGAAATTTTAAGGAATGATCATGTTTTTAGAGCCATTTTTCAATAATTAAAGAATATTTAGAAACATACTTGACGAATTCTTCTGGGACTTCAAGGATTTAAAGAACATGCTTGATCTCATATTTGTCAGCGAAGGTACTACTTACAATTTTTACTTTCTTCTATCTTTACAAGAAAGTATTGGATTGGTGAAAATTTTCGACTTCCGGTTTTCGACGTTTTAGGGGCCAGAGATTCCGAAAAAAATGTTTTTACAAAATATCTGTCTGTATATCTGTGACTCCGTCTGTCTGTATGTGATACACATTTTGTGGCCGTTCTATCTCAAGAACTAACGGACGGAATTTAATAAAAAATTATATTCAGTTAGTCCCTGATATAAATTGATTCTGATTAGTTTTTGGTGCAAATCGCCCAAAAGGTGGCGCTGCTATGATGCATTATTCATGATTTCCACAATAGCTATATCTCAATGATAGTGTAACGCACGGATTTTCAAAAAAACAGATTCAGTTAGTCCTTGATATAATTTAGTGCTGATAACTTTTTGGTATAAATCGCCCGATAGGTGGCGCTGCTATGCCGCATTTTGAAGGATTTCCGCAATGGCTCTATTTCAAGAACTAATGCACGGATTTTCACCAAACTTGAGATTCAGTTAGTCCTTGATATGAATTGGTGCTGATTGCGTGTTGGTGTAAACCGCCCAACAGGTGGCACTGCTGTGCTGCCTGTTTCACGATTCCCGCAATAGCTCTATCTCAAGAGCTAATGCACAAATTTTCACCAAACTTTAGATTTAGTTAGACGTTGACACACGTTGTTGCTGATTAGGTTTCGGTATTAATCGTCCAACAGGTGGCGCTGCTATGCTGCAATTTTCACGATTTTCGTAATAGCTCTATCTCAAAAACGAATGCACGGATTTTCTCCAAACATGAGATTCCGTCAGACGTTGACAGACGATGTTGCTGATTAGGTTTTGGAATAAATCACCTAACAGGTGGCGCTGTTAGGCTGCATTTTGCTGGATTTACATGATTTCAGCTATAGTCATATCTCAAGAACTAATGCACGGAATTCCATATCTTTAGAATCCTCATGAGAATATAGATTGCCATTTAATTTTGACAGTGCGCTAGCGAATTTTGAAGTATTAACACGTATCAGATAGAAGAAAGTTTTGGGATTAGTACATCCGACTAGTTGAAGGTTGATGTTAATTAGAAGAAATGGGAGTAGTTCACGTTCACATGCGCCCCCTTTAACCTGTATTTTTAGAATAATTCAGCAACCTATCTTTTCTATGCAATGCTATACAAAAACCTTTAAAATCTTTGGATTTTATTCACACATCATCGCGGTATACTGGGCAAAATATACCCTTACAATAGACAATAGGGTATTAACTAATCTTAAACGCCCAGGCGCGTAAAGCAAATCTGCCAGCAAGACATTTTCTTTATACTTTTTTACTTTCTTCCATCTTTACAAGAAGAAAGTACTGGATTCATAAAAATTTTCGACTTCCGGTTTTCGACGGATTTGCGCGTTTTAGAGTTCAGGGATTCCGAAAACATGTTTTTACAAAATGTCTGTCTGTGAGTCTGTCTGTCTTTATGTGACACAAATTTTGTGGGCGCTCTATCTCAAGAATTAATGCACGGGATTTAATAAAAATTTGTATTCAAGTAGTCCCTAATATAAATTGGTGCTGATTAGTTTTTGGTGTAAATCGCCCAAGAGGTGGCGCTGCTATGCTGCATTTTTCGTGGTTTCTGCAATAGCTCTATCTCAAGAACTAATGCACGGATTTTCATCAAACTTCAAATTCAGTTATTCCTTGATATGAATTGGTGCTGGTAACGTTTTGGTGTAAATCGCCCAACAGATGGAGCTGCTATACTGCATTTTGCAACATTTACACGATTTTCATAATAGCTCTATCTCAAGAAATAATGCATTGATTTTCATCAAACTTCAGATTCAGTTAGTCCTTGACATGAATTGACGTTTTGTACCTTTTGGTGTAAATCGCTCAACAGGTGGTGCTGCTATGCTGCATTTTTTGTGATTTCCGCAATAGCTGTATCTCAAGAACTATAATGCTTGGGTTTTCAACATACTTCAGATTCCGGTATACCTTGATGTGAATTAGTGCTGTTTATGTTTTGGTTCAAACCGCTCAACAAGTGGCGCTGCTATCCTGCATTTTTCAGAATTTCCCCTGTAGCCCTATCTCAAAAACTAATGCACGAATTTTCATCAAACTTCAAAATCAGATATACTTTGATATGAATTGGTGCTAAATTGATGTAATTTCTTGTACTATTTAAATGATTTAATTGACGTGATTTATATAGAAGAAAGTTTTGTGATGGCCACAACATACTAGTTTATAATTATTTTAAGTTTCTGTTGAGATGTTTTATACTAAAATTATGCATAAACATCCTCCAACTTGCACTAATTACAATATGCCTGGATGAAACCAAGCTGTTTGGACAATTATGTGTCATTTTCTAATTAAACTAAAACTGCATAGGTTCATTGCAATAAGCCTTAAAAATATCAGGTTGACTGGCAAGCAATTACTCATATTCTAATTAGCCTAAATCTGCATAGTCTCACCGCAATAAGTGTAAAAATTATCAGGTTTGTTAACTGGTTTAATAACTGGTATTTTCTCAATTAGCAGGTACAATGATGCTCTTAAAAAAAAAAAAATATTGCCCGAAAATTATCAGGCTGTTTGGAAAAGGGTAGTTGATTTTCCTTTTAGCCTGGCTCTTTGCAAAGAACCAGATTTCTCAATTAGCTTACAATATATTTTTTATCCATTACATTTCAATGTTGAAAATAGTTTTAATTTAGCTGACAGAAGGGTGGCGTTAAGTGCTTTATTCGTAATCGTCATGCATTAGCCGTATTGCAACCAATTGGATATTGTACCTTTTACCAGTCGAACTCGTTTAATACGAGAACAGCTAAAACAAGAACATAAAAAGAAAAAAACCTTTTATTCATTTATTTAACTCCGGACTCAGGGCCATTTTAACCAGCCTTTTCACGTATCTTATTGCGTCGTTAAAAAGAAAAGGAAAAATCAAATAAATAGCTCGAAAATTGCAACGACTATTGCAATGTTAGTCGAGTACTTTTGGGAAAAGCGGAAGTGGTTAGTTGTATACGTCGTTCTTCTTACCGCCCATAAAAGGAAGCATTTTATGTACAGCCATATGTATATAATCTACAGATTTTTAAACACACCACATATTAAGATAAATTGAATTCATCTATAAATGCATAACACAACTAAAATCGCAATTCCATAAATTACTGTCTAGACGACAATATATGAATGTATTTATATTCTTACAAATATATCTTTAGTGTACTAAATACAGCTAATATGGAAAATGCATATAACACTACTAGCTAAAGTACCCGGCGTTGTCCGGAATTTTAAGAATGTTTGTTTTGAAAAATCAATTTTAAAAAATCAATGATTGCGTGTTAATTTACGCAATTTTCACCCCCCTTTTTTTTTCAATTAAGGGTGTATTCCGATCCAAACTGCTTATTTTCTGATTCATTTTAAAATTCATTTTTGCTCTCAAACGCATCAAACTTGGAAATTCTCTTATTTAGAAACTATATAATGTGCGGTGCTCCTTAATTTTTTGATAAATGCAGAAAATACTGTAAAAAACGCTGTCAAAGTTGGCGTTTTGAACAGAATTTTCCGAAGCGGGCGATCTGGGAATGAAAAAAATGGTCATACTGAGAAAATAATTGTTTAAAAATCGATTTATAATTAATTGAGCTGAAAATGAAATCACACGGCATGTTAAACATGTCTTTAGAAATCACCTCAACAAGTTTCATGTTTTTACTTTTAAAAATGAGTCTGAAAATGTCTCAGAAAATTTCGAGCTGTTGAAGGTGGAAAAATATTTTTTCGAATACACCCTTAATCCGGATGACAGATACTTACTTAGTAAATATGATCCGGATTTAGACCGAGATTGAATACTTTTGATGAAAAGTTTTTTTCGAGTATTTTGTTATTTAAATAATTTTTTCATGATTAAAACGAAATGGCATGTACAAAAACTCTAGGAATTTTATTTAAAAAAATATCTGTATTTCAGTTCTTCACTAACAATGAGCTCTAGGGACCTAAACCTTTGCGGAAATTCTAATATATAAGTATACATACGGAATAGATTTAAAAATGGCCAAAACAAATTCAGACTGCTGACGTCCATTATATTTCCAATAGGATGTAATATTCATCTTTTTTAAAATTCGTCAAACGATTTATTTCATTTTTCACGTGGAAATCTTGCAAGAGAAAAGTTATGAAGTAATATTAACTTTTTTTTTTTTTTTTTTTTTAATTCGTCAAACTATTTATTTCATTTTCAACGTGGAAATTTTGCAATAGAAAAGTAATTGTTGCGGTAAGAATTTTATTGTGGAATTTTTAATTGTTGGCAACTGCTATAACGAAAAATGTTTAAATTTGATAGGAAATTGCTGTTAAATTGGTGGGTTTTTTAAAATTAAAAAGTAACTATAAATTATTTCGATTCCGGATTATTTTAGTTGCCTCAGCCGTGGGGCGTAACATTTCCCAATGTACGTAACATTTCCCAATTCGGACTTCCAAACTGTGGATTTGTATAGAATTACAAACAGACAGACAAATTTTTTATTTTTAGGGTTCCGTACTTAAGAAGTAAAAAAGGAACCACATTATAAGATCACTCCTTTGTCCGTCTTTCACAGCCATTTTACTCGTAAACTATGTAACGTGGAAAGTTCAAATTGGGGGAAGTAATGAAGACTATTGACTCACATATTTACAGATTATTAAACAATCACAAATATATTTAGGAAAAATGCATAGGGGCTAATTAAGTTACTTGAAAAAAAAAATATTTTCTTTGTATATCGTGTGAAAGCTCTCGTAACGCTGAACTCAAAAATACTATTCTTCTAATTTTAGGTATTATATTTTCAGAGGATATCGTCGAAAATGTAGTGCAAAAATATGTCCCCTCCCCCCCTATTTCCGAATCTACTGAAACTAAAATTATGAAAAAATTAGAGATAGTAGACGCTAGTTTAAACCTTGCAGGAAAATTATAAAGATTACCCTAGGTCACATAGTTTTTGAGAAAAGCACATTTTTCTGTTACACAGAAATTTCGATTTGCTGGCCTTCAGCAAAGGTGTTGAGGAAAGCTGGAGGTACCTATCCGTAGCAGAAGTATAAAAGCATTGTTGATAATGATTTTCGAAAAAAAAATCGTCGGTAATTAGCCGAGATATTAACTCTTAAAGACACGGACGGTTTGGACATATACATTATGACATGAGTACATACTCTATGTACCATCGGCTTTTAAAGTCTTGATAACAACTTTTAATGATGTATTTGTGTAATGCAATGCCCAGTAGCAGTAGAAAAACAATAAATGTTGTTAAAATCAGACTAATTTAATAAGAATTAATCTCATAAATACTATGGGATTCGCGACTAGTTTGATTTGAGTGGATCTCTCAATACGCCACCCGTGTCTTTAAAAGTTAACTAAAAACCTATCTGGAAAAACGCGGCACGATCCAAGGCGACGTTGCAACTTTCTTTGGAAGCGCGCTTAGCAGAATGCCAAGTTTAAACTTTGAACAAGGGTTTTGTTTTAGCTACACTGTAAAAAGAAAAGATTATGAAGTTTAAATATGCACTACTTTTATTATCAGTACCGAATTAAGTTCATCAAAAACACAGATTAGGATAACATTTTAAAAAAAGTTATACAAAATAGCAATATTTGATATTATTTTGGCTTCATTATCTCTTTGAAATTTTATGGTATACCCATTCATACTTCTACGCTATATAGTTTTTTTTTTTTTTTTACAAAGTCTTCATATTCTTTTAGCAACGATTTTTTTTATAATAATACAGTTAATAATTCATATATTTATTGTAAGGAACCCTCTGAGTACAAGTAATACTCGCACTTGAACGTCTATTATGTATTAGAGTATAAAACACTTTTAGGCAATCCAATGCTTATAGACTACTGTAATGCATACGAGTTTTTTTTTTTTTTTTTTTTTTTTTTTTTTTTTTTTTTTTTTGGCGCCGCACTGTATATGAGACTGAATTTAAGTTCACAGAGTAATGTACTAAAATTTGTTTAAGCTTAAAAATGCATGCCGCATTTGAAAACGCAGTGAATATCGCTCATAGACAGTATGTTACTGCAATCGAATTCTTTTTGCATTCCTGGTAAATGAACAAATTAATATTAAGCAACTTTTAGTGCATCTCAGCAATACACATCAATTTCATTATCTTTGAAATAGTGTAACATCTTTAAAATTCACTAATGATTTTTCCCTATAGGTCATAATAAAACGGAATTCTTTCGTATGTGCCGGTAAATGAAAGAGAAATGCTATGCACTCCATATTCCGCAGGAAGAATGCTATATTGCACCTCAATAATGCATATCAATTTCATTATGTTTGAAATAGGTTAGCTTTATTAAAATGCACTTCAAACGATTTCCTCCCCTCCATAGACCGTAACGAAACGGAATTCTTTTGTGTGTCCCTGTAAACGAACTATAAATGCTACATACGCCTTTTTCAATAAGGAATGTCCTATGATACATCTAAATAACGTATACCAATCTCATGGTGATCGAAGCATATTTACGCGAGTTAAAGTACGGACAGACAAACAGTGTTGCATTCGTTAAAAAAAACCTTAGGGTACACGCTATTAGACAGAGGATGTGCACTAGAGCCATGAACGATCGATCATGGCATTACGTTATAGCATTATTTGAGAAATAGGGGGTATACGGAGCTTCTATAATAAACCAAGAGGGTATACGATGTATACCTTCGTATATACCACCACTACATCCCTGCAGATAAACCAAAGCCATAAACACTTTTCAACTTTCTTGGAAAATGTTAAAAACTGTATATCTATGTGTTTTTAAAATTGAAGGAGTTGTGCTTACTTAAAATTTGACCATTGTGAATGGGGACCATCAAATTACAAATGTAAATCTGTGATATATAGCAAGAAAAAGGAAACACGGGCTATAATACACATGCAATTGACCTTTAATAAAAGATAATCGATGTTTTCAACAATATTAATGGTGAAAAATTCCAAAAGATTTACAAAAGCATTATTAGAAGAATTCAGTAATGAGTCTATGCAAGAGCAGGCAGAAGAGAGCTATTGCCCCTCCTTGCTTTTTCAAATTTAGTAAGCTGAATTTTGTTTTTCCTCCGATGATTTTTTTTTTTAATAATAAAATTTATTCTTTTAAGGAAGTGGTTATTAACTCGTGGCCCGCGTATGTTAAGAAAGAAAAGTTATCAGCCAGCAAACGATTTTCGAAGCGCTTTTTTTTAAAGCAAATATATAGCTTTGGCGTCAAATAAAGATGTTTTGAACAAGAAAAATTATTTAATAAAATTTTTCGTGTTTCTATGTGGCACTAATTTGATTTCATTTATAAAGTAAAGTTTCTAGTTTAAAAAAAGGCTGAAAATTTGGTAGTTACACCAATCCTCTTCTTCAGATAAAAAAAAAATAATAATAATTACTATGATTAACACGAAATAAAATCATCATCAAAATTTATCATAGAAAAGCTGGAACTTTTTGAGACCGACAGTGCCACTTTATGCCAACAACTCCCGATGATATAAAAATAAATTTATGTTTTATCATGTATTATTATAGTGCTGTAGTTAACGTAAGAGTGCTAGCATCTGCAGCTTTCTTGAGTTCTAACCCTTAAATAATCCTTATGTAGTATTATTATTAATACAAAATCAAGTAATTACATTGAATTTCTGTGGTTAAAATTAAATATCGCCGTCAAATTTAAGTAAATAAATAAATATATATATACATATATTATGAATCAAAAAGAAAATTAATATTATGTAGTTCTGTAAGCACCTATTTACCCCTAGCCTTAGAACCTAGGTGTGTATACCTTTCTTAACTACATTTAACTTAAATAATGGGGGGAGGGGGCTGCGAAATCATAACAATTTATAAATGTGCCCCTCGAGCGTAAAAAGTTGAAGACCCCAATTTTAAAGTAACTAAAAAAATGAAATACAAAAAGGAAAAGAACGAAGAGTTGAAACATCCGAATAATCATCCACGCAAACCGTGGGTGCACCGCGCACCGGCAGAGCGAAATCCAGGGAGTAGCAAAATTTTGGAACAGATGTGCCTGGCGTTCTCAGCTTATGCCGCGTTTTTTATAATGGAGAATATAATCAAAAAACAAGATAAAATAAGATATTTTTTGTTTTTGGTCAGAATCTTCATGCAAGATCATTTTTAGACATATCACCATAAAAAAAACAAAAAAAAAAACAATACAGAAATGTAACAAATATAAATATTACAGATCGAAAAGTAAGCCACTACCGGTTATTTTCAAAAGGGAAAATTGAAACAGTTTATTTTCTTGAACAACAAGTTAGGGAGACCCCATTTAAAATAATTTTTAAACACACAAACGTAAAAAGAAAGACAAAACTAAAAATTGTCTTCCATGGTGGGTTAAGGGGAAAAAAGTTACTTGAAAGAAATATATTATATGTACATATATATAGATATTTTTTCAAAATCATCCTGAGAAAAAAATTAATTATTTAAACTTGAAAATCCAGGGAGGGGCAATGGCCCTGCTCCCCCTTGCAGGCGTCCATGGCGCAAACCACAATCTCGTAACCCGCTTTCGACATTCGAAAAGTACTTTGCTCTCCCTGATAACGAAACGTAGTCAGCAAATCGATAAAGCAAGCGTTCAGCCCGAGCCTCGAACCGCGAAGCTAAGCTAGAGCATGGAGAGGAAAAGCAGTTAACCCTGCAGAGGAGGGACTCGCCGCGTCATCGACCAAAAAAGGAACGAGTTTGGCAGTGGAAAAACTTGGCGCTTCATATCAGACACTGAAAGAGTACCTCTACATCGTTGACTGTGTCGGGCGGAGTGGAGTACGTGTAGGGGGAAAACACAGGGCCGCCCAAAAGTTCTCGTGAAAGAGATTTTTTTATAGAGATGGTTTGGGTAGCGGTATGCTACAATGTTAAATGTTTATGGCGGTTCTCAAAAAATATTTTTCCTCACTCAGCAACGTGAAGCTTTCTGACACATTTTTAATCATAAAAGCGTGACATAAAGTGATTAGGAATCGACTGATTTTTTTTTTCGTATTTCGATACATAAATTACATTTTGAGTTATAAGTGATTATTTAGTCATGGAGAGTAGTTTTTCCCCTTTCTCGCGCTGTCGCGTCTGGAAATTCAATTCAAAACGCCAAATTTGACAGCATTTCCTGAAAGATCCTCTACCTTTACCGAAAAATGGAAAAAGCTATTCGATTACATAATGTCTGAACCTGCCTATTTGCGAATAAAAAGGAATTCTGAAATAAGTCAGAAAGTAAGCGGTTTGGATCTCAGAGCAACCTTATCTTACAATTACAGACTCTAGAATCTAGATCAAAGATGGCGGACGTTTTTACGTGCGCGTGCCACAAATTCATAAACAACATCTGTTCTGTAAACATTGTAACATAACCTGCCGAACGTTTACATAATAAAATATTGTAGATATGCTACTTTTCAGAAACTCTGAGTGAGTATTATGCATTTAGTAACCGATTTTCGTGTACATTTAAAACCAGACATTAATTTAATGAAATTTTGTTTAGGAAATGATTCATTTAAGTGGCGTAGTATATACTATATGTAATGCTACTATTAACTCTGCAACAAATTATAGTAGATGAAAGTTACTGGTACCAAACGATTGGAAATAAAGTTTACTTTTAAATTATGTGTATAAAAATTTTTCTTAGGGGGCCATCTTTATATAAAAACAAACCGAAACTTTGTTTTCTTCAATAGCAATACCCAAGTTTGACACTATAAATAAATTCTACACCTTTCAATTAGACTAAATACAAATTTTCATGAAAATCGTACGATTAGTTTCAGAGAAATTAATTATTTTAAAATGAGCCTATTTTAGGGGTTCTATCCAAATTGAAGTTCGGTACTCGATTGTTGAAATGCTACAGAATGACTATGTTACTTTTATTAATGTACTATACTATTTCTTGCCAGTATGAACATCGCACTAGCTCAATATATTTCGACTATTACCAGCCCAAATGTTTAAATAAAATAAATAAAATATATTTTTTTTCAAATTATGTTTTTCTACACATCATTTTGACGTTTTTTAAGCATGATTTGAAAAAATTGTAGTTTTTTATTCGCATAAAGCAGGACACAATAAATATAAATCCATTAAAAAAATAGTAGGTTGCAATTAATCTTTTTTTTTTTCGAATATTAATTTCATAATTCATATTATAAAATGTAAAAATTCAATGTATTTATGTTTGGGTTTTTAGTACTATAACTACACCAAAAATTAGCACATTAAGATTATAATTTCAGGAGATATTAATAAAAATACGAAAATGTAATCTTTTCAAGAAAGTTTATTACTTGTTAAGTACTAGTAAGTTAGTTAAGTAGTATCTGACCCGCACGGCGCACAATAGAGTATTTGGTGGATTTAGCCGGACAAAAATATTTCTTACTGAAAAATTGGACTAAAGTTTATTATTGATTAGTTTATCTTATTGCTATCACTTTTTAGTAGTTTTCTTTGAAAAATACATTATGTATATATATATATATACTATATATATATATAACCATTAATTAAACATTACCGACCATCATCAAAAACTGCAATATTGTGAATGATTGACTACACGCCATAAACCAACAATATAGTATATGTGTAAAAATATATATATATACAGGGTATGTGGAAAACATTGTAACACGTAAAAATGACTTTAATGCAACAGAATATTAGTGAATATCTTGTAATCTATCCGTTAATCTAAATGTATTTTTTCATATATACAGTGAAACCTCCCTGTGCGACCACCTGAACGACCATTTTTTCATGGAACGAAATTTATTCCTATAGGCTCAATACTAATTTTACCTCCGTTCAGAGACCACCCCAATTGAACTCCCTCCATGAGCGACCAATTTCTTTGAAGAAAATGGAACAAATTTCGTTTTTTCCTGGTCACTTTTAAAAGGTTTTATTCGAAAAATAATTCCTGAGAGCGCATTGTTCATCAAACTTCTACACTAAGTTTAGAATTTTTTTTTTAATACCTGTAACTATTAAGTCTTTAAACTCCTTTGTGCCTTTTTATGTTCCTTGTAACCAATATGAATTTTTTTCAAGAAAGAATGCTTATTCCTACTTGATTCACGCCATCTTTTCTGAAATTCAGGCTTGATATATTTTATAAAATCATTTTTTATTTGTAGCTTTTGGTTTTCTGAATATTTTTACTTTCTTCTATCTTGACAAGAAGAAAGTATTGGTTTCATGAAAATTTTCGAATTCCAGTTTTCGACGGATTTATACGTTTTATGGGTCAGAGATTCCAAAAAACATGTTTTTACAAAATGTCTGTCTGTGAGTCTGTCTGTCCGTCCGCCTGTCTGTCTGTATGTGACACAAATTTTGTGGGCGCTCTATCTCAAGAACTAATGCACGGAATTTAATAAAAATTTATATTCAGGTAGTCCCTGATATAGATTAGAGCTGATTAATTTTTGGTGTAAATCGACCTGCAGGTGGCGCTGCTATGTAGCATTTTTCAGGATTTCTGCAAAAGCTCTATCTCAAGAACTAATGCACGGATTTTTATAAAACTTCAGATTCCGTTAATCCTTGATATGAATTGGTGCTGGTAACGTTTTGGTACAAATCGCCCAACAGATGGCGCTGCTATGCTGCATTTTGTAGAATTTACACAATTTTCGTAATAGCTCAATCTCAAGAAATAATGCACGGATTTTCATCAAACTTCAGATTCAGTTAGTGCTTGACATGAATTGACGTTTTGCCTCTTGTTATGTAAATCGCTCAATAGGTGGTGCTGCTATGCTGCCTTTTTTGAGATTTCCGCAATAGCTCTATCTCAAAAACTAATGCTTGGGTTTTCAACAAACTTCAGAATCAGGTATACCTGGATATGAATTAGTGCTGTTTATGTTTTGGTGTAAATCGCTCAACAGGTGGCGCTGCTATGCAGCATTTTTCACGATTTCCACAATAGCTCAATGTCCAGAACACGGATTTTCATCAAAATTCAGATTCAGTTAGTCCTTGACATAAAATGATGTTTTGTACCTTTTCGTGTAAATCTCTCAACAGGTGGCGCTGCTGTGCTTCATTTTTTGTGATTTCCACAATAGCTCTAGCTCCAGAACTAATGCACCGATTTTCATCAAACTTCAGATTCCGGTATACCTTAATATGAATTAGTGCTGTTTGTGTTTTGGTGCAAATCGCTCAACAGGTGGCGCTGCTATGCTGAATTTCTCAGAATTTCCCCTACAGCTCTATCTCAATAACTAATGCACGAATTTTCATCAAACTTCGAATTCAGGTATACTTTGATACGAATTGGTTCTAAATTGATGTAATTTCTTATACTATGTAAATGATTTAAATTTAATTGACGTGATTTATATAGAAGAAAGTTTTGTGATGGCCACAACATACTAGTTTTTTTGTTAACAAGATAATCCTAGAGAAATTCTAGTTTTTAATCGAAATCACGCAATTCTGGTTATCCATAAGGTTGAAGAGCTCTATAATTTTAACTCCAGATGATATATATACTATATAATGGGGAAATTTAGTGTAGCAAGAAAACGTATAACAGGTAGAAATTTTTCTTTCAGCAATTTATACTAATAGATGGAAACATACTTGCATACTTTTGTACAACCCTGTAGTTAACCTAGTACCTTTATTACACGCCACTATTTAGCTAAAGTCTAATTCAAAGTAAAACACTCTTAAAACTACTGGAATCACATTTCCAGAAATTATCATTTATAGATGGCCATGTATCCAATTCTTTGCGTGACCGTGACCCTGTATATCATTTTATCTATGTTCTACAAACATTTCTTAGTGAACTAAATGTCGTTCAGCGTAAAAATGCATATCTCATTTTAAAACCACCTTTAACCAATTTGCAATCATACCCAGTAACCATTATTACGAATTCTTTTGTGTAGCCCTGTATATGAATTACAGAATTTATACACACCATATATAATGCATAAATATAGTGAAACATAAAAGCACATAACATAATTAAAAATGCATTTCCAACAATCATCGCTACCGTACAGTACTTCGGATACAATATAGTATCTGAAATATTTTGTGTGTCCCTGTAAATGCTATCCACTTCTTATTATACATGAAATAAGTTATAATAAACCTCAGCGACTTATATCAATTTCATTATACATGAAATAATTTAACATAATTAAAATACACCAGAAAAAATTCCCTCCACCCCTATACCATTATGTAACGGAATTCTTTTGTGTGACCCTGTAAATGAATAATAATTATCCTTTGCACCGCATATTCTACAGAATGCATATTTTAGTACACTTGATAAATGCATATCAATTTTATTTTGTTTGAAAGCATGTAACATCATTAAAAATAATTTTAAACGATTTTTTCCCATAGGTCGTAATGTAACGGTAAAACTTTTGACTGTCCCTGTAAATGAACTAAACATGCTACAAACATCATTTGATATTGGGTTCGTGCTATGGTAGAGGTCACTAACATCCAAAAATTTTAGAATGATCCGAGTATATTTACGGGAGTTAGAGCGCATACTGACGACCAGACAAACCGAAGTTATAAACACTTTTCAACTTTGTTGGAAAGTGTTAAAAAATGTGAAATGGATAGTTATTGTTAAGGCTGATGTTACGCTTCCACCGACCGTGTGAATTGAGTTCACCTTTTAAATAAAAGCAAACATATATGTTACAGAGTCCAGGGGGGGGGGGGGGGGGATCGTGATTTTACAGATGATTTGGTGGGGCGTGGCCAATAAAAGGTTAGGGACTACTGGACTAATCAGTTTTAGTAATTGCAAAAATTATTTAAAATAAGTTGCCAAAACTTTGAGTTATACTTCCAAAATTTTCTATGCAACATTTATTACTTTCTTCTATCTTCAATAGAAGAAAGTATTGTAATCGAAATTTTTTTCGACTTCCGGTTTTCGACGGATTTACACGTTTTAGGGGTCAGAAATCCCAAAAAACATGTTTATAGAAAATGTCTGTCTGTCGCCATTATACCATCAAAAAGTGTATGAAGTTATGCATAGAATTGAACCAAATTTTTTTTTTAAATTTTTGGCTATGGCAAGCAGATCCTCCCTGAATTTGGAAAAAATTCGCCTGTAGGGGGCGCTGTAATAGCGATTTTTGTGCGATTTTGAAAATTGTACCATCGAAAAGTGTATGAAGTTATGCATAGAATTGTACCAAGTTTTTATTTTAAGTTCTTCGCTATGGCAAGCAGGTTCTTCCTTAATTTGGAAAAAATTCGCCGGTAGAGAGCGCTGTAATAGCGATTTTTGTGCTATTTTGAATATTGTACCATCGAAAAGTGTATGAAGTTATGCATAGAATTGAGCCAAATATTTTGTGTTTGTTTTTGGTCATGGCACGAAGGTCCTCCCTGAATTTGGAAAAATTCCGCCAGAAGGGAGCGCTATAATAGGATCTCTGTGCCATTTTCATTATTGTACCATCGAAAAGTGTATGAAATTATGCATAGAATTGAGCCAAATTTTTTGTCATGGCACGAAGGTCCACCCTGAATTTGGAAAAATTCCGCCAGAAGGGGGCGCTATAATTGGATCTCTGTGCCACTTTCATTATTGTACCATCGAAAAGTGTATGAATTTATGCATAGAATTGAACCAAATTTTTTGTGTACGTTTCTGGCTATGGCAAACAAGTTCTCCCTGAATTTGAAAAAAATCTGTCGGAAGTGGGGCGCTGTAATAGCGCTGTTTGTGCCATTTTCTTTATTGTACAATCGAAAAGTGTATAAAATTATGCATACAATTGAACCAGATTTTTTGTGCATGTTTCTGGCTTTGGCCAACAGGTCCTCCTTGAATTTCGAAATATCGCGCGGTAAAGGGTCTCTGTGATAGCGAATTTTGTATACTTTTCTTGATTTTTCGTAGTTCTATTGTCCATCGGCGGCTCGTGCAAAGGCGGGAACTCGCTTCCTGCTAAGCCTGCTATTCGAAAACATCTGATAACAACAGAATAAGGAAAAAATATTAATTTTAACTAATATCATGATATAGATTAACTCGTTTTTAGTTCGTTTAATTGACTGAAGCAGAAATTTAAGATGAAAATCAAAGTTGGTATTGTATTGAACCAATAATATTGAAGTATTAACATGTGTAACTAGTTTTTGAAATATTAAGATGTATAAGATAGAAGAAAGTTTTGGGATTGGCACATCCAACTAGTTTTTATAGTAGTAATAAAACTAGACTTTTATGATTTTTGTTAAAATAGGTCTACTTTTTTTCTGTTTTTTTTTTTTTTTTTTTTTTTTTTGTTGAAATGAAGGCTATACAAATATTGTTGTTCCAACCTAACCATGTTAAGAATTCCAAATTTCTAAGTTTTGCTTTTTAATTTATATTTAAAACTAGGGGGCACTGCCCCCTGTGACTTCGTGTGCCATCTTCCGGACTGTCAGTAGACTTGTGCGTTGCAAATTTGTTCCTAATTGATCCATTGGTGGAAACACATTGTAATAGACCATAATAATCAATTAAAATTTCTTCAATTAAGATAATTTTAAGAAAGTTCAATGTAGACAGTCTATTTCCCGCCAGTGGTCGCCACAAACGCAAAAGAAAATTGTGTAGAATCAGTACTACTAATTTTTATTTTGAGTGCGTGCGTTATACAGTGAAACATAAAAAAACACTTTAATTTAAATTTGGTTAATATATTTGTCACTAGGGGGCGTTATTGGCATTTAAAAAGTTGAATTTAAATCGCCCTATCGAATTTTAACTTCACGTATGTTTGCCAACGGAAAAAAACAAATAAATCTATTTAAAAATTTTAGCTATGCAATCTCTACCAAGGACGCTATGCGCGTAAAAAGAGCTATCATATAATAAAATTGACGTCTGCCCGACGGTTCACGTTCATTTATGTCTTTAACCCGAGTTTGATTGAATTAACATTTTTAAATGAAAAAAAATATTTTAGTGGTGAAAGCGCTCGTAAGAAGACATTTTCTTTCTTTTTTTTTTACGTAAGGTTGTTTTATAGTTAAAAAAATATATTTTGTTGTCTGAACTCAGAAATTTTTATCAGTTATTAGTATAACGGTTTTGCAGCGCATGTAAAAATTTCGAGAAAAACATTGAAAAATTTAACGGAAAGACTTACAGAAGTTATTAATAAAAGCTTGGTTCGAATTTGAGCAACAGGATTCCACCTTTCTTTACAAAATGCTATTTTTCACAAAAATATATAAATTTCACAACCCATGTCCAAATTTTTATGTTATTACTTTCTTCTATCTTCAATAGAAGAAAGTATTGTAATCGAAATTTTTTTCGACTTCCGGTTTTCGACGGATTTGCATGTTTTAGGGGTCAGAGATTCCAAAAAACATGTTTATATAAAATGTCTGTCTGTCTGTGTGTCCGTCTGTCTGTCCGTTCGTCTGTCCGTCTGTCTGTCGCCATTGTACCATCAAAAAGTGTATGAAGTTATGTATAGAATTAAACCAAAATTTTATTATAAGTTTTTGGCTATGGCAAGCATGTCCTCCCGGAATTTGGAAAAAATTCGCCGGTAGGGGGCGCTGTAATAGAGATTTTTGTGCGATTTTGAATATTGTACCGTCCAAAAGTGTATGAAGTTATGCATAGAATTAAACCAAATTTTCCTTTTAAGTTTTTGGCTATGGCAAGCAGGTCCTCCCTGAATTTGGAAAAAATTCGCCGGTAGGGGGCGCTGTAATAGAGATTTTTGTGCGATTTTGAATATTGTACCGTCCAAAAGTGTATGAAGTTATGCATAGAATTAAACCAAATTTTTATTTTAAGTTTTTGGATATGGCAAGCAGGTCCTCCATGAATTTGGAAAAAAATCGCCGGTAGGGGGCGCTGTAAATGCGTTTTTGTGCGATTTTGAATATTGTACCATCGAAAAGTGTATGAAGTTATGCATAGAATTAAACCAAATTTTTATTTTAAGTTTTTGGCTATGGCAAGCAGGTCCTCCCTGAATTTGGAAAAAATTCGCCGGTAGGGGGCGCTGTAATAGCGATTTTTGTGCGATTTTGAATATTGTACCGTCCAAAAGTGTATGAAGTTATGCATAGAATTAAACCAAATTTTTATTTTAAGTTTTTGGCTATGGCAAGCAGGTCCTCCCTGAATTTGGAAAAAATTCGCCGGTAGGGGGCGCTGTAATAGCGATTTTGAATATTGTACCGTCCAAAAGTGTATGAAGTTATGCATAGAATTAAACCAAATTTTTATTTTAAGTTTTTGGATATGGCAAGCAGGTCCTCCATGAATTTGGAAAAAATTCGCCGGTAGGGGGCGCTGTAAATGCGTTTTTTGTGCGATTTTGAATATTGTACCATCGAAAAGTGTATGAAGTTATGCATAGAATTGAACCAAATTTTTATTTTAAGTTTTTGGCTATGGCAAGCAGGTCCTCCCTGAATTTGGAAAAAATTCGCCGGTAGGGGGCGTTGTAATAGCGATTTTTGTGCGATTTTGAACATTGTACGTCCAAAAGTGTATGAAGTTATGCATAGAATTAAACCAAATTTTTATTTTAAGTTTTTGGATATGGCAAGCAGGTCCTCCATGAATTTGGAAAAAATTCGCCGGTAGGGGGCGCTGTAATAGCGATTTTGAATATTGTACCGTCCAAAAGTGTATGAAGTTATGCATAGAATTAAACCAAATTTTTATTTTAAGTTTTTGGATATGGCAAGCAGGTCCTCCATGAATTTGGAAAAAATTCGCCGGTAGGGGGCGCTGTAAATGCGTTTTTTGTGCGATTTTGAATATTGTACCATCGAAAAGTGTATGAAGTTATGCATAGAATTGAACCAAATTTTTATTTTAAGTTTTTGGCTATGGCAAGCAGGTCCTCCCTGAATTTGGAAAAAATTCGCCGGTAGGGGGCGTTGTAATAGCGATTTTTGTGCGATTTTGAACATTGTACCGTCCAAAAGTGTATGAAGTTATGCATAGAATTAAACCAAATTTTTATTTTAAGTTTTTGGCTATGGCAAGCAGGTCCTCCCTGAATTTGGAAAAAATTCGCCGGTAGGGGGCGCTGTAATAGCGATTTTTGTGCGATTTTGAACATTGTACCGTCTAAAAGTGTATGAAGTTATGCATAGAATTAAACCAAATTTTTATTTTAAGTTTTTGGATATGGCACGCAGGTCCTCCCTGAATTTGGAAAAAATTCGCCGGTAGGGGGCGCTGTAATAGCGATTTTTGTGCGATTTTGAACATTGTACCGTCCAAAAGTGTATGAAGTTATGCATAGAATTAAACCAAATTTTTATTTTAAGTTTTTGGATATGGCACGCAGGTCCTCCATGAATTTGTAAAAAATGCGCCGTTAGGGGGCGCTGTAATAGCGATTTTTGTGCGATTTTGAATATTGCACCATCGAAAAGTGTATGAAGTTATGCATAGAATTGAACCAAAAAAATTTTTTAAGTTCTTGGCTATGGCAAGGAGGTCCTCCCTTAATTTGTAAAAAAATCGCTCGTAGAGAGCGCTGTAATAGCGATTTTTGTACAATTTTTGTGCCATTTTGAATATTGTACCGCCGAAAAGTGTATGAAGTTATGCATAGTATTGAACCAAATTTTATGTGTTTATTTTTGATCATGTCACGAAGGTCCTCCCTGAATTTGGAAAAATTCTGCCGGAAGGGGGCACTATAATTGCGATGTCTGTACCATTTTCATTATTGTACCATCGAAAAGTGTATGAAGTTATCCATATAATTGAACCAAATTTTTTGTGCATGTTTCTGGCTATGGCAAACAAGTCCTCCCTGAACTTGAAAAAATTCCGAAAGAAGGGGGCGCTATAATTCCGATCTCTGTGTCATTTTCATTATTGTACCATCGAACAGCGTATAAAATTATGCATACAATTGAACCAAAATGTTTGTGCTTGTTTTTGGCTTTGGCCAACAGGTTCTCCTTGAATTTGGAAATATTGCGCGGTAAAGGGGCTCCGTGCTAGCGATTTTTGTATACTTTTCTTGATTTTTCGTAGTTCTATTGTGCATCGGCGGCTCATGCAGCGGCGGGAACTCGCTTCCTGCTATGCCGGCTATTCGCAAACAGCTGATAACGACAGAATAAGGAAAAATTAATAATTTTAACAAATATCATGATATAGATTAACTCGTTTTTAGTCCGTTTAATTGACTTGAGCAGAAATTTAAGATGAAAATCAAAGTTGGTATAGTATTGAACTAATAATATTGAAGTATTAACATGTGTAACTAGGTTTTGAAATATTAAGATGTATAAGATAGAAGAAAATTTTGGGATTGGCACATCCAACTAGTATAAAGTAAGTGCCCGCCGACTGTGTGAAAAATCGGAAAAAAATACAGATATTTAACGGTAAAAGGGCTCGAAATAGCTGCAACGGGAAAGGAAGAGGAGGGGGGGGGGGGTGCAATTCAACGTTTAAAAATATGCATGTATTGTCGTTCGAAACCTGTGTGTAATTTTCGTGCTAAGATATAGATATTCAGTTTTAAAAAGCAGTATTTTTCTTCCTTCTTTTTTTTCAGATGCACAGAATATATTAAAAAAATTTTAAACTTCGAACTGATTATCCCCCCCCCCCTTCCCCATCTATACTAATATTACAAAGAAGTAACGTTTGTTTGTTTATCAGAGGTAATCTCTGTAACTACCGTACCGATTTCAAAAGTAACGGTGACAAGCCCCTGTTCCAACAATGGCTATATTTTATGTCGGTGCCTCTATAGCCAGGAAGGGGTTGCAGTAACAAAAAACGTTCTAAAAATGCAATTTTTGTGATGCCGCGAAGGACCTAGAAACTTGGAATGGTAGTTACTTATAAGACGTAAATGCTCTCTAAGAACAACTTTTAAAAAATTCGAAATTTTAATGGGGTGAAAATGCCGAAAAGTGTTCTAAAAATGTTCAAAATTACGATTTCTATGGAACTGTTAAAGATAGAAGCTTGAAATTTGGCATGGTAGATACTTATAAGATGTAAATACTCTCTAAAAACAATTTCTAAAACATTCCAAATTTAAAAGGGTGAAATGAGCGAAAAGCATTCTAAAAATATTATAAATTATGATTTCTATGGAATCTCAGGGAATACCCAACCGATTTCAAAAGCAATGGTTGCAATTGATAGTGACAGCCTCTGCTCCAAAATGGACTATGTTTTATGTCGCTCTCCACTACCAAAGGGGGAGGGAGTTGTGTGCCGAAACGTAAACGTTCTAAAATTACGATTTTTGTGATAGTGAAGGAGTTAGAAACTTGAAATTTGCTTATAGTTACTTATTATTATTAGTTACTTATATGATGTAAATGCTCTATAAAAACTTTCAAAAAAAAAAAAAAAAAAAGAAAAGAAAAGAAAAAACGAAATTTTCAAGAGTGAAATGCGCGAAAAGTGCTCTAATTTTTTTCTAAATTTCTATTCCTACGGAATTGTTAAAGATAGAAGCTTTAAATTTGGCATGGTAGTTACTTTCAGGGGTGCCCAGAGAGGGGTTTGGTGACGCAAAATGCGTCATAAAATTTATTTTTGGGGGGGATTTTTAAAATCTTAATACTATATCCTTTTTTTTTTCACTATTAAAAAAGTTTTTGATTTTTTTAATATCACTTTTAACTTCTTTTCAACATTCAATTTCCAGAAATGGTCATGTTTTTTTAATTCTTTAAATCCTAGATAAGGGCAATAAGAACCGATTTTGCATCTTAATATCTTTGAAAGTGCGGGAATAAAAAAAAATACTTGGTATACAGGTGGGAAAATGTTTAACACATTCTGAAAGGCAATTAGGACCGCAAGACGTGATAAAAGGAATAGCTTTCCAAAAGCGTCTTAAGTAATTTATTATATTGTTTGACAGGGTCGAATCGTACAGTCCGAGTGCAAAAATACATTCTTGATGGGTATGATAAGAAATAACAACAAAATAAGCATTTCAGAGGAAGAGACAACGCTAAAATTACTTGACGATTTTCAGAAAACTAGGATTTAAGTACAGTATATTTTAGTGATGTTAGAAGAGTAGTATTGTATGTCATTAAAACAGTATAAGGTAAACAACCTGTACAGAGAAAAAGACTTCCAGCTAGTGATGGGCGAAAACGAAATGTTTTTATAGATTTTATCGATTGTATGGACATCTCGATATTTTTTGATTGTGCAAAATTTTTCTCGATGACTCCAGTTTGCCAATTGCTTTTATACCATACCCGATTCGATTTTATAAAGAATCGTCTGCCGGAAAGCTGAAATGAGTCAGGTTAATAAGGACTAGATGGCTACGCCCGCTAGTGCGCCCTTTCTTTAATCAGGGCTCCTAATTTATACGCAATCTTGTAATATGAAATCTCACACTGGGTCCCCGCTGCATACTGCACCGTATAGAAGGCGTGGTGTGCACACACTGCAAAATCTTGTAAATAAAAAAAATCTCGATCCGAACGAACCTTGAACCGGATCCTTTGGGGGGTCAAAGGGCGGGCACAGGAGCTGCATAATATGAATAAGTGGTCGCAGGAATTTCAAACGATATATCACATGAGGGTTATAGGCAAAATTTAGAAAAGTGTCCCCGGGAGGGCAAAGTGGAGGAAGGGTCATCGGAGGGGTATAACATCAATAAGTTGTCACAAGCCTTTCCAACCAAATGTCACATGAGGGGTCTTGAGCTAAATTTGTAAAAATGCACACCGGGGTGACAAAGTGGGGGAAAGGGGCGCGGGAGGTGCATAACAGGAGTAAGTGGTCACAGTCCTATCAAACAATACGTCACATGAGGGGTCTCAGCTAAATATCCAGAAGTGCCATCCGTGGGGGAAAAGTGAGGGGAGGGACACCGGAACCGGAGGTGCATAGCATCAGTAAGTGGTCACAGGCCTTTCCAACCAAATGTGATATGAGGGGTCTCGAGCTAAATTTATAAAAATGCCCCTCCCACCGTGAGGGTAAAGTGGGGGGCGCGGGATTTGCATAATATGAATAAGTGGTCACAGTCATTTCATACAATATGTCACATGAGGGGTCTCGGTTAATTTAGAAAAGTGCCACCCTGGGTGTCAAAGTGAGGAAAGGGGTACGGTAGGTGCTTAATATGAATAAGTGATTGCAGGACTTTCTAATGATATATCACATGAGGGGTGTCGGCAAAAATTAGGAATGTGCTCCCCCCGGGGGTCCAAATATCGCAACCCCCCAGGAATTCAGCCCCCTTTTAGAAATTTCATATATTATAATATTTTTCGGAAAACTCCTTAAAAAATTCGAATTAAAATGATGAAAACGCAAAAAAGTCCAAAAACTGGGGCCAAATTGGGAAGGGGAGAAGAAAGTCTCATAATATGAAAGAGTGATCCGAGGGCTTTCCAATGATATATCACATGAAGGGCTTAAAAAAGGTTGAAAATCCTCCCCCCCCCCCCCCCGGTTTGTTCACTCTTTCGGCCCGGAATTCACGCATGCCCCACTTTTAATTTTTTATATTTAATAAATAATATCTACCGGAGGACTCCATCAAAAAAACACATCTCAAATTATATTCATTGTAGAAATCACTACGGTTTTAAAAATTTGTTCGCCCCCCCCCCCCCGCACCCTCCTCTTTGAAATTTTATATTTAATAAATAGTATTTAACAGAGGGTTCCAGGTATGTGACAGCTTGATAGGGCTAAAATAAGAGGAACTTTGAATATTACGGCTTCATTTCCCAGCTCATTGTCATGCCTCTTTCTCTATCTCGTCTCGATAAATCTTCTCACACTCTTCTCTGCCGAGAACGAGAAATTGAATTCTCGTTCTCGGCAACCTATGAAAAGGCACTAATCGAGAACAACATATCGAGAAGCGAAGAAAATTGATTTCTCATTCTCGGCCAACATACGAAATGTTGAAAAGCGCGAGAGGAATAATCGGGAAGTCAAAAGTCGAGATGCCGGTGAAAAATCATGGAGATGAGATTTGCGGAAATGCCAGAGAAAGAGAGAAATGAAGCTTTCAGAGTCAACTTACCGCATTTCTGGTTTAAGTCATAGTTTCTCGAAGGAGTGCATTTGCTTATCCAATCTCTTTTTGTTATTAACCGATATGAGTTAGGAGGTATAGTGGTTTATTTATTCAGTTCTGTATAATCCGAATTTCAATAATTACTGTTGAATTTAGTGTCATTTTGCCCCGAATTTTCAATGTTTCTCTAACTTTAGCTCTGTCAAGCTGTCCCATACCAGGGGCCCTCAGATAAATATTATTTATCAAATATAAAAATTTCAGAAGAGGAAGGTGAGTGAATTCTGGAAGGTGCGAGAATGGACCGACGGGGGATTAATTTTCAAACTTTTACCGAACCCCTCTTGTGACATATCATCGGAAATCCCTTTGACAACTCTTTCATATTATGAACCTTTCTCCTCTTGGAGTAAATTTCGGGAGGGGGAAGCAGTAAGGGGATGATTTTTTAAAATCGTTGCGATTTCTACAAGAAATATAATTTTAAGTGTGTTTTTTTTATGGAGCCCTCCGGTAAATATTATTTATTTAATATAAAACTTTAAAAGTGAGGGACTTGACTATCAGCCTTGGTTTTATTTTTTTATTTTGGCCGTCGATCATTTACTGTGAGTTTCTTAGCAGAACGTTCTAATCCATTTATAAGTATCATTTTCTTATTGGATCTACAATTTTCCTTGGATTATACTAGTTGGGTGGGGCTTGTGAGTGCTTAAGCCATTTGGTAGGTCTCCCCACCTAGCTGACCCTTGGATTATACTAGTAAGTTCACATTTACTTTTCATTAAGTTCTTTAGGTTTGATGGTTTCATAATATACCTTTGAGATATCTTATTGCAGTGGTTCTCAAACTTTTTCACTCTGCGTCCCCCCCCCTCCACTTCTACATCATCTACTAATGTCGCGCCCCCTCCAACCCACAGCGATTATGAATTTTATCTGTTTGTGGGAGAATTTTACTTTCGTTTGTTTAAGGAAATAATTTCTTTAGAAAATACTAGGGGGCTCTGCCCCCTACGAGCTAAGCTCGTCAAGCCCCGTTCAGACACCGCAGACTAACAGCACGCTAATTTGATCAGCTTTAAAAAGATTTCGGAAGATTGGATTATAATTTGAATCTGACAATTATAATCTGACGTAATTTTCACCAAACTTTTCTTTCTCTTTTTAATATTCACGTAAAAATACTTTTGTTAGAAATGAAATATTATGATCATCTTAAAATATCAAATAAATGTCTCGCGCAATTTTGAAATTTAAACTGTTTTGCAATATTATTTTTTGTTCATTTTACGTAATAAGTGTAATGTGACGTAAATTCTCCTATTTAAGACTTCTAACGCACGTTAATGAATTTATTATTTTACAATATTCTTTCTCTTTTAAAATTCACGTGTAAGTATAGTTTTTATGACGTAATTTTCAATGAGTTCCTGCTTTTTATATTTTCTGTTTATAATAGTCACGTGTAAAATAAATTTTTAATTTGAAGCAAACATTATTGTTTGCGCTGGTTATACAGTTGGCAACAGTTTAAATTAATACAATTTTCTAAAATATCTAAAAAATATCTCTCGAAATGCTGAAAATTTGAATTTAAAATAGAAATAAAACCTTAAAAAATGACTCAAATTAAAACATTGAATGCAATCTGCACACAGGGAAATTCTGACGCATAAAATGATCTAAAAATGATTAAATTCCTATGTACAGTTTTTGTTCCTATAAAACTTTTTTAATGGAACGATTTTGTCCAACTTTGGCATTAAATATCTCTTAAAATAATTCTTCGATTTGAAAACTGTCTGCATCAGCGTGTTTATCAAACATTTCTCTATAATACTACCGATTTTCATATTTTTGTATGCAACAGTTTTTTTAATATTAACGAAGAAAGGCCATGCTTAAGCATTCAAATTGGATGCCGATCTTCCCGGAATATCTACGTAGATTTTCATTGGTCCATTTCCAAATCAAAACTTTTTTTTATATATAGAAGGAAAATAAAAATTTCGTTAGAAATTTCGAACCGTCCCCGATTTTTTTTTTTTTTTTTTTGGCTATGTCACTTCGCGCGAGCCATGGTATACCAATATAAAAAATGGCTTGCAGCCCCATTGCGTTTAACACCTCTCAACTACGCTCCAGTTCAAGGGTAGTAAGATTTAGCTTGTTAATGCCAAATAAAATAAGTTACTATATTCAGCAAGTTTTAAGATTTAAAAAATAATTAAATTTTTTAATCTAGTTTTGTAATGTCTCTTTTCCTATCTATTTTTTGCTTATAGTGATCGTCTACATAAGTTATAGTAAGTACCCATAAAAGTAACATGGAAAAAAATCTTGAGCTTGTCTTTGTAAATTAGAGAAACAGCAAGAAGAAGAATTGGCAAAAATGGTAAATAACAACCCAAACACAATTCCCTGATATGCTTCTCCAAGTTCAAAAGAAATAAACGGTCAAGTGCGAGTATTACTCGCTCTCAGAGGGTTCCGTACAATAAATATATGAATTATTAAATGTATTATTAAAAAATCGTTGCTAAAAGAAAAAGCTAGTAAGACTTTGTAAAAGACTATGAAATGTAGGGTTTGGTATAGCTGTATATATGCTAGAAATGTATGAATGGGTATACCGTAGAAGTTCAAAGAGATATGAAGCCTAAATAATATCAATATTGCTATTCTGTATAACTCTTATTTAAATCTTATCCTAACCTGTTTATGATGAACTTAATTCGGCACTGACAATAAAAGTAGTGCATATTTAAACTTCATTCGGCATTTCATAAAACTAAATTCAGCGTCGTAATAATCTTTTCTTTTTACAGTGTAGCTAAAACAAAACCCTTGTTCAAAGTTTAAACTCGGCATTTTGCTAAGCGGGCTTCGAAAGGAGGTCGCAAAGAAATAACGCCGTTCATGCCGCGTTTTTCCAGTTAGGTTTTTAATTAACTTTTAAAGACACAGGAGGCGTATTGAGATATCCACACAATGTTAACTAGTCGCGAATTCCATAGTATTTATGTGATTAATTCTAATTAAATTAGGGGCTGTTCAAATATTACGTAAGCATGTTTTTGACAATTTTTGACACCCCCTCCCCCCTTGTCAGCAAAAATAAGCAAATCGCACCCCCCCCCCTTAATAATTACGTAAGCAAATTGCAACACCCCCCACTTTTTTGAACAGTAATAATTTACTTAAAAAAATTAGGATACAATACAAATAAAAAAGAACTCTACTCGACTTAAAAATAATAATAAAAAAATGCTTGTTTTATTTCCTTCCAATTCTATTTAAGAAAATTTCTTAGATCACAATTTTAGAAGAACTTAGCCATTTGTAAAATTTAAATTTGAACATTCCCATATCTGTTCCGATCCATCTATTCCATATCTATTCCGCCCATATCTATTCCACGGCTGCTCAAGCCATTTTTCCATATCTGTTTTGATATTGGTTTCCACTTTTACTTGATTATCTTCATCGCTTTCTTTTCGGATGCAATCTTGATCAGCTTCACCTTCATTGATCCACTCAACATCTTCCATATCTTCTACGATTTTACGACGCACATAAGTTCATTTGCTCGACGAGCAGCGATTCTCAATGGTCGTATACGGCAGGCCTTCTCGCTTTTTTCACTGTGTTGAAATTTTTTGTGTCTGCTGACTTCTGAGATGCATGATATTGGCCACAACTTCCACATGTCCTTGCGGATAATTGCAACTTTATGGAAAGGCAAAAATAATCATATAGCATCTTTAAAAATCCCTGTTCAGTGAACATATCATTTTTCGCAATTATGATTTATGAGAACCCATTTACTGAATAATCACTTCAACTAAAATCACTTTAGAGTTATTTATTGCTATAACTATTATTTAAGAAACCCTTATTGATATTTCTTGAAATAATAATCTAAAAGCATTTATCCATCATAAATCAACATTTCATTTCCTGTTGTAACACAAATATCTACTTAACATAAATAATCCAACAGTTTCATCATTATTGTGAAATACATTCCTTTCGTAATTATAGCAATTTTGAAACTTTAAATCATCTGAAATAGTGTTATACTTATAAACATTACCTTCATTTCCTTAGAGAAATAACTTTGTTTATCATATCAAGATACTTTTCTATTTAGACATGTTCTCAGTTGTTTAAAAATAATTATTGTGATTTATATGTATTGGTCAAGGACACTTCCTGGTTTTCAGTGCATCTTTACATTTGAAGAGGCAGTTGAAGTGCAACCTTCAGATTAAACTCACGCAGCATTTAATTCTTTAGCTGCGATATTTTTTAATTACGCAACCGGGCATCCCAAAAAGCCTGGCTCTTGTCAACATTAACATACCGCATTCTTGTATCTGCAGGAAGATGTAAATCTATGTTTGTTTCAATATAATTTTATTTTAATCTCTAGTATATTTATTAACTGTTGACACAACATATACAATTCATCGAACATTAAAAACTGGAGGCACGCGGCGAGATCTTGGATACTTTTTTCAAGCTTGGAATACGTGTACGCTCATCATATCTTACTGCAGCTTTTAAAATAGTGTTTTCACCAGTCTTATGTGGAATTGCAACAGACGACGGAACACCTCGCATCACATTTATTACAGATAAGTACATTTTATCTTATTATTATTATTATCGGTTTGGCTTTTGTTGTTTACGCTATTCACCTCATTATTTGAATAATGAGTACCGACTTGGAAGCCGCAAAAAAGGTTGCTGAAGAATTGGAAAAAGCAGCTATAAATTTACGTGGCAGAGCTAAATCTGCTCTAACAAGGATAAACAACTTCATTAACTCTGAGCAAACGTTTCAAAAGAATGATTTGTACAATAAATTAGAAAAATTAGAGACAGTTTACTCAGACTTTGATAAATATGATGCTCAATTACCAGCTGAAGCATCTGAAATTGAGGAATTTGAAAAAAAATATTATGAAACCAAAGCCAAACTGCAAACGGAACTTGAAAAAGTTACCATAAATGTACATGTACAATCTCAATTGATAAATGATCAGATTCCAGTTGTTAGTTCTACTATTTCTAACAATTTTAAATTGCCTAGGCTCAATATAGAGCAATTTAATGGTCATTTTAAAAACTGGCTGTCATTTAAAGATTTATATTTATCATTAGTTCATAACAATGACAGCATAACTAATATGTAGAAGTTTCAGTATTTAAGAGGGTTACTAGGGGAAGAGCCAGCCTCTATAATAAAACATATACCTATTTCTGAAAACAGTTATTCAGAAGCGTGGGAAAAATTGCTGTCGAGATATGATAAGAAAAAACAAATTGTTTCCACTTTAGTTAAAACATTCTTGGACATCCCCCCCATTACTCAAGTGAATGCATTTAGCTTACGCTGTTTATCAGATGAAGTAATAAGAGGCCTTAAATCAATCGATGAAAAGGCATCTGGCCGTGACTTATGGCTAATTCATATTTTATTACAAAAGGTTGATTCTAAAACAAAGGAGGAATAGGCAAAATTGACCTCAAGCGAAGACTTTCCGTCTTTTGATCAATTTATTCAGTTTATAAATGATAGATGTTCATCTTTAGAGTTGTATAAAAGTGAAAATGAAGGTTTGCATAAACAAGAGAAACAATATAACGTCAATAGATCTTATTCCAGTGTCATTAGCAAATGTTTACTTTGTAAATTTACTCACTCACTTTACAAGTGTGTTAAATTCAAGGAATTAAGCACCAGGGATAGGAGACAGTTTGTTAAGAAAAACAAGTTATGCAGTAATTGCTTGTCTGACAAGCACACTACCTGGCAATGCAATTCCTCTTACTCTTGTCACAATTGTAAGCTGAAACATCATACTAGTTTATGCGAAAACAAACTGCAAAATTACGCGATATCAACTTCTCGTTCAAATGAAAAACAGAGCCACAAAAACAAACCTAATTCAGAGGCTGGTTTGATTCCCGATGAGAATAAAAAGGAAATTTCTCCTTCCATAAATGCAGTTCAAACATCTTTCGCACTTTTGCCCGCTGCTAGTGTATATATTAATGATTGCATGGGTCAAAAGCACACTTTAAGAATCATGTGTGATAGTGGATCAGAGTCTACGTTTGTTTCTGAATCCTGCATGAAAATGTTAGGAATTAAAAGGAAAAATGCTAGGTTCCCCGTAAAAGGTCTGTCTAATTCAAAGATCGCAGTAACTAAGGGTTACGTAATGTTTGATCTTACATCAATTTATAATGCTGACACCAAGTTGTCTGTTAAGGCATTTATTTTAGATGATTTAACTGCTCCATTACCTACGGAAAAAATACATGAGAAGCATTTTTCGCATTTAAAGAATATAAACGTAGCAGATCCACATTTCGAGACACCAAATAAAATATACATTATTCTAGGATCTGATTATTTCTTTTCTATTTTGCTTCCTGGTCAAGTAACAGATACGCAGAGCAATTTAATTGCTCAAAATTCAATTTTTGGCTTTCTGGTATCAGGGAAAATGCCACATGCTAGTACATCTTCAAATTCGATACATAATTTACATATTTATGAAGTTAATATTGATAAAGAATTAAAGCGTTTTTGGGAAGTAGAAGAAGTATTTAATAAGAATACTGAAATGTTGTCACCTGAAGAGCAATTTGTTGAATCACGTTTTCAGGAAAATTATTCAATTAATTCCGAGGGTCGGTTTGTGGTTAAGTTACCTTTTATTCAATCTAAATCAGAATTAGGTAATTCTAAACCGGCCGCAATTTCTCGCTTGCTTGCTATGGAAAAGAAATTTAGAGAAAAACCAGAATTTGAAAATCAGTACAAAGAGTTTATGTACGAATATGAAGAATTAGATCACATGGAATTAGCTGCACAAAATGACATTAATAATTATGAAAACAAACACTACTTTCTTCCTCATCATGCGGTTATTAAATCTTCTAGTATCACTACTAAATTAAGAGTAGTTTTTGACGCTTCATGCAAAACTTCAAGTGGTGTTTCCTTGAATTCCATTTTGGGTGTAGGCCCTAAGTTACAACGGGACATTTTCAAAATCTTACTCAATTTTCAATTTCCGAAAATAGTCTTTTCTGCGGACATAGAAAAAATGTACCGCCAAATTTTGGTTGCCGAAGAGGATCAAATTTATCAGCAAATAGTTTGGAGGTCTAATCCTAATGAGGAAATAAAAAATTACAAACTAAAAACTGTCACATATGGTTTAGCGCCAGTATCTTTTCTGGCAACTAGATGTATAAAACAAATCGCTCATGATTATACAAAAAATCCTTGCATTTCGCGCAAGTTATAAGAGGATATGTACATGGATGATTTAATATCCGGTACGAATACTGTTAGGGAAGCAATAGACACTTGCAAAGAAATTACAGATTGTTTAGACGCGTATGGTTTCCCACTTGAGGAAGTGGAATTCGAATTCGCAGGCATTTCTTAATGAATTTATAGATTCTTCTAGCACTGAATCAAATTTTGAAATAATTCCTAGTGACAACGGAAGCTCCAAGGTTCTAGGCTTAAGCTGGAACTCTTCATCAGATAGTTTTATTTTCATAACTGCATTAACACTCACCCCACCTCTTACAAAGAGACATATTTTAGCTGAGTCTGCACGAATTTTCGACCCACTAGGTCTAATTTCGCCCTGTACCGTAACTTTAAAGGTATTTTATCAGAAACTTTGGCTTACAAAAGGGGACTGGGATACCGCAACATCTTACAGACGAATTACTGCAATTTCAAATTTCCTTTAACGGACTAAATCAATTGTCTGTTCCTAGATGTGTCACGATTTCATCCGGTAACCCGTTTGAATTACACGGTTTTTCTGATGCCTCAAAATTGGCATATGCTGCCGCAATTTATTGCCGACAAAGTTATAAGGGGAAAATAAACTCTTTTCTCTTAGTTTCTAAAACTAAAGTTGCTCCAATCAAGCAGATTTCAGTGTCAAAATTAGAGCTTTGCGGTGCGCACCTACTATCTAAGCTGTTCCGTTCCGTCATGGAAACATTAAAGAGTTACAAGTTCGATATTTTCGCCTGGACGGACTCAAAAGTCGTCCTTTCTTGGCTAAGTGCACATCCGTGTAAATGGAAGACTTTTGTCGCGAATAGAACATCTCAAATCACCGAAATTCTACCTACTAAGCACTGGAGACATGTCCCATCCAAAAAGAACCCCGCAGATATCGCTTCACGCGCTATTGATCCAAAATGTCTTCCAGGTTACGATTTGTGGTGGAAGGGGCCAAGTTGGCTGGTTTTGAACCCATCCAATTGGCCCAAAGACGACTCAAATGCTGAGGAATTTGATGATCAAATCAAAGCCGAACAAAGGTCTGATCCAATTTTTTCCTTTCACGCCCGCACATCAAATGATCTATTTGATAATTTGTTTCAAAAGCACTCTTCGCTTGCAAAAATTATTCGCATTTTGGCATATTGCCAAAGATTTATCAAAAAAATGCAAGAAGTCTAACGAAACAGAAATTTCTTCATCACATCTTACTTACAAAGAAACAAAAGATGCCGAAGAGAATATTGTTCGTTGGATTCAGAATTCTTACTTTCAGGAAGAATTTAAATGTATCCAAGAACAGAAAGCTTTTCCAAAGAAAAGTACGTTACAGTCCCTCCACCCGTTTATTAGGGTTTCGTTCATCTGACGAAACCCTATTTGTCTCGCTCCTTTGTCTGTCTGTCTGTCTGTCTGTCCGTCTGTCTGTCCGTCACAGAGCCCGTTCTCAGAAACTATGCATGTTGGAGACTTGAAATTTTGAGTACTTATAGCTGAACACCTCACATGAAACGACAAATCCTAAAATTTTAAAAAAGTCTTAAATTTAACCCTTTGGGCTCCCAAATGTGTATTTCAAACAGTTCTTTCTAAGTCAGCCCCTAATAAGGTTGGAGCCATGAAATTCTGCATACTTATAGCTGAATACCTGAGACAACAAGACAAATCATAAAATTTTGAAAAAAGTTTTATATTTAACCCTTTGGGCTCCAAATTGTGTATTTTAAGCAATTTTTTTTAACAGAGCCCCTAATTAAGTTAGAGACATGGAATTTTGAATTATTATAGTTAAACACATGAGCCCGCACAACAAATCATAAAACTTTGAAAAAGTGTTATATTTAACCCTTTGGGCTCCAATTTGTGTATTTTCAGCAATCCTTTATAACAGAATTCCTAATCAAATTTGAGGCATGCAATTTTGTATTCTGATAGCTAAACACCTCAGATCACATGACAAATAATAAATTTCGAAAAAGTTTTATGTTTAACCCTTTGGAATCCAGCTTGTGTATTTTAAGCTATTCATTTTAAGAGAATACCTAAGTGAATTGGGGACTTGAAATTTTGCATACTTATAGCTCAACTCCTCAGATCACACGCCAAATAATAAATTTCGAAAAAGTTTTATATTTAACCCTTTGGACTCCAGCTTGTGTGTTTTAATCAATTCTTTTTAACAGAGCCCCTAAATATATTGGAGACTTGACATTTTGCATACTTATAGCTGAAAACTTCAGATCACACGACAAATAATAAATTTCGAAAAAAGTTTCATATTTAACCCTTTGGACTTTAGCTTGTGTATTTTAAGCAATTCTTTCTAACTGAGCCCATAATTAAATTGGAGATTTGAAATATTGCATACTTATAGCAGAACACCTGAGGCCAGGCGACAAATTATAAAATCTTGAAAAAGTCTTATATTTAACCCTTTGAGCTCCCACATATATATTTTAAGCAATTTTTTCTAAATGAGACCCATAATTAAGTTGGAGACATAAAATTTTGCATACTTATAGCAGAACACCTGAGACCACACGACAAATAATTTTTTTTTTTCGTAAAAGTTTTATATTTAACCTTTTGGACTCCAACTTGTGTTTTTAAATCAATTCTTTCTAACTGAGTCCCTAATTAAATTGGAGGCATGAAATTTTGTATACTTATAGCTGAACACGTCAGATCATAAGACAAAATATGAATTTTTGAAAAAGTCTTATAATTAACCCTTTGGGCTTCAACTTCTGTGTTATAAGCAATTATTTCTAACTGAGCCCTAATTAAGCTGGGGATATGAAATTTTGCATACTTATAGCTAAACACGTGTGATCACACGACAAATGATGAATTTTTCAAAAAGTCTTATATTATTGATTCCCCTGGGCTTGTGTTTTTTAAGCATTTTTTCTAACTTAGCTGCTAATTGAGCTACAGCGAGCTAGTTTCTTTTGAAGGCTCCGGGAGGCGGGCGGGGTCAATTTTTCCCCAAACCCCTCATCTGATATATCATTTGACGACCCTTCGGCCACTCTTTCATTTTATGCACAATAGCCTTTCATATTTTATTTCCACGTGGCCAGGAGGGCTTTCCTATTTTAAGTTTTATGGGTCCAATTTCCTCGACTAATATAAGTGCGAATAGGTTCTAAAACGGAGTTTTGTCGGGCAGATGTTTGTTTAGAATAGAGTGCACTCCCTAGTTGGGAATTGTGGAGCTAACAGAATTTGCAAAATGATTATGTTTTGAAAGAAATATTAAACGAAACCCTCTGTGCGATCTGTGATCACAATTACCCACTTGTTGATGATAAGGGTCTGTTACGAGTGGGAGGACGCTTACAAAATTCACAATTATAATTTAATCACAAACATCCGTTAATCTTGACCTCACAGCATAAAATGGCTGAGTTATTAATACAGCAACAACACATTGCCCATTTGCATGCCGGGCCTTCACTGCTATCCCACATCATAAGACAATCTTATTGGATAGTTGGTGGAAAAAAGATCATTAACAAATGCATCAATAGATGCTTGAAATGCTACAGATATAAAAGGTCCATTGCAACCCCTCAACTAATGGGGAATTTGCCAAAGCATCGAGTAACCCTGGAACGTCCGTTTTTCTCCAGTGGTGTTGATTACGCAGGCCCTATATCTATTAAATTTAGTAAGGGTCGGGGTGCAAAAACAACTAAGGGCTATATAGCTTTGTTTATTTGTTTGGCTACAAAAGCTGTGCATATTGAAGATGTGAGTGATATGACAGCTGAGGCATTTATCGCCGCCCTTCGACGTTTTAGTGCAAGGCGAGGCGCCCCATGGCATCTTTATAGCGACAGTGGCACCAGTTTTGTCGGTGCATCCAGAAAGTTGGGCAAAATTTATGAATTGTGGCGTTCATTTACAAATAATGAAATAATGTCACATTATCAAGCTGAAAACTCTTTAGAATGGCATTTCATCCCTCCTTCTGCTCCTCATTTTGGCGGGATTTGGGAGGCTGCGATAAAATCAACAAAGTATCACATCAAGCGAGTCATAGGAGAGACATTGCTCACTTTAGAAGAGCTAGCCACGTTACTCGTCCAGATAGAATCCTTGCTAAACTCGCGGCCGCTTATACAGTTAAACGATAATGATGCTGATTCAATAAATATTCTCACTCCCTCAAATTTTCTTACAGGGGATGTTTTGCATTCCATACCCGATGAGTCAGCAACCCCGACAACAAATCTAAAGAAACGATGGGAACTGATCCAAAACATGAAAGCTGGATTTGCCAAACGGTGGACCAGAGAATACCTGGCCTCGCTGCAACCCAGAGTTAAGTGGAAGATAGCCACGCCTAACATCGAGGTGAACCAGGTAGTATTGTTAATGGACGCAAATGAACCGCCTGGAACTTGGCAGTTGGATCGCATTAGGTCCACCCAGGCAGTGATGGACTCAACAGATTGGTGACTGTGCAACGCGGTTCTTCATTAGTCAAGCGTCCAATCAACAAAATAGAATTACTCCCTCGGTATCAGGACTAAGGCCCTGATAGGGGGAGGGGGGGGAGCATGTTCAGTGAACATATCATTTTTCGCAATTATGATTTATGAGAACCCATTTACTGAATAATCACTTCAACTAAAATCACTTTAGAGTTATTTATTGCTATAACTGTTATTTAAGAAAACCCTTATTGATATTTCTTGAAATAATAATCTAAAAGCATTTATCCATCATAAATCAACATTTCATTTCCTGTTGTAACACAAATATCTACTTAACATAAACAATCCAACAGTTTCATCATTATTGTGAAATACATTCCTTTTGTAATTATAGCAATTTTGAAACTTTAAATCATCTGAAATAGTGTTATACTTATAAACATTACCTTCATTTCCTTAGAGAAATAACTTTGTTTATCATATCAAGATACTTTTCTATTTAGACATTTTCTCAGTTGTTTAAAAATAATTATTGTGATTTATATGTATTGGTCAAGGACACTTCCTGGTTTTCAGTGCATCTCTACATTTGAAGAGGCAGTTGAAGTGCAACCTTCAGATTAAACGCACGCAGCATTTAACTCTTTAGCTGCGATATTTTTTAATTACGCAATCCGCGGGCATCCCAAAAAGTCTGGCTCTTGTCAACATTAACATACCGCATTCTTGTATCTGCAGGAAGATGTAAATCTATGTTTGTTTCAATATAATTTTATTTTAATCTCTAGTATATTTATTAACAGTTGACACAACATATACAATTCATCGAACAATCCCTTTGCTGTAATATTCAGATTTAAGGCCAGACGGAGACTTAAATCTATAAATACCCCTTCCTCACTTGTAATGATGTCATTTGACGATTGTATCTTTTTAACTGGAGGAGGAATGAGTCGTCCTTTTAATATACGAAATAATCCACTACGTGCAGGAGAGCAACCATTCTTTTCTTCGCATTTTACAATTTGCAGCAAATATTGACTTTCTTGCACGTGCTTCGAATACCAATCCAAGTCATAAACAAAAGAGTCTGGTTCGCCTGAATCAACATATGTGGCAGTAACAGGATAACCGTCAATGTTTAATGAGTTCCAGATATCTGCGAGAGTTTTACCAGCATATGCAAAGTTATTTTGCTCCATTTCTTCATCAATAGTGCGACCATTCTCATCGAGATGGGAACCATAATGGTCATGAGGGTGTATAAGACCAGACAGTTCTCGACTGAGTGGTGCCATTCGTCTTCCTACTCAATTATATGCAGTCCTTCCAGGAGCATTGCGCGCTATGAAAATTCCATCTAAATCATGCTTTTTGAAATGGTTTATAGCAAACGTTATAACTTTCTGGTAGCGGGGATTCTCGTCTGGACCTCCATCAACCGTAACTATGATTACAGGTTTGATGAAACCCTCTTCTGTTTTCACTAATTTTTCAAAGTCTTTGAGTATTAATAGAGTTTCAAAATCCTGAGCATGAGTATTTGCTGTGGAAGAACTGTGTTTCCTACTTCTTATAGCTATAGACGTTGGACCAGAATAACCTATGGCTTTACTTTGACTTGCCATGCCAGGAGCAATCACAATACCAGCGTAAACAAATGAGATAAGTTTGTGGCGTTCAGCGATGACCCAGTCGTGGTCGGGTAAGGATACACGATACTCCATATGCATCAGTATCGGAGCCTGTTTATTGGCTGCTGTAATTCCCAAAAGTACACGGGCTTTGTCATCCTGTGGAAGAAGAAACACTTCCATGGGTCCAAGAATTGAAGCTAAAGTTTCTAAATAGCGGATGGATGTTACTGCAAATTGGGTATCAATGTGAGATCGGTGATAATCAACCTGTGCCCAAGAAAGTTTTATCGGCACTATGGTGACATGTCTTCGACCCTCGACGGTTGAGGAATTTTTTGGAAGCAAACGAAGATATGTTCTACTCCTGCTTATTGCAAAACCAACCTTTTTCAGTTCTGCAGTCAAGTCATCGAGAGTTTTGACATTTCTTACTGACTCGCTTCTTCTTTTTGCATCTGCAGAGCTTCCAATAATAGCTATGTTTGCTATTGCCTTAAGCAATAATGGTTGATCTACAGGGTGGTTATAATTAAACTTCCCCTATAAACAGCATCCTACAGCGCAAACGGGTGAACGGAATGCAACGAAATTTGATATATAGACTATACACGAGATGCGCTCTCAGAATTTCGAAAAAAAATTTTTAGTTACAAAATGTCCACCAGAGGGCGCTTTTTCCGGAAGAAACATTAAATTTAACACAATGAACAGCGAAAACAGAATCCAGAATTGTCAATAAATGTTAATATTGTTTCTGGATTCTGTTTTGGCCGTTTATTGTGTTAAATTGAATGTTTTTACCGGAAAAGGCGCCCTCTGGTGGACATTATGGAACTAAATTTTTTCTTTCGAAATTCCATGAGCGCATCTCGTATATAGCCCATATACCAAATTTCGCTGCATTCCGTTCACCCGTTTGCGGTGTAGGATGCTGTCTATAGGGGAAGTTTAATTATAACCACCCTGTACATTTAAACTTCGTCTTCCTACTGATTCCGTCAAAGCTAATTTTTAGGGTTTCGTTCATCTGACGAAACCCTATTCGTCTCGCTCCTTTGTCTATCTGTCTGTCTGTCCGTCACAGAGCCCGTTCTCAGAAACTATACATGTTGGAGACTTGAAATTTTGAGTACTTATAGCTGAACACCTCACATGAAACAACATATCCTAAAATTTTGAAAAAGTCTTAAATTTAACCCTTTGGGCTCCCACATGTGTATTTCAAATAATTCTTTCTAATTCAGCCCCTAATAAGGTTGGAGCCATGAAATTCCGCATACTTATAGCTGAATACCTAAGACAAGAAGACAAATCATAAAATTTTGAAAAAAGTTTTATATTTAACCCTTAGGGCTCCAACTTGTGTATTTTAAGCAATTTTTTCTAACAGAGCTCCTAATTAAGTTAGAGACATGGAATTTTGAATTATTATAGTTAAACACATGAGCCCACACAACAAATCATAAAACTTTGAAAAAGTGTTATATTTAACCATTTGGACTCCAATTTCTGTATTTTCAGCAATCCTTTATAACAGAATTCCTAATCAAATTGGAGGCATGCAATTTTGTATTCTGATAGCTAAACACCTCAGATCACACGACAAATAATAAATTTCGAAAAAGATTTTTGTTTAATTCTTTGGAGTCCAGCTTGTGTATTTTAAGCAATTCATTTTAACAGAGTCCCTAAGTGAATTGAGGACTTGAAATTTTACATACTTTTAGCTGAATGCCTCGGATCACACGCCAAATAGTAAATTTCGAAAAAGTTTTATATTTAACCCTTTGGACTCCAGCTTGTGTGTTTTAATCAATTCTTTTTAACAGAGCCCCTAATTGTATTGGAGACTTGAAATTTCGCATATTGCTGAAAATTTCATATCACACGACAGATAATAAATTTCGAAAAAAGTTTCATATTTAACCCTTTGGATTCCAGCTTGTGTATTTTAAGCAATTCGTTCAAACTAAGCCCATAATTAAATTGGAGATTTGAAATTTTGCATGCTTATAGCAGAACAACTGAGGCCAGGCGACAGATCATAAAATCTTGAAAAGTCTTACATTTAACCCTTTGAGCTCCCACATATATATTTTAAGCAATTCTTTCTAAATGAGCCCCATAATTAAGTTGGAGACATGAAATTTTGCATACTTATTGTTGAACACTTCAGATCACACGACAAATAATAAACTTCGAAAAACGTTTTATATTTAACCCTTTGGACTCCAGCTTGTGTATTTTAAGCAATTCTTTCTAACTAAGACCATATTTAAATTGGTAATTTGAAATTTTGCATACTTATAGCAGAACACCTGAGGCCAGGCGACAAATTATAAAATCTTGAAAAAGTCTTACATTTAACCCTTTGAGCTCCCACATATATATTTTAAGCAATTCTTTCTAAACGAGACCTATAAATAAGTTGGAGACATGAAATTTTGCATGGGTCAATCCATTTCAAGTGGTCCAGCACTGGTTGCTCGACCATTTTTAAAAAATCTGAAATTTTTTGTACAACAACCCTAACATGATGGAAGTTCAAAATGACTATTATTTTAATTTTATTAATTTTTGTTATGCATGGCGGCCATCTTTGTTTCATCATCTGCAGCAATTTTCTCACAAGAAGGGTTTACGGAATTGTAAATAATTCATCGGTTATTTATCCAATTCAAGTGCGGATTAAAGCAATTTGTACAGAATACATTGGACTAAAAATCTGGTAATGGAGTAGTTTCCGAAACTAATTGTTTATTGGGAAAATTTAAGCATAAAGTTTCCGTTTTTTTTTTCCAAAATTTGTCCGTTTACAAGAGGAAATGTTTCTAGCAAGGAATACTGCCAACGTGACATAATTATTTTTACAAATAGGCCGAAAGTACTTGTACTCACATGCCGAGTTCCAGATCTGGGACTTGCTTTCTCTTCGCTAAAAAAAATCCCAATTTTTTCAAAAATGACAAAAATCGCACTTTTCAGGCTTTGATATTTCCGGTGGGGCACGAGATAAAAAAATCCCTGCTGGCTCGGGCCTACAGGCGGAGGTAGACTTCGAAGTTAAGTACTAAATTCACCAACAAAACTTAAATCAAGATTAGAGATAAACCCAGTTCCTTCACTAAGAATGAGCTCTAAGGGAGCTAAACATTTTGTGAAAATTCTAATACACACGAATACATACACGCATGTATATGGAATAGGTTTAAAAATGGCTAAAGCAAATTCAGAGAACCTCAAAGTGCTAAAATATGTTAATATTTCCATAGTCGGGTTTTTATTATGTTTTAATAAGTTTCTTCAAACTCACATGACGTTACATATTCACTTGCTGAGGTCCATTATATTTCACAATATGACGGAATATTTTTTTTTTTAATTCGTCAAACTATTTATTTCATTTTGAGTTTTCATCCGGAAATCTAGCTCTAGAAAACTTATGACGTAATATTCAATTTGTTTTCAATTCGTCAAACTGTTTATTTAATTTAATTTTTCGCGTGAAATCTTGCAATAGAAAAGCAATTGTTGTGGTGAGTATTTTATTGCCTTTTTTTTATTGTTGGCAACTGCTATAACAAAAAATATTTATTTTTTCCTGTCATTGTTGTGTAAGAGCTGGTTTTATCAGAATCATGTTAAGACGGTATTCAAAATTTTGAGCCCTCCCCATTTCCATTCCCTTGGGCCGATTTTGCCCATTTTCAATCCCCGCCGAGATATTAACCATATCAAAGTAGTTGGCGAGTTTGAAGAAGATCCGTGCATAATTGCGACTTTTATCGTGCGGACAAAATTTAGTACATACATACATACATGTATATATATATATATATATGTATATATATAAACTTTTTAGGTGGGGGTGGTTTTGGGGTCCTGGGGTCATATAATGAAAAGTTATGAAGGAATTTTTCAAAAGTCGCACCATGGTAACGACTGCAATAGGTAGTATTTCTTACGAAATCTACCTAAAATCTGAATTTTTTTTTTTTGTAAGAGTATTGTATGGTAGTGTTATGCACAAGAAATTTCAAGATGGAGATTTGACTACAAGCTGAGATATAGCAAGGGCAACATGTCAAAACAATACTGCCAAACTATTGTTTTGTTGTTGTCACAGCTAAGTATTTAACTCAGAGTGTCATTTAAATTTATGTTTTTTATTATCTTTAAATAATAGTAACAGAAAATAAAGCCCTTTGCAAAGCTTGGCAATTAATAAAAAAAAAATAATTATGCCTAAGGCCATACATTTTGTATGGTTTCAGTAATTTTTGTTATAAGTAATTTTAGTAACTAAAACAAAGCTCAGCACTTTTACATAAAGAAAAAAAAATATTTTTATACGAGACCTGAGACAAAAACAACATAGGGAAAGAGAAAAGCTGTTAATGTTGTCATACTTGTTGAGACATGATCAAA
The DNA here is from genome assembly GCA_963932465.1 of Maratus speciosus. NCBI lineage: Eukaryota > Metazoa > Arthropoda > Arachnida > Araneae > Salticidae > Maratus > Maratus speciosus. The sequence continues at coordinate 91,931,382 of OZ010789.1, read as the reverse complement.
CGTGTCAAAATACATTCTTGCTTTTTGGTTCAAAAACCACAATTTTGATCTTTCTCAAAATTTTATTTGTAGGAACCAAGTCTTGTCATCTCTTGATAACTTGATTTAAGATCTTGGCCCTGCTGGCTCATAGAAATATACTTTGAAATCACTATGAGCAAGTCTCAATTCATTAATAATTCCTAGCTTACCTCTCATGAAAAAATGTGATTTTTCTGCAGTATAAATTTTGAAAAGGCTTTGGGTATCTTTACTTTCTGAAAATTATTGAGGCTGATGCATGGTAACGTCGCATAATGTTTCATTTACAGGAACATACTTATGGTAGGAACAAGTTTCAGGGACTGGCAAGCAGCATTAAAATTGTGGTTTTTAAACCAACAAGCAGGAATGTGTTTTGACACGTTTGATCATGTCTATGTTGATGTCTAATGAGTATGCCTACATTAACAGCTTTTCTCTTTCCCTATTCTGTTTTTGTCCCAGGTCTTGTATATATATTATATATATATAAGATATTATATATATCTATTATATATATATATATATATGTAAAAGTGCTGAGGTTTCTTTTAGTTACTAAAATTACAACAAAAATTACTGAAACCATACAAAATGTAAGCCTTAGGCATAATTATTTTTTAAATTAATTGCAAAAGATTTATTTTCTGTTACTATTATTTTAAAGACTAGGGGGCTCGGTCCCCTACGAGCTACGCTCGCCAACCCCCGTCCAGACACCGTAGACTCTAAATGCACGCTAATTTGATCGGCTTTAAAAAGATTTCGAATGATTGAATTATATTTTAAAAAACAGTGGCGATCTCTCTATAAACGGATTTCTATTCATTTCTCTTTGTTTGGGGAATTTTAACGCCAAATCCGTTGCGGTACTACTTGATTATCCCGTCGACCAATTTCGCCAAATTATATAAATCGCCAAATTATACAAATTGACATAATTTTTATTTTAAATAACGAAAAAACAAATAAATTAATACAACATTAATAAAAATACAAATAAAACAACATTTCAAAATAAGCTAATATAAAAGGAATTAAGTAAACAGAGTTTTTGTCTCCTGGTATTTTTTAACAAAGTGAAAAGAAAGTTCTTTTAAATGAGACATTTTAAATTAATCATTTTTAATCTGACGTAATTTTGACCAAACTATTTTTTCTCTTTTTAATATTCACGTGAAAATACTTGTGTTAGAAATTAAATATTATTTGCGCTTTCCTAACAAAAATAGTTGAAAAGTATCCTCTTAAAATATCAAATAAGTGTCTAGCGCAATTTCTAAATTTAAACCGTTTTGCAATATTGTTTTGTGTTCATTTTATGTAATAACTGCAATGTGACGTAAATATGACGTAATTTCTCCTATTTAAGACTTCTAACGCATGTTAATAAATTTATTGCTTTACAAACTCCTTTCTCTCTTAAAATTCACGTGTAATTATAGTTTTTATGGCATAATTTTTAATAAGTTCATGCTTTTTGTACATAATTATTTAATTCTAATTCCAAATGTTTTTTTCTGTTTATAATAGTCACGTGTAAATAAATTTTTAATTTATTTACACGTATAAATATATATATATATATATTTTTTTTTTTTTGAAGCAAACATTATTGCTTCCGCTGTTTATACAGTTGGCAACAGTTTAAATTAATATCACTTTCTAAAATCTGTTAAAAATATCTTTAGAAATGCTGAAAATCTGAATTTAAAATAGAAATAAAACCTCAAAAAATGAGTCAAAATAAAAAAATTAATGCAATCTGCACTCCGGCAAATTCTAACGCATAAAATGATCTAAAAATGATTAAATTCCTATGAACAGTTTTTGCCCCTATAAAACTTTTTTAGTGGAACGATTTTGTCCAACTTTAGCATTAAATATCTCTTAAAATAATTCTTCGATCTGAAAACTGTCTGCATTAGCGTGTTTATCAAACATTTCTGTATAATACTACCGATTTTCATATTTTTGTATGCATTATTTTTCTTAATATTAACGAAGAAAGACCTACGATCACAAAAAATTCAAAACCGGCGGCGGCGGTGACAGCGGTAGTTACTTTTTTTTAGAATAGAGAGATAATCTAAAAAATAAATTTAAATGATACTCTGAGATAAATACTTAGCTGTGACTACAACAAAACAATAGTTTGGCAGTATTGTTTTGGCATGTTGCCCTTGCCATATCTCAGCTTGTACTCAAATCTCCATCCTGAAATTTCTTGTGCATAACACTACCATACAATACTCTTATATAAAAAAAATTCAGATTTTTATCTCGTGCCCCACCAGAAATATCAAATCCTGAAAAGTGCGATTTTTGTCATTTTTGAAAAATTTGGGATTTTTTTTAGCGAAGAGAAAGCAAGTCCCATATCTGGAACTCGGCGTGTGAGTATAAGTACTTTCGGCCTATTTGTAAAAAAAATTATGTCATGCTGACAGTTTTCCTTGCTAGAAAAATTTCCTCTTGTAAACGGACAAATTTTGGAAAAAAACTGAATATTTATGCTTAAATTTTACCTATAAGCATTTAGTTTCGGAAACTACTCCATTACCAGATTTTTAGCCCAATGTATTCTGTACAAATTGCTTTAATCCGCACTTGAATTTGATAAATAACCGATGAATTATTTACAATTCCGTAAACCCTTCTTGTGAGAAAATTGCTGCAGACGATGAAACAAAGATGGCCGCCATGCACAAACAAAAATTAATAAAATTAAAATAATAGTCATTTTGAACTTCCATCATGTTAGGGTTGTTGTACAAAGAATTTCAGATTTTTAAAAAATGGTCGAGCAACGAATATGACATTTTCTGGACCACTTGAAATGGCTTGAACCCGCATACTTATAGCAGAACACCTGAAACCACACGATAAATAATTAGGTAGATTTCGTAAGAAAAACTACCTATTGCAGTCGTTACCATAGTGCGACTTTTGAAAAATTCCTTCATAACTTTTCATTATAGGACCCCAGGAACCCAAAACCACCCCCACCTAAAAAAGTTTATATATATATATATATATATATATATATGTATGTATGTATGTATGTATGTACTAAATTTTGTCCGCACGATAAAAGTTGCAATTATGCACGGATCGTCTTCAAACTCGCCAACAACTTTGAGACGGCTAATATCTCGGCGGGGATTGAAAATGGGCGAAATCGGCCCAAGAGGGTGGAAATGGGGAGGGTTCAAAATTTTGAATACCGTCTTAACATGATTCTGATAAAACCAGCTCTTTCGCAACAATGGCAGGAAAAAATAAATATTTTTCGTTATAGCAGTTGCCAACAATTAAAAAAACCAATAAAATTCTCACCACAACAATTGCTTTTCTATTGCAAGATATCCACGTGAAAATTAAATTAAATAAACAATTTTACAAATTGAAAACAAATTGAATATTACGTCATAAGTTTTCTAGAGCAAGATTTTTGCATGAAAACTCAAAATGAAATAAATAATTTGACGAATTAAAAAAAAAAAAAAAAAATCAAAATATTGCGTTATATTAGAAATACAGTGGAACCCGGTTAAGACGCTCACGGTTAATACGCGATCCCGCTTAATACGCGGATTTTTTCCGATCCCTTGAACATCGCCTATAAGGCTAATGCAAAAATATCACGTTTAATACGCGAACGGTTAATACGCGATCCCGCTTAATACGCGAGAGATTTCTGGTCCTTTAAGGCAAAAAATCACGCTTAAGACGCGAATTCATTGATCAAGATGCAAATTCCTTGTCTGCTTTCCAGTATTGACAATTTATCAGATTTTTTATATTAAATTGAAAAACAGCGACTTCAAATAGTAATATTTACGTTATTTAATAACAGATTAACTAAGGCGAACATTACTAATCGGAAATAGCGGTAGATATTTGAATTTTAAAAAACCCGCTAAATTAGAAACACTGGAATTCTTTGATCCCGCGTCCTAACTTTCTGTGTTTTTCGCTTCGTGTATGTTTTCACTGTAGAGAAAAACGAATTCGGGGTACTCAGATATGCCATAAAATTAGGATTAAAGATGATTATACCTATTGTTAGTGAGGTTTTAAATGTAAGTTATATACCTAATGTGTTTTATAATGCATATTAAAGGTAAATAAAAATAATTAAATTCAAAAAACCCGACTGCGTAAAAAGCGAACTAATTATTTCTCATCAATGTGAAGCTATTTTTTATATCACTTACCTATTTTTTTATTTACTTGTATTGATTACTTTTAAGTTGTGTTTAATTATTAGTTCCTATCTATAAACACTGTTTTGATGAGGCCTATAGATGTCTATGAAGGTTAGAGTTGCAGTAAAGCTAGAGATCCTACCTACACAACTTCGAGGTTGTGTAATATTTAAACGGAGCTTCTGACTGTAAAATAGTCAATGAAACATCGTCTTCATTTTGAAAGACCTATCCAATGTTATGCCACTCAATATGGAGCGTAAAAATTTTTTTCGTCTCTACCGCCATTTTTTTATTTTATAAAAACAAAACCTAGCCTATAACTATCGGACGGTTAAGACGAATCGATAGAGACCTCATTCATTAAAATCCATCCAGCCGTTCGGATGTTTCGAGGGTATAAAGAAATCCACTTACCCAGATATACGCGTGAAACACATAACCTTTCTTGGCAGTCGGGTAAGAAAAAAGAAACTCGTAAAGATTAAATAAATACGACTGAGGTTGTTTAATTCTTTTATGTTTTCTTTTCTTTTTGCTATGCTAACAATATTTTTTACAAAAAGATTAATAAGGATAATTTTCTTTTATAATGAAAAGGATAGATTATAATGGCACTCATTATCACAAGTACTAAATATGATTTTAACAACTGGGTTGTGCTTTCAAAAGTTTAATATTTTAAAGTTTTTACCTCTGCTATAAAAAAAAAAAAAGGCTAACTTGAAATTAATTTTTTTATTTTTGGTTGTAAATTAGTCTAGCTTGAAATTATTTTTTTTTTTTTTTGGTTGTAACGTATTAATCTACATTAAAGCCGTTTAAATTCATTTTTTTTTCAGCAGTTATTCTTAGTCGCCCCTAAAAAAATAATAATGAGTTGAAGTTGAATACAATCAAATTTCAATCTAAATATACCTAAAAGATAAAATTTTCAACCGTAAACATCTAACCGAAAGCCCTAAAGTTCATTTAGACGATTAGATGTGTAAATAAGCACAGTTTCTGCAACATTAAACAAATCACGTTTAATACGCGATCCCGCTTAATACGCGACTTTTGTCCACTCCCTTGAAACGCGTCTTAACCGGGTTCCACTGTATAATGGACCTCAGCAGGTGAATACGTAACGTCATGTGAGTTTGAAGAAACGTATTAAAACATGATAAAAACCCGACTATGGAAATATTAACATATTTTAAATTATCATAACATATCATACCACAGATTTCGTAAGAAATACTACCTATTGCAGTGGTTACCATGGTGCGACTTTTGAAAAATTCCTTCATAACTTTTCATTATATGACCCCAGGAACCCAAAACCACCCCCATCTGAAAAGTTTATACATATATATATATATGTATGTATGTATGTACTAAATTTTGTCCGCACTATAAAAGTCGCAATTATGCACGGATCCTCTTAAAACTCGCCAACAACTTTGATATGGCTAATATCTCGGCGAGTATTGAAAATGGGCAAAATCGGTCCAAGGGGGTGGAAATGGGGAGGGTTCAAAATTTTGTATACCGTCTTAACATGATTCTGATAAAACCAGCTCTTGCACAACAATGACAGGTAAAAAATAAACATTTTTCGTTATAGCAGTTGCCAACAATTTAAAAATAATAATAATAATAAAATTCTCACCACAACAATTACTTTTCTATTGCAAAATTTTCACGTGAAAAGTTAAATAAAATGAATAGTTTGACGAATTAAAACAAATTGAATATTACGTCATAAGTTTTCTAGAGCAAGATTTCCGCATGAAAACTCAAAATAAAAAATATATATATACTGCTTCATACTGGAAATATAATGGACCTCAGCAGGTGAATATGTAACGTCATTTGGGTTTGAAGAAACGTACTAAAACATGATAAAAACCCGACTATGGAAATATTAACATATTTTAACAGAATATTTCGTAGATTTGATGGATTTCGTAAGAAATACTACCTATTGCAGACGTTACCATGGTGCAACTTTTGAAAAATTCTTTTATAACTTTTCATTATAGGACCCCATGAACCCAAAACTACCCCGACCAAAAAAGTTTATATATATATATATATATATATATATAGTATATACATGTATGCACTAAATTTTGTCCGCACTATAAAAGTCGCAATTATGCACGGATCGTCTTTAAACTCGCCAAACACATTGAGATGGCTAACATCTCGGCGGGGATTGCAAATGAGAATAATCGGCCCAAGGCTGTAGAAATGGGGGAGGGTTAAAATTTTTGAATACCGCCTTAACATGATTCTGATAAAACCAGCTCTTACAGAAAAACGGCAGGAAAATTAAAAAAAAATTCGTTATAGCAGTTCCCAACAATTAAAAGAAAAACCACAATAACATTCTTACCACAGCAATTACTTTTTATTGCAAGATTTCCACGTGAAAAAAAAAAAAAAAATATATATATTACGCTATCGTATCTCCATACATATAAGGGGGTTATCGTAGGAAGGACCCTGTTCTGTCACCAAATGCCGCCAAGTTTGTCGCCAACTGGCAATATATCGCCAAATTTGGTGGCCGAAATTAGTCGTCAAAAGTGACGCCAACTTGGCGACATCTCTAATATTTTGCCAAATTCCCATAGACTTCCATTGTAAGCAAATAGGGTTTACTTGCTTACAAAAAATCAACAAATTGAGATATATAATTTAACAAAAACTAATATTGGTACTACTTGGATATCCAGTCGACCAAAAATCTATCGCCAAACTATAAGATTAAATGCCAATAATGGTTGATCGTAAATGTCACATTCACTTAACTTTAAGCAAATTACACGTGTTTGCGTCATCAAGTGATTTTTATTTCGACGTTTTATTTATATTTTTATTAATGTTATACTAATTTATTTGTTCTTTCGTTATTTAAAATAAAAATTATGTCAATTTGTATAATTTGGCGATTTATATAATTTGGCGAAATTGATCGACGGGATAAGTAAGTAGTACCCTAATATTAGCTTAAGTGTGTTCTCAAATCCAAAAGGGCAACTTTCTGACATAAGTTTTAATTTATTTTTGTTCGAAATGCATGAAACTAGCTGGTGTCGTTGTTCAGAAACTGTGTCATCGAGCTGTTTTATCCATTTTTTTGCAAACGCAGTAGATCTTTCAGAAAATAGCGTCAAAGTGGGCGTTTTGAACCGAATTTCCGCGCGAAGGGAGAAAGAGTACTCAAGAGCGGGAGAAAAACGGGTTTGTCACGTGATCGAAATTGCTTATAACTCAATAGGTAATTGATTGATAAAAAAAATGAAAAAAAAATAGTTCAATTCCAAATCACTTCCATGGCCAGGCTTTCCAATTTTATATCTTTCCGTTAAAAAATGAATTTGTAAATGTGTCAAAACGTTTTGCGCTTGTTGAGCAGAGCAGTTAAGAACAGCCTTAAAAGATTAGGTATATTAAATGATGTCATTTAATACACGGATAACTTTGCGGTGCATATTATTGACATTTTCTTTTTAACCTTTGTTTTTTAACTTATTTCAATTTTAAATTAAAAATTAAATATTTATGTTAACCGTGCGATCAAGTTTTGATAGGTTAATTTTCTTTCAATAATAAGATTTGATACCATTACTCAATCCCATTTTAATTCAACATCAAAGCATATTCGTTTTATTTTACATATATGACGTCAGATTCGGTCTCCTTTCCGCACTTACTCAAAATTCATGCACAATGTATTATTAGAAATACTTGAAAATTTCCGTTTTATTTCTAGTATATATTTTTTAGTTCTTAATTAATTTATTTCATTTTCCCTTTTCACGTGAAGATCTTTCAATTTAAAAATTAACTACTGAGGATAAATTATTATTTCAAGTTGTGATTGGCAGTGAGTTATTGCATATCAATGTAAATATCACAAATATTAAAATAACATTCGAGATCTTTCCAGAAATATCATTTGTAGGTATATCAGCTGCTTCCAGGCCACGGCCAGTTAATACAGTTTTATTCGCAGAATATGTTGTTACAACTTTTTCACGTTCACATATTGAGTGATTTTTTTTCATAAATGTGTTGTTTAGTGAATTTGTTTTTCAAAAAGGCGTTGTGTGTAATGTAAAGCTTATTAAAATGCCCAAGCTAAAGAAGAAAAGTTATTTTATGCATAAATTGAATGGTAAGGTAAGAAAAATATTGGCACGTAAGACCACTGAGAGTCACAGTCCGCATCCTACAAGTCCCAGCATTAGCAATGAACAACAAATCAGTTCCCCTACCAAGAGAGATATACAGCGACAGCGTAACAAAGCAAGCCAAGCGAAGCGACTGGCTTCTCCAAGCATGATGCATATACAACGACAGCGTAACAAAGCAAGCCAAGCGAAGCGACTGGCTTCTCCAAGCATAATGCATATACAACGACAGCGTAACAAAGCAAGCCAAGCCAAGCGACTGGCTTCTCTAGGCATGATACATATACACCGGCAGCGTAATAAAGCGAGCGAAAAGAAGCGACTAGCTTCTCCCGGAAAATATAACTTGCATAAACTGGATAATAGAGAATGCCAGAAAAGGAGATTGCTTTCTCCGAGAGCACGCAAGATACAAAGACAGCGAGAGATAGTTTGCCAGAAAAAGCGGCTACTTTCTCCATCAAAACATGTGCAGCACCTTTTGCGAGAGATTGCTTGCCAAAAAAAGCGATTTCTCTCTCCATCTAAACGTGCACAGCACCTTTTGAAATTGCGCGAAAACCAAAGAAAAAGACTAAGTGATGCCGCCCAACGAAAGTTACACTGCATAAGGCTAAGGAAAGCCCAGAAAGATCGCTTAAAGGATCCTGCAGCTCGAGTTATCCACATAGCGCGAGTTATCTCGTCAAGAGTAACAAGGGAAGACAAGAAGGCGCTACGGCGCAGAAGAAATTTGTATAAAAAATTTATTAAAGAGAAGAAAGAAGGCCCAATACACAGTTGTAGCTCGTGTCACAGGCTGTGGTTTAAGTCCTCAGTTAAGTATCGCAATATCACCAGCCTGGACGGACCAACTTTAAATGCGGCTTGTGGGCAAGTGGACGGGGATTTCGTCAGACTGTGCGCCAGTTGCTACAACAGCATAAGAAATAAGAAAATGCCCACTTACTCTCTGGGAAATAAAGCTCTCAGCTTCCCCGTTATACCTGAAGAAATCAAGGTGTTGTCAGAGTTAGAAGAGAGATTTATATGCCCGAGAATTCCCTTTTTGACAATTGGAGCTGCTTTAAGCGACCAACAATATCTAGTTAAAGGGAGGGCTGTAAATGTGCCTATTGAGGTACCTTCAGTGGTCAGCATACTACCTCGCGTCAATAGCGAAACGAAAGTTGTGCCAATTTGTTTCAAAAGAAGAAAATCCTACAAGACGAACGTAGCATTTGAAAACGTCCGCCCCCGTGTCATCGAGAAAGCCGTGATGCTCCTGCAGAATTCGCCACTTTACAGACATTTCAACATCACAGTTGATTTGCAGCGCTTGGATGACGTCACCTTCATGTCCGGGACAGTTACGAATAACAAGGACACAAACAATGACTATCAAAATGATAACCAAGAAGAAGAAGACGATGATGAACCGATCAATATTGAAGATGACCAGACAATGTTGTTGAGTGATGCAATTTTATTCGCACCTGGCGATAAGGCCGGAAGCCTGAACCGTTATTCGGAGAGTACGTAGAGGCTCAAAGCTTCATTAAGGTTTATGGGGGTGAACTCATCCAACAACCGAAAGGCATCAGTTACCAAAACTGGATTAAATCGGAGATAATGCGCGATGATAGGCGATGCGCATACGTGACTAAGCTCTACTTCTCTGCTTTGAAATTGAGGCTTCAGAAAATTTCCTCAAGCATTTCATTTTGCCTCCGCAAAACAAAATCAAAAAACAAGACTTTCACAGCCAAGCATGTTTTGGACGAAAACACTATCAGAGAGTTGGAAGTCCATGACAGTGGTTTTCGAGTGTTTGCTCCAGACCGTGGTGCGCCTGCGTATTGGGAATTGAAGAAGAAAGAGCTCTTTGCAATGATGCGACAGTTAGGCCCTCCAACCATTTTCCTGACACTGTCTCCAGCAGAAACAAGATGGCCGGAGTTAATAGTTGTTTTAAAAGCCGCCTTAGACAACGAAATCATTTCTGAAGATATGGCTTCAATGCTGAGTTATGATGACAAGGTGTCCCTCGTCAAAACTGATCCTGTGACGGTGGCTCGGTACTTTGAATTCCGAATGAGAAGGCTCTTCCATCTTCTGAAACAAGAGAACAGTGTTTTCAGAGAACACAGGATAGTCGACTACTATATTCGAACCGAGTTTCAGCAACGCGGAAGTCCTCACCTGCACAGCCTGTTATGGCTGAGAGATGCCCCGGTGTACCATGAAGGTACTGACAACGGGGATGTTTGTGAGTTCATTGATAAATTTATAAGCTGTTCGAGCCTTATGCCATCAGATTCGCTAGAACTACAAACTCACAAACACACCTTCACGTGTAGAAAGGGGTTGAAAAACAATAACACCAAGTGCAGATTTGACATACCCTTTTTTCCGGTAGCAAGAACCGTTATTTTGTCCCCCCTTGAAGATCAGGAGGTCGACAAAGAAGATCAAAAGAAGTTGAAAAAGTGAGGAGGGAAATTCAGGAGAAACTCTTCGATCTTCACAAACAGCAGGAGGTAAAGTCCCTCGAAGTGTTTCTGACTTTTTTCAATATTTCTTATGACCAGTACATAAGGGTAATCAGGAGTGGGCTAAAAAGAGTTACTGTCCTCCTAAAAAGAGCCCCTCATGAATGTATGATCAATTTCTTTAATTCAGAAATCCTTCTGCTGCATGGAGCCAACATGGACATACAGTTCATTACTGATATGTACAGCTGCGCCACTTACATATTAAATTATCTGAATAAATCAAACAGTGGCATGTCTAAATTACTCCGGGAGGCAGCTACTGAAATTCGTCAAGGCAACTATACTATGAAGGAGCAATTCAGAATGCTGGCCAACTCTTTCCTGAACGCAAGTGAGTTCAGCGCTCAAGAGGCGGTCTATTACATCATGGCAATGCCTCTATCGTCCTGCTCCCGACAGTGTCAGTTTGGGAATACAAATCCTCCAGAAAAACGGGTAGCCGTCGTGAAGAGGAGGAATGAATTGGAACAATTACCACCTGATTCAACTGACATATTTACGAAGGACGTCCTTTGATCATTACTCTCAACGACCCACAAGTATGGAAACAACCTTCTTAGCAGACTTTGTAGCCTGGTACAATTTCTCCAAGCAAGCGAGGAAAGGTGGTGTTCATAATGAGGATGTGGAAATGGAATCTGACGACGATTCTAGCAGTGATTGTCACGAACAAGGTAATTTTATCGTGCTTAAGGACTTATCGGGTTATTTGCGCAGGAGAGGCAAGGCCAAAATAATCAGATTTGTCAATTATAATGAACATGACGACGAGTATATCAGAGAAAATGTCACGCTGTTTTGGCCGTGGAGGGATGAGGCAGTAATGAAGGAGAGTTCAACGATGCTGTACACAGCTCACCTCCCCAAGATAAGGAAAAACCGAGCCAAGTATGTTTACAACGAAGATATACTGAACGCGCTTGAAGATGCTGCCAACAGAGCAGTGGAGCTCGACGATCTTACTGACACAGACACTGAAACTCCTCAGAATTTGCGAATTTTCGAAGCGCCCGATACGCAACTTGTCGCCGCTCCAGACACAGACATCGACCGAGTAGCAGCGCCACACCAGGACACCTACCTCGGTAATGACATTATGATTCCCATTCCTAAAATGGTGAATGAAGAAGCGTACGACGATATAGTGAGTACCCTTAATTTCAAGCAGCGTCAGCTACTCCTTCACGTTATTCATCTCTTCAAAGAGGACAGACTACCGTTTTATCACTGTATCCTCGGAGGAGCTGGGGTAGGGAAATCACGTCTTATAAATGCTATTGACCAGGCTGCTCTTCGTTGGTGTAGTAGGGAGGGAGCACAGTTGGACACACTTAAAGTCCTACTGTGCGCGCCTACAGGGAAAGCAGCATTTGGAATTAAAGGAATAACGCTACATACTGCATTTGTTCTGCCACTAAATCAGTGTGCAGTAGATCTTGTCCCTCTGGGAAATGCAACCCGCAACTCCCTGTGGTCGAAGCTGAGGGACGTCAAACTGATCATCATTGACGAGATCAGTATGGTGGGTTCCCGCATGATCCAACAAGTGGACTGCCGATTGAAACAAATCTTCAAGTCAACGTCACCTTTTGCTGGCATTTCAGTAATAGTGTTTGGGGAATTTAACCAGCTAGCTCCCGTAGGAGACAGATATATTTTTGAGTCCCACATTGCCAGCGCGTATGGTGACATTATCGGTAACCCATTATGGGACTTATTCACCAGCTTCACCTTAGATGAAATAATGCGCCAGAGAGACGACGTCGAATTTGCTCAAGCATTAAATAATTTGGCTAAAGGGGCTTTAGATAATGTCCAAGTTCACCCCTTAAAAGGAAGAATAATTGATCCTTCGGCCATCCCTGAAGACGCCATCCGGTTGTTCAGGAATAACGCTGAGGTTAACTCATTCAATGACAAAATAATTGGCCTTGATTCCAAAACCGTCACCGTTGAGGCAGTGGACAAAGTAACTGGTCAGCCAAATGAGAAAATCAAGGAGCGCCTTCTAAATGCTGCAAAATCAGCTGCTGCCAAAAACAGTCAAGGGTTGCCATTCTACTTGAAATTGTCACTGAACATTAAGTACATGGTCACTGTTAATGTCAGTGTAGAAGATGGCCTTGTAAACGGGGCGATCGGAATTTTAAAGCAAATTGACATGTCGGGCTCAACCGTGACGAGGGTGTGGCTCCTTTTCCCAAAAGACGTTGGGAATAACAGGAGAAAACAAGACCAGCATGACTCGGCGCCAGAATGGACAGGGTTGTCAAAACCATCAAACCCTGCAAAAGTCCGCATTCGGTGGTCAGGAAACAATTCCCCCTTGTCCCTGCGGAGGCTATAACGATTTATAAGTCCCAGGGAGGGACTTATTCATCAGTTGCTGTGCATCTAACTCGAGGCCTTAGGCGCAACGAGATATACGTAGCCATGAGTAGATGCACCAAGTTAAGTGGCTTGTATCTAACAGGTCAATTCAGTGCTCCCTCCGCTCCCAGTGAGAAAGATAAGGTAGTGGTTGAAATGCAGAGGCTGACCAACAAGCCCATTAGCATTTCATGTTTATTTCCTACTATGTTCACCGACAAGACAATTATGTTCCATAATGTGGAAAGCCTTCGTAATAACGCTCACTGGCATGATTTTAAAAATTTCATGAAACTCAATAAGCCTGATGTCTTTATTGCGGCGGAGACATGGACTATACCCTCTGATAAGTTAGACATAGATGAATACAGCATTTTATTGCGTATTGACTGTAGTCGTCAACGGCGGCCTTATGGTCTGGTGGTATATATCAGAAAAAACCTCCCTGCAAGTATTATCCAGGCATATTTCAACGATACGCAAGGAGAAGCTTGTTGCCTGGCAGCATTTGTTTGTGCGGGAGTAGCGGTATGCACGGGATACAGGCCTCCCTCTACCCTCCTGGACAATTTTACTAAGCCGATACGTGCTGCTCTAGAAGATGCAATGAAAGCTAATCCCAAATGTGTGTTTATGGGGGACTTTAATGTCAATTTGAATGCGGAACCACTGCCTTATTTTTACAAATATTTAGAAAATCTGGGATTCCGAAATCAACTTGGTGTTGCAACTTCCACCACAAATGCAAAGACAGCAATCGATTGTGTGTTTGCCAACTTCGAACACACATGTGGCGTCGTAGAAACGATTTACAGCCATCACAAGGCTATACTAAGTGTTCCCGATAAAGCACTTTCCAGTGAATTACCCTCATTAGCACAAATCTCGGCAATTTCCAAATTCAATTTACCGAACAGTACCACAGTGCCCCAAGATGCAACGCCAATTGTCGCCACAGTTCAACCAATAACACTTCAGGAAGCAATTGATGAAGGCAAGGATCTCTTCTACAGTCTTGCATCAAAAAGAAAGGCCAGCGAAAACGACATTACAAAAGTAAAGCGACTGCTTACATTTGTGCGCCAAGGCGTAAGCAAGGCTATCGGGAAACGAGCACGAAACATTCAGCTACGTGCTTCCGTAGCCGATAAATTTGTTCCGTTGGAAACAATAGGTGACGGCAATTGCTTTTACCATGCGATTTCCCTGTTGTTGTGTGGTAGAGAAGGCCTTGCACTGGGGTTGAGGGCCCTAGTAGCTCATCATATGGACACAAATAAAGAATTTTTAGATAATCTTCCCTTTAGTATGGGCCAGTTTAAAACGCGATTAAATGTTTTGACAAATCGCAATTACGCCGAGACTTTAGAAATTCTTATGATGAGTTACATATTAAGAAGACCGATAAATATATACACCAGATCTTCACATGGTGCAATGCGATTTGCACCCTGCACATCGTCGTTCGAACTCCACTTGCAGTTAGATTTCGCGTTGCAGCATTATACAGCTCTGAAAAAGATAGGTCGCCTGCAACCTCTCCTACCCGACGAAGTGCAGAACCTCCCGGATATACGTGCTTTTAATTCATATAGCTGAAATGTGAAATTACAAAGTTCTGATATCGTATGATGATGGTTTTTTTCTTTTTGTGCTGTGCAGTTGTGTAATGCTAATGCTATTGAACATTAGAACATTTTTGGTTTTGTAAAAATTTTGTCTGGTTATTATATATATATTTGCATTATTGACATTGTTGAGTTAAAAAATTATTTATGTAAAACAGACATAAATGTTAGGATGACTGCTACAGTTAAAAGTATGCCTTAGTTATGAATAAAATTTCTATGTGCCACTGTATGTACTCCTTTTTTATTATTTAAATTCACCTTTGCAGTGAGTCTTATTTAATATATAATTCAACAACGAAAATAAGTATTAGTAGAGCTGCCAACTGCTACAAAAAAATCGTAATTTCTACGATTTAGAGCTAAAACTACGGTGTTACAAAAAACTGCTTATTTTCTGACTCATTTTTAAATTTATTTTTGCTCTCAAACGTGTCCAATTGGCAGGTTCTCTTATTCAGGAACTCTATCACGTGCTGTTGGTCGATTTTGTGATAAAGGCACAATATATAGTATTTCAAAAAATGCTATCGAAGTGGGCATTTTGAACCGAATTTCCCGAAGCGATTGTGTTGGAAACGAAAAATATTGTCCTACTGAGAAAATAATTGTTTAAAAATCAAGATCTAATTAATTGAACGAAAAAAAAAAAGAAAAAAAACCCAGGTCGCTTAAAAATCTCTTCAAAAATCATGTCAGCAAGTTTCATGTTTTTACTTACCCATCATACGTAGTATAGGGTAAGTCTTGTAATCGTTTTAAAAATCGAAAGAAAAATTTGACGGATTTACACTTTTCAGACACCGGAGATCCCGAAAAACATATTTTTAGAAAAAAAAAATTGCCGTCCGTCTGGATGCGTGTGTCTGTAATCGCTCTATCTACCGAACAAATTGAGATAGAGACTTGAAATTTGGTGTAAGCTTAGGAAGTAATAATGGGAAGAAGCCTATTAAATATCAGTAACCTCGATTATCCGGAACTCTTTTTTTAGGACTCTCGAAATATTTGTTCTGATAAAAGGTATACAAAATTTTTCGAAATTATTTGAAGGAGTGAATATAAAAGAGAATAAAAAAAACATAAATTTTGCATAAAGAATGAAGTCGATCGGATAATTAATTGCCGAGATATTTGTAATAATATTTTTCACACTCTTCGATTTTTCATGACCCTGTATTTCATTTAAATTTCAATTCAAAGATATATTTTAATTGGAAATGAGGCGTTTAATCCGACGCAGTAAACTGTTAGTTTATATGATGATAATTTTTCGAGTTACAAGGATGTTTCTTTTACGCAATTCGGTAGTACTCGATTATCCCGCCGACCAAAAAACTATCGCCAAGCTATAAGATTAAATGCCAATAATGGCTTATCGTAAATGTCAAGCATTTACTGCATCTCCATACCTATAAGGGGGTTGCCATAGGAGGGAACCTGTTCTGTCGCCAAATGCCGCCAATTTGGCAATATATCGCAAATTTGGCGACCAAAATAAATCGCCAAAAGTGACTCCAAATTCGCGGTATCTTTAATATTTCGCCAAATTCCCATAGACTTCCATTGTAAACCAATAGTGTTTATTTGCTTGCAGAAAATCAACAAATTGAGATATTTTAGTGCAACAAAAAGTAATATTTGCTTAAGGGATTACATTAATTACATTTAAGGGAGCCCAAGTAAATTAAATTATGAATAAAAGTAACATGATACAAGGCTTAGCATGTATCACATGTTTTATTTTCATATTTTATATTGTGTATATCCATGATGGGTAAGTATTACGGTAGCCCCCAACGACTAGTTTTCTTTTAAAAATGAATCTGAAAATGTGTCAGAAAATTTCGAGTTGCTGAGCATGTAAAAGTTTTTTTTTTAATACCGCCTTAACATCATTCTGATAAAACAAGCTCTTATATAAAAATGAAATTAAAAACTCGTCAGACGGGGCCAGATAAAATTGTTAAACAGGGCTTATCTCTAATCATGATTTTGTTTTTGTTGTTGAAATTAGTATATTTAACCTCGAAATCTACCTCCGCCTGTACGCCCGAGCCGTCAGGGATTTTTTTTTTTCGAAAAAGTTTTACGTTTAACCCTTTTGACTCTAGCTTGTGTTTTTTAGTCAATTCTTTCTAACTGAGCCCCTAATTAAATTGGAGACATGAAATTTTGCATACTTATAGCTGAACGCGCCAGATCATAAGACAAAATATGAATTTTTGAAAGAGTCTTATTAACCCTTTGGGCTTCAACTTCTGTATTATAAGCAATTATTTCTAACTGAGCCCTGATTAAGCTGGGGATATGAAATTTTGCATACTTATAGCTGAACACTTGTGATCAGTGATCACACGACAAATGATAATTTTTTTTAAAAGTCTTATATTATTGACTCTTCTGGTCTCTAACTTGTGTTTTTTAAGCCTTTTTTCTAACTTAGCCGCAAATTAAGCTACAGCGATCTAGTTTCAGTTGAAGGCTCCGGGAGGGAGTGGCATGAATTTTTTCCCAAATGCCTCTTCTGATATATCATTTGACGACCCTTCGGTCACTCTTTCATTTTATCCACAATAGCCTTTCATATTTTATTTCCACTTGGTGGGCTTTCCTATTTTAAGTTTTATGGGTCCAATTTCCTCGACTAATATAAGTGCGAATGTGTTCTAAAATGGAGTTTTGTCGGGCAGACGTTTGTTTAGAATAGAGTGCACTACCTAGTTGCGAATTGTGGAGCTAACAGATTTTGCAAAAGGATAGTGTTTTGAAAGAAATATTAAACGAAACCCTCTGTGCGATCTGTGATCACACTTACCCACTTGTTTTTCAATGTCTGTATTATCATGGCAGATTTCTTCAAGCGTTGTTCGTTTAGTGGTTCACTGTTTTCTTTGGTAATCAGCATTTGTCGTTTCCTTTTTAAGGATTGTTTTTCTTTTTTTAGATCACTGGAAACCTTATTTATCTGTTTTTGAATTTGAGATGCATTGTTTTCAATTCAGTTTGATTGCATTTCATTTTTAGTAAGGTACAAAATTTGAAAACAGTTAGAAGATTATCTGCTACAAAACTTACATATGTTTTAATTTTTTTCCCCCATGGATGCATTAATTTTCAAGTTATTTGAGAAGAAAAAATAAGGTTTAGCTTGGGTACGCCATATTTAAAAAGTAATAACTCGTTTTTTAACATTTCCTTGGTCTTTAAAATTTTAAGAATAAATTGATTATAATTACCTTTATAAAATAATCGAGAAAGACTGATTTCTTTTTGGTTGCCTTACGCAGTTCGTCCTCAATTCTTTTTAGCACCAATACCTCTAACTCTTTGTCAGTTCTAGAAGACTTTTTGTACTGCCGCCAGCCAGTGACCCGGAGCCGAACAATTTTTGATGCTCCAGCTCCAGCTCCGCTCCTAGAGAAAATACTGTGGCTCCAGCTCCGGCTCCGGCTCCAACTTGGCTCCGACTTCGCGCTTTTGAGTTGCAGATTTTAATTTACACGTTTAATTTTTTGCTCACAAATACTTTCTACCTCATTAAAGATCTGACAAAATGCATTTTTCTTCTCATCAAACTTCAAATGCTTGTTCAGAAAGTATGACATCTTTTAGCTTTTGCTTTTAAAATAGAAAGTTTGCTGGAATTTTAAACACAAAAATCTTAAATTTCTTCTACACTTTTCAAACAGCCAAAATTGCACAACTACACATGTAAACAACAGGCGGCCATATTTGTTTTCGAATAGTGTTGTCACTTAGTTCAAGTAGAAAGTAGAAGTAAAGTAGTGTTACCATGTTTTGGGAAGGTTTCCTTCTCTAATCATAATAATAAAAACCTAAAATATGATATAATTAAAATACTGAATAATGATGTACAGTAGAAGATCTTTATAACGCAAACCTAAAAACGCAAGGTTGTCCGTTATATAGAATTTTGCATTATATGGATCACATTCCATACATCATTAAATTTACCTTATAAACACGACCATATAAATCTGAAAGATACCAAAATACATTAGAGTATCTTTATACTGCACTTCTTGTCACCAGGAATTATCCAAATTATAAATTTTTGCATTATATGATCATTTTATATTGTTTATTTTATAAACATTGTCCAACTATACCTGGACCCAATCATTCATTATATTACTCATTTCCAAAAATATAATATTTATTGTAATAATAGCAATTTTTTTTCATTAAAAAGTTTTGAATTAAGGAGATAAAGTTGAATTAATGTATCAAATGTAGTTTTCTAGAGAGTAGCAATTTTTACGATGTGGGATTTCAGGTGCTTCTTACCTGCAAAATTCATTGTTTACATCTGAGAAGTTGTGCTTTATATGGAGAATTGGATTATATAGAATCGCGCTATAAAAATCTTCTACTGTAATTAAAATATTTTGAGCCTAAAAATTTAAAAGACTGGAAAAAAAAAAAGATTTAAAAGAATATTAAAAACTAAAGGAGCCCTGGAGCTGGGGAAAATTTAGAGCTCCAGCTCCGGCTCCAGCTCCAGGGAAAACACAGCTCCGGAGCGCTCCGGCTCCGGGCTCCAGCTCCAGCTCCGGTTCCCAGGCCGCCACACATCATTAGCTTTACATCGGATATCCTTCAAAGGTTTACCTAATGCAGACTTTTTGAAACTTTCAAAAAGTTTTTTATACAAGATTTCTCGAAATGAAGACATATTTCTGATTTTATTTCTTTTAAACACCACTACACTACAGTACTGAGAGGTTTTCAAAACTCACGAGACACCAGTCAGTAGAGCAGTCCGTCACTATGGTTATGGGGTTCAACCACTTGACAGAGGAGGAGTGGAAACAAAGAAGATGGAATTTTACTTATGTTTTGAAAGCTTTCCCGGAAAACTCATATTGTCACAATACAACATATCGCATTGGTCCATTCAATTCTATTCTATTCTCACAATTGGAAATAGTAATAAGTTCTCAGAGATAATAAGCCCTCATGCACAGGACCTGACTTATGCAGGGGCATGCGGGGTAGCTGCTCCGAGCCCCCCTCCTTAGCCCCCTTCCATTGAGAGTAATCAGGATTTTCATTAAAAGGTGCCAAATGATTAAAATTAGTCAAAAGTGACCAAAATCATATTTTCAAACATTTAGGAAGGAGTACAGATACCCTTCCCCTCTCTACTTCCAGTACCCCCTCCACCTATGTAAAAAACAAACTATATCATTAGAAAACTAATGATTCAAATTTTATTATGACAACTTAGTATTCTATAGTTTTTAAAAAAAATTATTCATTAACGTCGCAATGTGGCAAATTAAAACTATTAATTATGATAAATTTGGGGCATTTTCTTTAAAACATTTTATAACGTACGTAGATAAGCAAAGTACAAGTTTGCAAAGAAACGCTTGTATCAACCAATTTATCATTTTTTTCTACTATTATCCTACTGGTATTTTTTCTCAAAGTTGTGACCATCTTCTTGCGATACCCTGTATACAGATGTGACCAGCACCGGGTACAAAATTTATGCATACATACAATAGGAAATTTAGTACTAGCCACTTCCACACTATTCGCAAAAGAATTCTATACATAGATAGAAGGGGGGTTCCCATAGCCTAAGTCGGGCCCTGCATGCATCATATATGAACAGTCACCTCTAGATAAAAGAGATCATTTATGTTTTCCTTGCGCGGTCAAAATAGCTGACATCAGACCTTCAAGTATAATATTCTTTTGCTATTTCTTTTTTTTTATTTGAAATTTTTTATTAGTTTTTTTTTTTTTTTTTTTTTTTTTACAAGTTAAGAGATTTTGAAAATGTCTTACATAAGCATCATTCACCCCCCCCCCCTTGTCAGCAAAAATAAGCAAATTGCTAACCCCTCCCCCCCTCCTTAGGTGCTTACGTAATATTTGAACGGCCCCTTAGTCTGTTTTTAACGTTTGACGTTTATTGCTTTTATATTGCTATTGGACATTGTATTATACAAATGTATCATTAAAAGTTGTTATTTAGGCTTTAAAAGCTGAT
Organism: Maratus speciosus; assembly: GCA_963932465.1. Lineage (NCBI taxonomy): Eukaryota > Metazoa > Arthropoda > Arachnida > Araneae > Salticidae > Maratus > Maratus speciosus. The sequence continues at coordinate 91,910,403 of OZ010789.1, read as the reverse complement.
GGTACAGTCGGGGAAAAAAAAAGTAAACACCCCCTACTAACTCCTGAACAAATCATAGTAGACGAAAGTTACTGGTACCGAACAATTGGAAATTAAGTCTACTTTTAAATGATGTATATAGAATTTTCTTAGGGTGGTCATCTACATATTAAAACGAATCCAAACTTCATTTTTTTCAACGGCAATACCCAATTTTAACGAGATATTTGAAATCTTCGGTTCAAACTATGCCTAGACACCAAATTTCAAGTCATTTGATAAGTTTTTGAATTATAAACATTCAAAATTTAATGCTTCTAATGTTAAATTACATTTTCATATTTTTATTTATATCTCCTGAAATTATGCTCCTAATGTGCTAATTTTTTTGTAGCAATAATACTAATATTCCCAAACATAAATACGCTGAATTTGCAATTTTTATAATTTTATGATATGAATTATGTAATTAATATTCGAAAAAAATATGAATTGCAACCTATAATTTTTTTGATGGATTTAGATTTTTTAAGTCCTGCTTTATGGAAAACCAAAATTTCACATTTTTCTTCCAAGTAGTTTTCAAATTATGCTTAAAAACGGCAAAATGGTGGTTTAAGGGGCCGTCTATGATGGAAGTGAGTAGATATTTTGAAATTTATTCTGCTGTACTGTAATCTAACAGGCTTCATTGACTCGTTGAGTGGCGCTTAAGGTGCCTTGATCAAGAAAGGGGCTCTCTCGGTTAACAATGGAGTACGGAACTTCAATTTGGATACAGCCCTTAAAATACGCTCGTTTTAAAATAATTAATTTCTCGGAAACTTATGGCACGAATTGCATAAAAATTCGTTTTTAGGCTAATCGAAGGATGTAGAGTTCATTTATGCTGTCAGAATTGTGTACTGCCATTGAAAAAAATGGGCTCGCTTTAATATGTAGATAACCCCCTAAACAAATTTTATTTACATCATTTAAAAGTAGACTTTATTTCCAATCGTTCAGTACCAGTAACTTTCTTCTACGATAATTTGTTGAAGAGTTAGTAGGGGGTGTTTACTTTTTTTTTTCCACGATTGTACATAGAGTACGCCGCCACTCTCATTATATATTTCCAAACCGTCCGTGCCTTTAAGTGTTAATATCTCGGTTAATTACCGACTTTTTTTTTTTTTTTTTCAAAAATCATTATCAACAATGCCTTTATACTTCTGCTACGATAGGTACCTCCAGAGTTCCTCAACGCCTTTGCTGAATGCCCGAAAATCAAAATTTGTATGCAAAAATATACAATGCGGTGCGAAAAAAAAAAAAAAAAAAAAAAAAAAAAAAAAAAAACTCGTATGCATTACAGTAGTCTATAAGCATTGGATTGCCTAAAAGTGTTTTATACTCTAATACATAATAGACGTTCAAGTGCGAGTATTACTTGTACTCAGAGGGTTCCTTACAATAAATATATGAATTATTAACTGTATTATTATAAAAAAAAATCGTTGCTAAAAGAATATGAAGACTTTGTAAAAAAAAAAAAAAAACTATATAGCTTAGAAGTATGAATGGGTATACCATAAAATTTCAAAGAGATAATGAAGCCAAAATAATATCAAATATTGCTATTTTGTATAATTTTTTTAAAAATGTTATCCTAATCTGTGTTTTTGATGAACTTAATTCGGTACTGATAATAAAAGTAGTGCATATTTAAACTTCATAAAACTAAATTCAGCGTATTAATAATCTTTTCTTTTTACAGTGTAGCTAAAACAAAACCCTTGTTCAAAGTTTAAACTTGGCATTCTGCTAAGCGCGCTTCGAAAGAAAGTCGCAAAGTTGCAACGTCGCCTTGGATCGTGCCGCGTTTTTCCAGATAGGTTTTTAGTTAACTTTTAAAGACACGGGTGGCGTATTGAGAGATCCACTCAAATCAAACTAGTCGCGAATCCCATAGTATTTATGAGATTAATTCTTATTAAATTAGTCTGATTTTAACAACATTTATTGTTTTTCTACTGCTACTGGGCATTGCATTACACAAATACATCATTAAAAGTTGTTATCAAGACTTTAAAAGCCGATGGTACATAGAGTACGCCGCTCATGTCATAATGTATATGTCCAAACCGTCCGTGTCTTTAAGAGTTAATATCTCGGCTAATTACCGACGATTTTTTTTTTCAAAAATCATTATCAACAATGCCTTTATACTTCTGCTACGATAGGTACCTCCAGAGTTCCTCAACGCCTTTGCTGAATGCCCGAAAATCAAAATTTGTATGTAGCGGAAAAATGCGCTTTTCTCAAAAACTATGTGACCTTGGATAATCGCTATAATTTTCCTGCAAGGTTTAAATTAACGTCTACTACCTCTAATTTTTTTTTCATAATTTTAGTTTCAGTAGATTCGAAAATAGATGGAGGGGAACATATTTTTGCACCACATTTCCGACGATATCTCTGAAAATATAATACCTAAAATTAAAACAAGTGTATTTTTGAGACCAGCGTTACAAAAGCTTTCACATGATACCCCAGACGATATGCAAAGAAAAGATTTTGTTTCTTCAAGTAACTTAATCAGCCCCTGTATATTTTTCCTAAAAATATTTGTAAATATTTAACAATCTGAAAATATGTTGGTCAATAGTCCTTATTATTTCCCCCAATTTGAACTTTCTACGTTCCATAGTTTTCGAGCAAAATGGCTGTGACAGACAGACACAGGAGTGATCTTATAATGGTTCCGTTTTTACTTTTTAAGTACGAAACCCTAAAAAAAAAAAAAAAAAAAAAAAAAACTTACTCTCTGAGATAGAAATCGTAGTCTCTTAAACTGAAAACTTTTCAGCAACAGGATAATGATAATGCATTAGAAATTGTCAAAGCAAAGTGATTACTTAAACCAAATATTACTGCAACTGCCACAAAAATTACCGCTGATATTCTGAGAGATCAGTGGAGTGAAACCAAAGACAAATTGCAAACCTACTCTAATCCAGGTACATCTGTGCATCCTTATAGATATACTGTCATTACTTTGCATGTACAAAAAAGTCCAGCACAGGGTTGATTACATGAAATTTGCGGAAGCAGAAGAACAAATTTTTCCAAGATATGGTTTCAAGAAATCTATGGCCTAACAATGAAACAATTAGACGTGCTTGGCTTATATATAGCCGAATTAAGATATCGCTATTTTGTTTTCGCTGTTTATTACTCGCCCTTTATCATAATTGACCTCCAAAGTTAGCCATTCCAGACTGTGCATTTTCTAAGTGGAAAAAAAAATTAAATCCTAAAATTCCTAAACAGGAAATTGCTCCGGAACAAAGGCATTTTCATACATTCGATGGAAGGAACTTAAGGGGAAAAATAAATTCATGTAATCGACAGCGAATTTGAAAAGAGTATAGAAAGAAAAAAAATAAATGGTGAAATATATTAGAAGCAGCAATAAACGTTATCCTTCATTCAGGCGCGGATCCACGGGGGGGGCGATCGGGGCGATCGCCCCCCCCCCCCAAAAATCCACCGATTGTCGCGAATTTCGACAAATGGTCGCCGAAAAAAATCAATTTCGTCAATCGTTCGCAGGTCAAAGGATCGCAAAAAGAACGCAAATTTCGTCAAAGGATCGCGAAAAATCGCGAATTTCGTCAAAGAATCACGCAAAAAACGCTAATTTCGTCAACAGATCTCTAAAAAATGCGAATTTCTTCAAAAAATTGCGAAAAAAATGCGCGAATTTCGCGGAAGAATCGCTGAAAAAACGCGAATTTCGTCAAAGGATCGCCAAAATAAACGCACAATTAGCATTGGAAGGAGATTCCCCTAGGCGCGCATCCACCGGGGGGGGGGGGGGGTAGATCGGGGCAAAGAAGGAAAGAACAAATTACCAAGTTGACAGCGAAACAGCACCGAAAACTGGCGATATGAAGCAATTAAAATAATGAAACTTTGTACAAAATCACCATAAAATAAAAGCAAAACATAGGACGCGTTTCGAGCTAAAAATATAACAGTTCGTCATCAGCTACAGTAAACACGTGTCCGTAAGTGGACAAGGTCAAAAATGAACTGAAAGGGAGAGAATGTTGCAAAGAATGCGACAGATGGCGCTAGCTGAAAGGGGAACATACAGAAGAGAAAAGTGTTGCCAAAAAAATAGAAGAGAAGTTGATAGGGAAAAAATGGAAATAAAAGAAATAAACAAAATTGAAATAAAATAAAAGAAGTAAATTAAAAAATATAAATAATAATAATAAATAAAGAAATATAAAAGAATAAAACAAGAAAAAACCAAAAGATCCTCTTTTTTTTTTTACAAAATAAAAAGAAAAGAAACAAGAGAAGATGGAAAAGAATTACAAAAGTAATTTTCACGCTGGAGATAGGAAAGGAGATGATGGGAGATCATTGACAAGATTAGCAGAATTTTTAGAAATAAAATATGCTTCATGAAAATCCAAGTGAGAGGAAGAGGCAGGGGAAGAAATAATTTTGGCCATGGGGAAATTGAAACAATGACTGGAAGACCAACAGTGAGAAGCAATCGAAGATTTAGAGATTTCTTGATTTGCAATATACCTCTGATGCTCACCTAATCTGAATTTTAAAGCTCTCTTTGTTTGACAAATATAACCTAAATTGCAAGAGCAAGGAATAAAATAAACACCCCACCGGTTCTCAGTAGAAATAGGATCTTTTAGAGAAGAGAATTTAATTTTATTCATAGGTTTGAAGATAACTTTAAAATTAAAACGAGAAAGGATTTTAGCAATTTTAAAACAGAGAAGAGAATAAAAGGGCAGAACTATTATAGAGTTAAAATTAGGAGGATTATTTGAATCAGAAAAAGGACGTTTAGCCTTATTAAATTTATAAAAGCTTTATCATCAAAGAGGGATTATAACCACGAGCAAGGGCAAGAGATTTGAGATAATTAATTTCATTATTCAGAGTAGCAGAGTCAGAACAAATGCGTAACGCCCTAAAAACAAAAGTATAAAAGGACGCCACTTTTTGTTGAGGAGGATGATTTAAAAAAGCATGAGGAACTTAATTTTGTTCCTAACCTTCTTATTAGTAAGGCTGATAAAGGCGGTCAAACAGTTCTTCTCAATAAATCTGATTATATTTCCCACGTTGAATCTATGTTAAACTCTGGTCCATATTCCAAATTAAAGAAGGATCCTTCTACTAAGCATTTATCTAATATCAAGCATGTCATTAAAAATTCTGTCTTTCTTAATGATAACACCAAACGTTTGGTTACCCCTTCTATCGCTAATTGTGCTCGTTTCTATGCTCTTCCTAAGGTCCATAAACCTACTCTTTCCTTTCGCCCTATCGTTTCCAATATTGGTACTGCTTCTTATAAAATTGCCAAGTTCCTTTCTAAGTTATTCGCTCCTTTATCTTCCACTATCTTTCACACTGTGAAAAACTCTTTTGACTTTGTTGATAAAATTAAACGCCTTTCTCCTTGCAATTATATAACGGTTTCCTTAGATGTTAAATCCCTTTTCACTAACGTGCCTGTTCAAGGGGCAATTGATTGTTTGGAAAGAAGGTTGCGCGAATTTCATTACTCTTCCATGGAGATTGATGAAATCATGCATTTAGTTAGTATTTGTGTCAGGCAAACTGCTTTTCAGTTTAATAATTCTTTCTATTCTCAAACTGAGGGTTTAGCCATGGGTAATCCACTGTCTCTTCTTTTATGTGATAATTTATATGCATTTTATTGAAGAAAAACTCTTCAGTTTATATAAATTTCCTTTCTGGTTTAGGTATGTTGATGATACTTTCATTTTAATTCCCTCTGACCTGGATCTTTCTAATCTCCTTTCTCTTGTAAATTCTGTTGATCCTTGTATTCAATTAACTCTCGAAGTCGAAGAGAACAATTCTCTTCCTTTTCTTGACGTCTTGGTTTCGAAACACCCAGATCGGTTCTCTACCTCCGTTTATAGAAAACCTTTCGCTGTATCTCTTCCTCCTCATGCTTTTTCAAATCATCCTCCTCAACAAAAAGTGGTGTCCTTTTATACTTTTGTTTTTAGGGCGTTACGCATTTGTTCTGACTCTTCTACTCGGAATAATGAAATTAATTATCTCAAATCTCTTGCCCTTGCTCGTGGTTATAATCCCTCTTTGATTGATAAAGCTTTGTATAAATTTAATAAACCTAAACGTCCTTTTTCTGATTCAAATAATCCTCCTAATTTTAACTCTAATAGTTTTGCCCTTTTATTCTCTTCTCAGTTTTAAAATTGCTAAATCCTTTCTCGTTTTAATTTTAAAGTTATCTTCAAACCTATGAATAAAATTAAATTCTCTTCTCTAAAAGATCCTATTCCTACTGAGAACCGGTGGGGTGTTTATTTTATTCCTTGCTCTTGCAATTTAGGTTATACTGGCCAAACAAAGAGCTTTAAAATTCAGATTAGGCGAGCATCAGAGGTATATTGCAAATCAAGAAATCTCTAAATCTTCGATTGCTTCTCACTGTTGGTCTTCCAGTCATTGTTTGAATTTCTCAATGGCAAAAATTATTTCTTCCCCTGCCTCTCCCTCTCACTTGGATTTTCATGAAGCATATTTTATTTCTAAAAATTCTGCTAATCTTGTCAATGATCTCCCATCATCTCCTTTCCTATCCCCAGCGTGGAAATTACTTTTGTAATTCTTTTCCCTCTTCTCTTGTTTCTATTCGTTTTATTTTGTAAAAAAAAGGGGGATCTTTTGGTTTTTTCTTGTTTTATTCTTTTATATTTCTTTATTATTATTATTTATATTTTTTAATTTACTTCTTTTATTTTATTTTAATTTTGTTTATTTCTTTTATTTCCATTTTTCCCTATCAATTTCTCTTCTATTGTTTTGGCAACACTTTTCTCTTCTCTATGTTTCCCTTTCAGCTAGCGCCATCTGTCGCATTCTTTGCAACATTCTCTCCCTTTCAGTTCATTTTTGACCTTGTCCGCTTACGGACACGTGTTTACTGTAGCTGATGACGGGCTGTTATATTTTTAGCTCGAAACGCGTCCTATGTTTTGCTTTTATTTTATGGTGATTTTTTACAAAGTTTTATTATTTTTATTTAAATTACCTAGTTGGTTTTTAAGAAATCAACACACCATACTCATTTTAGCTTTTAACTGACTAGGATTAGGACATAATCATTTTTTTTTTCATTCATGAAATACCCTTGAAATTTACCAATGTGGGTGGAAATAACAGTATATTTTTAACACATTATTGGTTTTCTTCAGAAAACATTAAGATGCTTGAATTTTTCAAAGGACCTTTCTTTTTCTTGTTTTTTTCTTTCTTTGGAAATTGCTATGAATCCCATTCTTTTCTCAAACAGTAAAGCACTCCTCAAAAATAGTGTTATACAGAAATTAGAATTGCAGCTTCTTTGAAAGAACGAAAAAGTTTCAACACTTTAAAGGGATCCGCATAACGTTGTCAATTTCTGTTGTAGAGATTCAAAAAAAGGTACACGAAATGGCATCGTCCCCACTTCAACCCATTAGTGTAAAAAATTATGGCGCCATATGCCTTTTGAGAGGATATAATCCTATTTTGTTCACTAACTGCCGAAACGTCAGTGAGGTTTACCATTGACACCTGAAAATTATTTTCGTTTGCTTATCTGTCTGTTCCGCGAAAACTGCCGATAAAAACATTGGATTTATATCTTGGGGAGCGACCGCCCCGATCCACCCCCCCCCCCCCCCCCTCCGTGGATGCGCATCTAGGGGAATCTCCTCCTGGTGCTACTTGTGCGTTTTTTCCGCGGACCTATGACGAAATTAGCGTTTTTTTCTGCGTTCCTTTGGCGAAATTTGCGTTTTTTCTGCGATCCTTTGACGAAATTCGCGTTTTTTTTCGTGGTCCTTTACAAAATTCACGTTTTTTTGTGGTCCTTTGATGAAATGTCCGATTTTTTGGCGAAATTCACGTTTTTTCCGCGCTTCTTTAATGAAATTCACGTTTATGCTCGATCCTTTGACGAAATTCGCGTTTTTTTGCGTGATCCTTTGACGAAATTCGCGTTTTTTTATTTGCGAACGATTGACGAAATTGATTTTTTTCGGCGACCATTTGTCGAAATTCGCGATAATCGGTGGATTTATATTTTTTATCCAAAGGCCTTCCTTGGATCCGCGCCAGTGAAGAGGTATACACACCACTTAGATGACACATTTTGACTTTCTAGTATGTTAAAGGTCCGTCAGATTTCTGAAGGGGATCCTTTTTCAGAGATTATCCTCTTTCAGGAATCTGATATTAAAAAATGGATGTGATGGTTATGTTTTTCAGCTTTCGATAATTGGTTCTTAAGTATTTTTTAGTCCTGAATCCAAAAATGATCTTCATTTTTTACCATGTCATCACGTTAGGATTTTCCATAAATCGCAAATTTTTAAAAAGTCTTACATCAAAATCAATTATCAAAAGTTTAAAAAGATAATCATCGCAGGGTTGTGTTATTAACGTTGTTTACCATAACTAAAAGAACAAAAAATAAGATAATTACCATAGTATAAGGGTAAACAGAAAAAGAAAAAAAAAGACATTTAATAAATAAATTCTGTTATAACGTTTTTAATTTTACGACCTAATAAGTAACAATAAACGATATTTTGCGCAGAGGGCGGATTACAAAATAAGAGTGCTGGATAACCGAGTGTTTCGGTTAATCGGATGTCGGATAATCGGGAGTCTGTAATATTTTTAAATCGCATTAATTTCATATTCATTTAATAATTAACTGCAAGGAAGGATTTGAGCAACAGAAAGTATGACTACGTTGATTATATGTCACTCGGTATCGCCCCCCCCCAAAACGATTCTCTGGATCCGCCCCTGCCTTCATTGTGTTGAGAACAATTTGGTATTAAGAGGCACGTCAGATGAGATAAATAAAAGAAATTGCGGAATTTTTTCGCAATTTTTAAAATAATTAAAAAAAAAAAGACAAAGAAATTCGCATCGAGATTGCAACACTGCCAGAAACCCGCATATCTTACTTTTCGAATAATATTCAGAATGAAGTTATTAACCTTCTTGCTAATGAATTAAGAAAAATGATTGTAGAAGAAATCCATAAAGCAAAGTATTTTTCAATTTCATTCGATTGCAGTCCAGGTACACCCCCAAAGAACAAATGATGCAAATTATAAGTGAAGATAACCGAAAGTAGAAATTATTCAATCGAAGAAAGGTTTCTTGAGTTCGTTGAGTCAAAACAAAAAAAACAGGAGAAAGATTAGCTCAACAAATTTTAGCTAAACTAATCGCCAACACCTCGACATTCACTACTGTAGAACTCAGTGCTATTTTATGGTTTATAAATTCAATTATTTTTTAGCATCTTCTGAACACTCTCTAAACAACTCTGCACGCTCTCTAATGCTTCAGTTCATGTTTCTGGTGTTCCGAAAATTGACATTTTTCGGAACTGTACAAAATGTATTTGTTTTTCTCTTCGTCTCTTGAAAAAATGAAGGAGTGTGTGTGGGGGTGGGGGGGGGGGGGGGCGCCAAATTTAAACCTTGCCCCGGGCGCAGTTTTCTCTTCGCACGGCCCTGCATTAAAGTACCAAAATGGCACCTGGAATATAAAAAGCGAAGTGGTCCGCTCCCTGTTGATGATAGTCACATGACTTAGGCTATTGTTACAGAAATTGTTTTAAAATACCGGGAGACAAAGACTCTGTACACTTAATTCATTTTATTTTAGTTTCTTTTCGAATGTTTAACTGATCCTCTTTAATCAAACACGAAAACAACCATTGGATGTCTTAACAGCAACTGATTCGGCCTTAAATGTTTGCAACCAAAGGGAATTGAATGCAAACCCGTTTACAGGGAGTTTACGCACAGCTTTTTTTCAGTATAATTCAATCTTCTCAAATATTTTTAAAACCGATCAATATTAGCGTGTTTTTAGATTCTGCGGTGTCTGAACGGGGGGTTGGCGAGCGTAGCTTGCAGGGGTCAGAGCCCCCTAGTAAAAATATAAAAACTTTTTTGCAAAAGTGAGCTCTGGAGACCTGAAAATGTGAGAAAAGTTTAATATACACATACACGCATAAATCCACACATACATTTGGAATTATTGTAAAAATAGCTAAAACTGATTCAGGGAATCCTGAAATGTAAAAATAAAAATATCCAATATTTCTATAATTGGGTTTTTATCATGATTATAATACTTTACTTACACTGTATGTATACACGAAAGCAAAAATGCGATTAAACTATATCTTATTTTTTGTGGGAGGCACGAAAACTATACTGCATAAATTTTATTTGCTATTCTTAGACCAATGTCAGACGGGCGTCTTTTTTGCTTAAGTATTATCCATTCCCAATGCTATAGCATTGGGAATGAATAATACTTAAGCAAAAAAGCAGCAAAAAAAGAAAAACGCCCGTCTGACATTGGTCTTACTGTAATTCTTGAATTGGGATATAAAAGTATCGTTGACATGCATTTGTCAAAAGATTTGTTCATTTAACTTCCCAACACGCACTTAAAATGTTAATTGAGTAGTATAATTTTATTTTCTAGAAAATTACAGAAAAATAACCCTAAATGTAAACAGCTAGCAAATCTGCAGATCTGGAGCCTCAACATCAGCTCTGCAAGTCAATAAAAAAAAACAAAAAAAAAAACACTTTGCATAATATTTTCACCGCATGAATCTCATAGATTATCTTCATCCCTTTTTTCCCTCTTACCAAACCAACAAAACCAGTCTTTTTTGCTATACATTTGACCAAAATATAATTGCCAAATTAAATTTCGTTACCAAACTCAGCATTATGCTGTGAAATATTGTTCTTATCACTTTATTCTGTTCATAATAAACAGAGTAGAGGTCTGCATGGGCCGAAATTTTCAGGCCGAGGCCCGGCCCCACTCATCGAAAAAAAAATTCGGCCCGACCCGATATAAAAATTAAAAGTTCGGCCCGAGCCCGACCCGGCCATGCCCGTAGAAAAAATAGTATTGGCTCGGACCGGTAAAAAACTTAAAAGTTCGGCCCGAGCCCGGCCCGGAAAAAAGTTAAAATCTCTGCCTTCTAGAAAACATTGATTTTTACGTCGATTTGGTTAAGAATTTGTCTCATACGAGGAAGTTCTGACCAAAAATATTTATCTTTAACATTTTTTTTCTCATGTTTATCTCCATTTTTATAGAAGTGCCGCAGTTTGCGATATTTATTTTTTTAATGAATCTCTATTTCTTGTATGTAAATGTTTCAGCTATCATTAATATTGTTAATCCATATTCCATGCACTGAAGTGTTAAAAATCTGAAGAATGCTATACAGTAAAATCTTCTAAGACGGAGTTGCATAGAAAAGGAAAAAAAAAATGCGTTACAGACAAGTTCCCTTCTTAGCAAGTGTAAATGTATTATATATTCCTTTATTAGGTATTAGTATATTAATTTTGCATGGATCAACACGTTTTTCAGTTGAAAACAGGGTTCCGTCATAGGCATGTTCCTTTTCACACTTTTAGGTAGCTTTCTTTACAAAAAGCTACCTATTGCAGCCGTTCGGAGGAAAGCGATTTCAAAAAATTTTGATATATTTTCATCGATCATGACCCCCAGACCCCGAAACCATCCTCCGTTCAAAATTGATATATATATATATATATATATCAATATATATATATATATATATCTGACCTATGTCACACTGTAACTCTCGTATTTATGAACCGATTTGGATGTAATTCGGTGTGTACATAGTACATACCAATGTCTCGACCGAGTTCGTTGGCCAGCTTCATCCGCCATTTTGTTTCAAAATGGCGGCCATTTAAAAATTTTAAAAAAATTTAAAATTTGAAATGTGGTACCAAAAAATTGAAAGTGGAAAAATATTTTTTTCTTATGTATTTGACCTTTATACAAAGACTCCGTAGCAGTTTTTGTTTTGTCTATATTTTAAAAAATGGCTGAGTTATAGCATTTTGAATTTCTAGCGAAGCTGACATTTTGAAACGTCCTGAATTTTGTCACGCGATAAAAGGCGTATTTATGAACCGATTTGGATGTAACTTCGTTTATACATAGTACAGACCAGTGTCTCGACCGAGTTCGTTGGCCAGCTTCATCCGCCATTTTGTTTCAAAATGGCGGCCATTTAAAAATTTAAAAAAAATTAAAATTTGAAATGTGGTACCAAAAAATTGAAAATGGAAAAATATTTTTTTCTTATGTATTTGACCTTTATACAAAGACTCCGTAGCAGTTTTTGTTTCGTCTATATCTTAAAAAATGGCTGAGTTATAGCATTTTGAATTTCTAGCGAAGCTGACATTTTGAAACGTCCTGAATTTTGTCACGCGATAAAAGGCGTATTTATGAACCGATTTGGATGTAACTTCGTTTATACATAGTACAGACCAGTGTCTCGACCGAGTTCATTGGCCAGCTTCACCCGCCATCTTGTTTAACAATGGCGGCCATTTAAAATTTTAAGAAAAATTTAAATTTGAAATGTGGTACCAAAAAATTGTAAATTAAAAAAATATTTTTTTCTTATGTGTTTGACCTCGATAAAAAGATTCGGAAGCAGTTTTTGTTTCGTCTATACCTTAAAAAATGGCTGAGTGATAGCATTTTGAATTTCTTGTGTGACTGACATTTTGAAACGTCCTGATTTTTGCCACGTGATAACAGACGTATTTATGAACCGATTTGGATGTACCTTGGTGTGTACATAGTACATACAAATAACTAAACCGAGTTCGTTGGCCAGCTTCATCCGCCACCTTGTTTCAAAATGGCGGCCATTTAAAAAAATTTAAAAAAAATTAAATTTAAAATGAGATACCAAAAAATTGGAAAATGAAAAAGAGTTTTTTCATATGTGTTTGACCTTATTACAAAGATTCCGGAACAGGTTTTGTTTCGCCTATATCTAAAAAAATGGCTGAGTTATAACATTTTGAATTTCTATTGTGGCTGACATTTTAAAACGACCTGATTTTTGTCACGCGATAACAGGCGTATTTATGAACCGATTTGAATGTAACTTGGTCTGTACATAGTACATACCAATGTCTCGACGGAGTTCGTTGGCCAGCTTCATTCGCCATCTTGTTTCAAAAGGGTTGCCATTTAAAAAAAAATGTAATTTAAAATTAAAATGAGGTATTAAACAATTGGAATATGAAAAAGATTTTTTTTATGTGTTTGGCCTTGATACAAAGATTTTGGAGCAGTTTTTGTTTCTGAAAATTTGTTCTTTTGTTTATATCTTAAAAAGTGGTTGAATTATAGCACTTTGAATTTCTATCATGGCTAACACTTTGAAACGATCTTGTATTTGTCTCGCGATACCACACGTATTCGCCTATTTCGATGGAAGAAGGCATGTGGATAGCATACATCAATATCTCGACCAAGTTCGCTGGCCAGCTTCATCAGCCATCTTGTTTCAAAATGGCGGCCATTAAATTAATAAATATACATATTTAAAGTGAGGTGCAAAAAAATTAGAAATTGAAAAAGGTTTCTTTCTTAAGTATTTGACCTTGATATAAGGATTCAGGGGCATTTTTTGTTTGTCTTTATCTTAAAAAATGGCTCAGATATAGCAGTTTCAATTTCTAACGTGGGTGACATTTTGAAAAATCTGATTTTTTGCCTGCGACAGCACTCGTATATATCAACCGATTCCGATGTGAGTGAGCATGTGCACAGCAATTACTAAGGTCTCGACCAAGTTCACTGGTTAGCCTCATCCACCATGTTGTCTTAAAATGGCAGGCACTTTAAGAAATCGCCGAATTTGGCAGCCAAATATAAGTTACTTTAAATAAAAGCAGCTTGGATAAAGCTGACTAATTTCGCAAAATTCTCATTCATAATGATTTAGTATTGATAAAAATTAGTATTGAATCTCCTACATTCGGTTTCCACTTAATTGAGCTTTGTGTGTTTGAATAATATAAGTTGGCTTTTTTAAAATAAGGAATATGAAAGCTACCTCTTCCTCCCGGCACTGGCCGGAAGGACTTTTTACTATATTTTAATTTAGCTATAATTTAATAAGATAAGAAATCTACTATTCTTTAAAAACAAAGAATAAATTTTAATGTGTGTGTAAAGTAAGTGTAGAATAATGGTAATTTAAAAATGTATGCATTTTTTCCAAAAATTTTTGGGCGAGGCCTCATTTAACTGATCTTTGAATGGATCAGGCCACGCTGAGACAATGATTTTCATACGAGCTGGGTCAAAACTAGGACTAAAAAGTTTGGACCGTGAAGACTAGGAATGAAACCAGTCCTGGCTCTGTACAAAAAAAATAAGTTAGGCCTTGCCCGAGCCTTCAGAAATAAAGTATGGCCCGGGCCCGGCCCGAAAAGAGTGGCGACCAGGCCCGGCCAAAGCTTTCTCAAGACTATCAAGCCAGACACGATTTCATTCCCCCACATATGTGACGTCACGACCCGGGGCTGGCGCCAAAGCCGAGCATTTGAAACTTGTATCTGGTTGTTTTGAATTAAAATGTAACGTATGCACGTGTTGTTTACTAAAAGAATAGAACATATTCTTTTGAAGGTAAGTTTTATTTTCAAATTAACTACTTATATTTTATTAGTATACTAGTTCTATTTTTTATGTTCAGAACATCTTTTATTTTTAACTTCTTTAAAATAAATTAACTATTAAATCCCAGTATCGTATTGTCAATAATCCCGTGTGCGTGTCTCAAAACAAAACGATATTATTGTACTTCTGTTTCCTGGGTTCTTTGGGTACTAATCATGCTCAAAAATGTTCAGCCAAAAGTCTTAGTTACAAGCCTAATTATATTTAGTAATTTCTAACTTGTCACATCTTCCTTCTTTTTTAATTTGTTCTGTTTTCTCTAATTAACGTGACTTTTAATAAACGTCTATTTATTAGAAAACACTTGTCGTGTGAATAATAACTAATTATTTTGTATGCAGAATTGATTGGGATTTAATTTGATACAAAATTTATGTATTTTTATGGGTATTTTCATACTAAAAATTTAACTATACTAGAAATTTTCAGCAAAGTCGCTATGGACACATATTATCTTGTTTACTTTTTTAAAAGTCCAGTCAATATACGCAGGGCTGCCACAGGCGACTATTTTTTTATTCTGACTTGCACCACTTTCTCAAAACAAAAATCTTTGACATACAGTTTGACAACATTTGCAAGAGAAATATACTACAAAATTTATAACTTTTTTAAATAGCAGTGCGGATAGAATAGAAAAATACTCGCCGGTGGCAACCCTGTATACGTACCAATTTATTGTTGTGTTTTAATCTTAAACTCTTAAGAGTTTCTTTATAAAAATTCCTTTTATAATATTTGTTACATAAACCATGCTTATACGTGAAAACTGAAGAAGATATGGGGATAATGTGTTTGAATTCTCTATTTTTGCAACCACTGTAAACAATTTATTCATAAGACTTGGAAGGCTTGTCAGCGCCCTTATGCAAAACGGATATTGGCGAGCCCCCCCCCCCCCCCCACATACACACCTCTTCGAAAAAATTGTGTGTTTTTTTATATACATTTTAATGTTTAATTAAAAATAACAATAAATAAAATAATTTTTCTATAATTATAAATTTACTTTTCGATCTAGTCATGGCCCTTTATACTTTTCATCTCATAAATATTGATTATTTTAAGCTTAAAACATATGAACAATCATTTAAACAGACCACACAACATTATTTTTGGAAATGAAATATTTTCGTGGAAGGATTTGGGTTTCTTTATGTTTTTTAGCAGTTAAATCTCAAATATCCGAGGAAAATAAACATAAGTTAGGAAAATTGTAATTTGGATTGATGAAAGTGTTTTATTTTTCTTTTTTCCCCCCTCTGTCATGTTTGAGTGCACTTAAAAAAAATCTATTGCTTTTACCTTGCATAATATCTTAAACTAACACAAAATGAAAATAATTCATGTCATAATCTATTTCATGACCTTGTTTTGGTTTATTATGAGAGTTTTATGTTTCTCAATTCCAATGGATTTTATGTGAAAATTACCCATTTCTGATAAGTAAAGTTTGCAGTAGGTACGAAAAATTGATCTGTATGAATATTTAATTTCATATATGCTTTAATTTTACTATTTATTTATACTAAATTTGTTATGTGAAGGTTTCAAATCACTAAATATTTAATAGAATATTTACTGTTATAATTTCAGGCTACAATCTATATCTATACTAATCTATACTTCTATACTAATATTATAAAGAGGTAAAAATTGTTTATTTGTAGGAGGTAAGCTCTGGAAATACCGAACCGATTCCAAAAGTATTGGTGTCAAAGTGATGGTGTTAGTCCAACTTAGAACATAGGCTATATCTTATGTCCGTGCCACTGGCCAAAAGGGGGTGCAGGTGCAAAAAAAAAAACGTTCTAAAAATGCGATTTTTGTGCTAAAGGGCTTAGAAACATGAAATTTGTAAAGGTAGTTACTTCTAAAATACTAATGATCTTTAAGGACATTTCTTTATTTCTTAAAAAAAAAAATCGAAATTAAAAAGCGGTAAAAATGCGCGAAAAGCGTTCTAAATGGCGATTTTTACGCAATTTCAGGAAGTACCAAATTGATTTAAGAAATAATGGTGTCAAAATGATGGTGACAACCCTTGCTCTAACATAGGCTACATTTTATGTCGGTGCCACTACCCCTAAAGGGAGTGCAGGAGCAAAAAAAACGTTCGAAATTGTAATTTTTGGTGTTACTGAAGGGCCCAGATACCTGGAATTTGGCATGGTACTTACTTATTACATATAAATGATCTCTAACAACATTTCTTAAAAAAATCGAAATTTAAAAGGGGTGAAAATGAGCAAAAAGCGTTCTAAATGGCCATTTTTACGCAATCTCAAGAAGTACCAAACAGATTTAAAAAATAATGGTGTCAAAATGATGGTGACAACTCTTGCTCCAACATAGGCCACATTTTATGTCGGTGCCATTACCCCTAAAGGGGTTGCAGGAGAAAGAAACGTTCGAAATTGCGATTTTTGTGTTACTGAAGGGCCCAGATACACGGAATTTGGCATGGTAGTTACTTATTAGATATAAATGATCTCTAAGAACATTTCTTAAAAAATTCGAAATTTAAAAGGGTGAAAATGCGCAAAAAGGCGTTCTAAAAAACGTTCTAAATGGCGATTTTTACGCAATCTCAAGAAGTACCAAACCGATTTAAAAAATAATGGTGTCAAAATGATGGTGATAACCCTAGCTTCAACATAGGCTACATTTTATGTTGGTGCCATTACCCCCATAGGGGGTGCAGGAGCAAAAAAGTTCGAAGATGCGATTTTATGTTACTGAAGGGCCTAGAAACATGAAATTTGGAATGGCAGTTACTTATAAGATATAAATTATCTCTAAGAACATTTCTTAAAAAAATCGAAATTTAAAAGGGGTGAAAACGCGCGAAAAGAGTTTTAAATGGCGATTTCTACGCAATCTCAGAAAGTATCCAACCGATTTCAAAAGTAATGGTTGGAAATTGATGATGACAGCCCTTGCTCCAATATAGGATCTACTTCATGTCGGCGTCACTACCACCCAGTGGCGCACCCAGGATTTTATCTTGGAGGGGGCCGAACATTGGCGGCGAAACAAAATAAATTTAGTGGGGGCAAAATTTCTCTAGTTTTGATTACAGTAGGAAATTACAAAGAGACACTAATTAGTCATAAAATTACCGTAATTAATTCAGTATCAATTAATTGGTTATTTATTTTAATGAAAAAAGGGGGTGCAGGTGCAAAAAAAAAAAAAAAAAAACGTTCTAAAAATGCGATTTTTGTGCTAAAGGGCCTAGAAACATGAAATTTGTAAAGGTAGTTACTTCTAAAATACTAATGATCTTTAAGGACATTTCTTAAAAAAAAATCGAAATTAAAAAGTGGTAAAAATGCGCGAAAAGGGTTCTAAATGGCGATTTTTACGCAATTTCAGGAAGTACCAAATTGATTTAAGAAATAATGGTGTCAAAATGATGGTGACAACCCTTGCTCTAACATAGGCTACATTTTATGTCGGTGTCACTACCCCTAAAGGGAGTGCAGGTGCAAAAAAACGTTCGAAATTGTAATTTTTGGTGTTACTGAAGGGCCCAGATACCTGGAATTTGGCATGGTACTTACTTATTACATATAAATGATCTCTAACAACATTTCTTAAAAAAATCGAAATTTAAAAGGGGTGAAAATGAGCAAAAAACGTTTTAAATGGCGATTTTTACGCAATCTCAAGAAGTACCAAACAAATTAAAAAAATAATGGTGTCAAAATGATGGTGACAACTCTTGCTCCAACATAGGCCACATTTTATGTCGGTGCCACTACTCCTAAAGGGGTTGCAGGAGAAAGAAACGTTCGAAATTGCGATTTTTGTGTTACTGAAGGGCCCAGATACACGGAATTTGGCATGGTAGTTACTTATTAGATATAAATGATCTCTAAGAACATTTCTTAAAAAATTCGAAATTTAAAAGGGTGAAAATGCGCAAAAAGGCGTTCTAAAAAACGTTCTAAATGGCGATTTTTACGCTATCTCAAGAAGTACCAAACCGATTTAAAAAATAATGGTGTCAAAATGATGGTGATAACCCTAGCTTCAACATAGGCTACATTTTATGTCGGTGCCATTACCCCCATAGGGGGTGCAGGAGCAAAAAAAGTTCGAAGATGCGATTTTATGTTACTGAAGGGCCTAGAAACATGAAATTTGGAATGGCAGTTACTTATAAGATATAAATTATCTCTAAGAACATTTCTTAAAAAAATCGAAATTTAAAAGGGGTGAAAACGCGCAAAAAGAGTTTTAAATGGCGATTTCTACGCAATCTCAGAAAGTATCCAACCGATTTCAAAAGTAATGGTTGGAAATTGATGATGACAGCCCTTGCTCCAATATAGGATCTACTTCATGTCGGCGTCACTACCACGTACCACCTTGAGGTTGCATTTTAAAAAACGTTCTAAATTGTGACTTTTGTGATACTGAAGGGGCTAGCAACTTGAAATTTGGCATGGTAATTACTTATGAGATGTAAATGCTCTCTTAGAAGAGTTCCTTAAAAATTTGAAATTTAAATGGGGTGAAAATAAATGAAAAGCGTTTTAAAAACGTTCTAAATAGCGATTTCTACGCACTCTCAGACAATATAAATCGATTTCAGAAGTAATGGTTTTAAATTGATGGTGACAGTCCCAGCTCCAACATAGCCTATATTTTACGTTGTTGTACCACCTGGGGGTTACAGGAGCAAAAAATATTCTAAATTGCTTTTTTTGTGTTAAAGAGGGGGTCTAACATTTTAAATTTGGAATGTTAATTACTTCAAAGATGCAAATGCTTTCTAAGAATTGTTGAAAGAAAATTCCAAATTTAAAAGGGTGAAGTGAGCGAAAAGCGTTTTATAAGCGTTCTAAATTACGATTTTTATGCAATCGTATGAAATACGAAACCGATTTCAAACATAATGGTTGCAAATTGATGGTGATAGAACCTACGCAAACATAAGCTATATTTTATGTCGGTGCACAACCCCTAGAGGGTTGCAGGAGCAAAAATCTTGGTACTGAAGAGGCTAGAAACTTTAAATATAGCACGGTAGTTACTTATAAAATATAAATGTCCTCTAAGAACAGTCGAAAATAATTTCGAAATTAAAAAGGGATGAAGCGAAGGGAAGGAGTGAAAAGCATTTTAAAAGAGTCCTAAATTACGATTTCTGTGGAATCTCAGGAAATAATAAACCGATTACAGAAGTTATTGGTTGCGAATCAAGAGTGATAGTCCCTGATCCTATAAGGGCTATATTTTATGCCGGTGTCACTACCACCTGGTTGGCAGGAACAGCAAGAAATCCTTTAAAAACATCTAAATTCCGTTTTCTATAGAATATTGGGAAATACCAACCAATTTCAAGGTTAATGTTGGCAAATTAATGGTGACAGTCTCTGTTTCAACATTTTTCGAGATATTCTATTTCAACTCTGTTTCGGCATTTTATGTTGGTGCCACTAACAGCAGAGAGGTGGTAGACTGTTAGACAAGAAGCTTGTAATCTGACATGATGGTTAATTTTAATATGTAAATGTGTTAAGATGGTTTCTAAAAACTTCAAATGAATACTGAAATGAGCATAAATGTCTCAAAATACTTTCTAAATTATCATTTATTTGGAATTAGTTTTAGTTCTTCTTATTAATTAAAATCTCATTTCTGTTTATTGCACTTGTATAATGAAGTTCAGTCAAATTGAGGCTTAATTTGTAATTTTTGAATTATTCCAAAAAGGGTTCTTCTAATAAAAAATAGTCATGCAAATATCACTTGGCATATTTCAACTATTACGGGAGCAAAGCCGCGGGGTTTGCTAGTAAATAATAAAAATAGAACACAAATTGAATTTGTTTTTATTTGACATTCACTTTGCTTCCACTTTAACTTAATTTTAAATGTGGGTTTTGATTGGCACACTTATTAGTATTTATTTATTTTTGAAAGTGAAATAATTGAAAGCAAAATAATTAAATTGATATGTGTTTAAACTGAAAATTTATATATGTATATATATATTAATGTCTTGTTTTTGAATATATAGAAAGTAGATAATTGATATGGTTTCTAAATTTCAAAGTAGAATAAATATAATAAAAACTGTTCACTAAAATAAATTTAATACTTGGTTTTTTTTTCCCTTATTAACGATCCAATTTTTTTTTATGTACTCTTAACTTTAATACTGAGGCGCATTTTCATTGACACAGTGATATTATTTCATAAATATAGTATCTTTAATTTTACTGTTGAGGAGAAATCGAAATTGAAGGAAAAGCGCTTAATTAGCGTCTTTAAACAACAAGTATGTATATAATTTTTTCCGTATGCTGTGATAATTAAGTTGGAATGTAGAAGAAAGTATTGGTATGTTTTAAATAAGTCTGTGCTCTTCTCTCCTGGCATAAGCCCCGCGAAGTTACCCGTCACGAAACCTTGTGTTTGGCTTGTAGTCTTTAGGCGGCTTTGGCCCGGCCCGAGTTACGTGAATGAAAATTGGCCCCAGCCCGGCCGGCCCGTGCAGATCTCTAAAACAGAGTCATTGAAACTTTCCGATATATAATTTTGCCTTTTCTGCCTTGAAACATGTGGTGGACTTTCAGTTTTATCATCTTTTTCTGTAACAGAAACCAATATTGTTTTTAAATTCTTTTTAAGTCTAACTAGAGCAGTATATATTTTCTTCTATTCCTTCTTTTTTGCTTTTTGAATAATCTTTTTCACTGTTGTATCAATCAAAATTGTTAATGCACTTTTTGTTCGTTTAATCCCTTAACAGCCCCGGACGTAATTATACGTCTTTAGAAAATGCATGCATCTATTAAAGGGATGGCGAATTCCAATTATAGCGAGGCAATTTTCACCACCTGAGCCATTATATACCGGGTGTCCCAAAAAGGACTGACTGATTTTAAAATTCAATAACTTGCAAACGGTGACAGATATTTAAAAAATTCTTGCAGGAGGGTTATGCATAAGGTCAAAAGTTTTTTTACAGAGATTTTCAATTTTAGTTCGAATTACAAACAATAGATGGCGCTGCGATCAATAGACGCTGAATTCAGGCTCGATTTTTGGTACTTCGTGGTCCGGATAATACATTTCCATCTCCTTTTTCAGCATGGAACAAGAGAAAGGACTAGAAATCGAGCCTGTATTTAGCGACTATTGCTTACAGCACCATCTATTGTTTGTAATTCGAACTAAAATCGAAAATCACTGTA
Organism: Maratus speciosus; assembly: GCA_963932465.1. Taxonomy (NCBI): domain Eukaryota; kingdom Metazoa; phylum Arthropoda; class Arachnida; order Araneae; family Salticidae; genus Maratus; species Maratus speciosus. The sequence goes on along the minus strand of OZ010789.1, from coordinate 91,888,549 downwards.
ATAAAACTTTTGACCTTATGCATAAACCTCCTGCAAGAATTTTTTAAATATCTGTCACCGTTTGCAAGTTATTGAATTTTAAAATCAGTCAGTCCTTTTTGGGACACCCGGTATATAACATGTGCATTTTCTTACTGTTTTTTTTCAGAAAACTATAATATACACCTTCTATAATTTCAGAAATATGCGACTTAAGTAAGGCACTGGAGATCGCGCAAGGTTTCGTCGGCAGTTAAGGGGTTAATTGCAGGGGCACCATTTGAGGGGGTCTGGGGGGGGCACGTCCCCCCCCAAGGAATTTGATATTTCAGAAAATTTATCTGCCATTAGGGATGCACCGAATAGTGATTTTGGCCGAATACCGAATATTCGGCCTACAAGTAAATTGACTACCGAATATTCGGCCTACAGGTTAATTGAATACCGAATATTCGGCGTACAGGTAAACCGAATACCGAATATTTGGGTAGCCAATACTGACTGTTAGGCCGAATACCGAATATTCGGCTGGCCGAATTCAAAGTTTAAAGATATTAAAAAATTAAATTTTAAAACAATTTTTCATAATACTTAACACAGATACTTCCAATTTTATAAACAAGACCTTTTTACAAGTAAACATTATACACACACCCAATTTCCCGCACTTCTCATGATATCATATGTCACAGAAATCAAAGTAACTCTTTTGAAAATATAGTTACGGTATCTTCATTATTGTTAAAGTAACAAATGAAAATCTAAGTTTGACCTGTAATGAGATGAGATACACTGTATTTTTGATTTTGACAGATTAAGCGAATTGCGATACTGGTTTCTTGGGCAAAAATGGTCTGTTTGATGTCTATTATCACATTTGAAAGTTTTTCCCATTTTCTTTAGAAACACTCTTTTTGCGAAAAAAGCAAAAGACAGATTATTTACAAGACATTGTTCAGAAACTTCCATTTGTGCATCGTTTATTTCTATGCAGGTCATCATTAATGGTTTATTTTTTTAAGTGACACTTATCAAACAGTAAATAAATAATGTAACATCATTCTCTTTGATTTAAATATGATTCTGTTTCTAATTATTCTGAATATCTTTATAAATTGACAGTTAAAAGTAGAAATTGTGTAAGGATTTAAAAAATATTTTTCAAAAGATATTTTTAAGTATTCGGTTTGGCCGAATAGTTCGATATTTGGCAGACCGAATATTCAGTAGCATGTCCGAATACCGAATCGATACCGAATATTCGATGCATCCCTATCTGCCATCAGAGGTCAGACTCAACATTTTTTTTTCATAAATTCCTCAAAAGCTAAAGTAACTTGTCAGATTTTATTACAATAAAAACACATGCAATAAATAAACACTTTATGCACAGAAACTGATAATTATCAAACTTATTTTCTAAAGACTTTACTATTCCAACACTCTCAAGGTGAGACATTTCTCATTGATGAGTATTTTGGCTAATTTCAAAAAGATATGTGAGAAAAAATTCTATTAATTGCTTCCCAGCCGTGTGCAAAATGATCAAAGAAAACTCGTCCCCCTCAGGGCTAAAATTTTCGAGGTGAATTTCCCCTTTAGTCGGAAATTTAGAGAGGATTTTTCTTTTTAGGGTTTCGTTCATCTGACGAGACACTATTCGTCTCGCTCCTCTGTCTGTCTGTCTGTCCATCACAGAGCCCGTTCTCAGAAACTATACATGTTGGAGACTTGAAATTTTGCATACTTATAGCTGAACACCACACAACATACGACAAATGATAAAATTTTGAAAAAGTTGTACATTTAACCCTTTGGGCTCCCAAATGTGTACTTTAAACAATTCTTTCTAAGTGAGCTCCTAATTAGGTTGAAGGCGTGAAATTTTGTGTACTTATAGCTGAACACCTCAGACCAAACGACAAATTATAAAATTTTGAAAAAGTTGTAAATTTAACCCTTTGGGGTCTCACATGTGTATTTTAAACAATCCTTTCTAAGTGAGCCCCTAATTAGGTTGGAGGCGTGAAATTTTACATACTTATAGCTGAACACCTCTCATGAAACGACAAACTATAAAATTTTGAAAAAGTCGTACATTTAACCCTTTAGGCTCCCGCATGTGTATTTTAAACAATTCTTTTTAAGTAAGCCCCTAATTAGGTTGGAGGAGTGAAATTTTGCATACTTATAGCTGAACACCTCACATCAAACGACAAATCATAAAATTTTGAAAAAGTCGTACATTTAAACCTTTGGGCTCTCCCATGTGTATTTTAAACAATTCTTTCAAAGTGAGCCCCTAATTAGGTTGGAGGCGTGAAATTTTGCATACTTATAGCCGAGAACCTCATATCAAACGATAAATCATAAAATTTTGAAAAAGTCGTACATTTATCCCTTTGGGCTCCCACATGTGTATTTTAAACAATTCTTTCTAAGTGAGCCTCTAATTAGATTGGAGGCGTAAAATTTTACACACTTATAGCTGAACACCTCACATCAAATGACAAACTATAAAATTTTGAAAAAGTTTCATATTTAACTTTTTGGTCTCCCACATGTGTATTTTAAACAATTCTTTGTAAGTGATCCCTAATTAGGTGGAGGCGTGAAATTTTGCATACTTATAGCTGAACACCTCACATCAAATGACAAACCATAAAATTTTGAAACAGTCGTACATTTAACCCTTTGGGCTCCCACATATGTATTTTAAACAATTCTTTCTAAGTGAGCCCCTAATTAGGTTGGAGGCGTGAAATTTTGCATATTTATAGCTGAACACCATCATGCGACAAATCATAAAATTTTGAAAAAGCCGTACATTTAACCCTTTGGTCTTCCACATGCGTATTTTAAGCAATTCTGTCTAACTGAGCCCTTATTAAATTGGAGATTTGAAATTTTGCATACTTATAGCAGAACACCTGAGGACAGGCGACAAATCATAAAATCTTGAAAAAGTCTTACGTTTCACCCTTTGAGCTACCACTTGTGTATTTTAAGGAATTCTTTCTAAGAGAGCCTTTAATTAAGTTGGAGACATGAATTTTTGCATACGACCTCAGACTTCTGGACTGAATACCTCAGACTACACGACAAATCATAAAATGTTCCAAAAGTCTTATATTATTTACTCCTACGGGCTCTAACTTGAGTATTTTAAGCAATTTTTCTAACCTCCGCCCTTTTCACCCGGGGAGCACTTTTCCAACTTTTGCCGACAGCCCTTTGACCATTCTTTCATATTATGCACCATAGCCTTACATATTTGAGTTCCACTTTTTACCACCAGAGGCGCCTACTTATCTCTGGTGCTATGGGCCCAACAAAGCCGCCTCAAGACCTCTTGAGGCGGCTTTGCTTTGGGCCCAATCGACTCGACTTATATATCTACGGATAGTATGTAAAACGGAGTTTCGTTCGGATAGAGGTTTGTTTAGAATAGAGTGCGCCCCTGGTTGCGAAATGTGAAACTAACAGATTTTTCAAAGGGATAAAGTGTTTTGAATGGAATATTAAACGAAACCCTCTGTGCGATCTGTGATCACACTTACCCACTTGTTTTAAGAAAGGGGGGTTAATTCAAGTTCTTAATTATTTGAATTTTTTATTTTGCATTATTAGTGTCACATTATATTTACTGCAGTCATTACAACGCTATAAAATCATTTGCTTTATTAAATCATATTATATACAGTATATGTTCTTAATAATCTCCTCAGCCTGATACAGTAGAGTTCTGCAAGGGTCGGGTTCTCCCTATCTGGACCTGACAAAAGTCGTTAACGCGAAACACAACTCTAGCCTGACAAACTGCAAAATAAACCCGAAATATTCATACGCAAACACAAAGTGGAAGAAAATGAATCTATGTTTAATTACATTTATGGAAAAGTAGCCTACAATTTTATAGCTTATATACAAAAATGAACACATATGCACCCATTAATACTCCGATATATAGCTTTTTCATTTTAAAAATATTCAGATCTTCCTTTTGAAAAATCGGTTCATCCAAAGAGAGACAAAGCATAATCAGAAACGTTTAAAGTTAACCTTACACCAAGCAAAAAAAAAAAAAAAAAAAAAAAAAAAAAAAAAAAAAAAAAAAGCATAAACCTGACTTATCCGCAACTCGAGTTCGGGTAAAATCAGGTTACCCGACCCGATGCAAGACTGTCAACCTGACCCGAAACGAAAAAAAAAGGAACGTCAACCCGCCTCGATATGTGCCTCGGGTCGTGTCGGTTTTGAAAAAATCTGGTTGCGCGACCCAATGCAGTAGAGATGAGACTGACTCAGTCCGAGCCCGAAAGCCTGGCCCGACACGGGTTCGGGCGCCCTCGGACTCATTCTTTCTGAAACCTGAAAATTTTATTTATCCATGAATAAAAAAAATTAAAAGAACTTTTTTTCCCCTGAAAAATTATTTATTCCTTTTCAAATCATTGTATTCCTTTTTTGATCAGAGTGAGGGGGAAACAGAAAATGTGTTTTTCTATTTTAGTTATTAGAATAGAATGCTATTTTAAAAGAAAATGACTAGTCATGTATACAGATTTGTGTTTGGCATTGCCGACGAAGGTCCTATGATACGGCGCCACGAAAGAGGCGGGAATAATTAATTTGTTTTTAGTTCTATTTTCGTTTGTGACAGAGGTTATTTTGCAATTGGATTTATTTTTATTATTATTATTATTTAGAGATCTAACACAAAGAGAATATTTTCTTCTGTTTATAGTTTGCGAATAATTTAGATTTCTATTGTACACAACGTACAAAAGTCGTAATCGCTCTTCATATGGCAATACCTTTAGTGATTATTATATCTATTATGAACTCTGCTGATGCTGAAGCTGTACGCTGCAATTTACGAAGTCACTTTCAGTCGTAAGTAAATTTAATTACCATATTATTCCGATAGAAAGCAATCGAGCAGTGTTTCCTCTTTTCCTGTAAAAGCACCAGGACATTAAAATTTTTAATTTAAGATTATTTTCAGGGTCACGCCAATCCCGAAAGATTGTTATGAGGAAAGAATTGGTTATTATTAAAAATGTGCACCTTTTTTTAGAAAATTGATAAATTTTGTTCCATTATTCGCTAGATAAATAGCAATTTCTACAAATTTCATGCATTTATTCATGAAACACACTTCATTAATATACCCGTAAGATTTTCTTATTAAAAGAGAAAAAGTATGGAGAATCCTTTTAACCCCTTCGGGACAGGAGCCTTTTGCGAAATTTTTAATCTTTTGCTACCGCATTTTAAAAACAGAAATTTGTATCTTCTTGAATGCGCTGATTAAACAAGGCAAATTTAACAGTAAAATTTTACTGGTGAGAAAGAACAAGGATTCTGAGCGCTTCATGCGGCACGTATAAGTGTCGTTCGTCCCCAAGGGGTTAAGTATGAAGTACACTTTTATTTGATACCAAACTTTTCTTTTGATAATATTAAATTTTCTTTTAACTGTCATTTCTATGTAAAAAGTAGTTTACAAATGATAATTACATTTGAAACATTTTTTTAAATATTATGCAATTTTTTACTATTGCATATTTTCGGTATCGGGCTCGGGAGGCCTCAAATTTAAAATTGTCGGGCTGGGGCGGGCCCGGGCTCTGAAAACAGAGCCCGAATTCATCTCTAATGCAGACTCTACCTGATACCAAATGTTTTGCAAATTTCTGAATTGTGTGGAATTTAGATCATAGTCTGAAAAGGAATGCAGAAAATGATTAAGGAAATTTTTTACTCACAGAAAATCATTGGTGAAAATTTCATATCCCTATGAATCACAAAATTTGCAAACTTCTTGACGTGTTGACTATGTTTATGGGCTGATTATCTCGTGACCGATTGAATTTCGTGATTTTTTTCCCCGACGATTTGATGAAATTCGCGATTTTTTCCGTGATCGATTCACGAAATTCACATTTTTTTTCTGTGACCATTTGTCAAAATTCACGATATTTTTTGCGACCATTAACGAAATTCGCTATTTCAATCCGGGATATTTTGACGAAATTCGCGATTCTTTTCTACGATCATTTGTTGAAATTCGTTTTTTTTTTCTCGCAGCCGACTGACAAATTTTGTGATTGCTTTGCGCGATCGTTTGACGAAATTTTTGAATTTTTTGCGCGATTCTTTGACTAAATTCGTGATTTTTATCCGAAACCTTTGAAAAAATTCTCGTTTTTTTTCTTAATAGATATTCGAAATTCACAATTTTTTTTTGCACAACTTATGAGCAAATTTAATTTTTTTTTTTTTTTTTTTTTTGCGACCGAATGTTGAAATCTGTATTTATTTTTTTTCGCAACCGATTGGCAATAATCGCTGTTTGTTTCCATGATCTTTGCAATAATTTTTCACGGTCCTTTTAGAAAGTAATATTTTTTCCGCGACTAATTTGGCAAATTGACTATTTTTTCCAAGTCCAATTTGAAAAATTTAAGATTTTTTTCCGCGGTCGATTTGCGAGTTGAATTCGCGTAGCTCCGCAAAAAAAAAGTTCTTTTCTTTTTAGAAAGAAAAGAAAAAATACTGCGGTCTTCCACGAAAATTAAAAAATGTCCCTGGAAGAATCCCATGGTTTTAAAAGGCGTTAAGAGGGCAAAATCCCGTACGCTGTTTCAAAACCTTCCCCTCAAAGAAAACTTTGTTCCCCCCCCCCCCCCCCCAAGAACCTCTTGAAATGGCTCCCCCACACCTGCAGCAAAACCTGCAAAGAAGACGTCGAAAGGTCAGGGGGAAAAAACTCCATTTTAGACAGGCTTCCGTATTAGCAAGTGTAACTATGTGGTGTTTTTTTTCAAAGAAACGCATTTTTTTTTCCCGTTTCCGAAATAATTCTTTTTCTGACAAGTTTCATTTTCACAAGTTTTACAGTAAATATATATATGCTCTTCTGAGGTTTACTATATGTTTTGACAGTCTTAGATATACTTCTAAAATGGGAACTGTCTTAAACGGAAAACCTTAGTCAGTATCTTGAAAGTATACCTGCTAAGATGAAAACCTGCTTAAAACGGAATTTTGAGTCGGTTCTCGTTCGGAGGGAAGAGGATCCCCCCCCCCCCGAACCTCACCCTTGGCTATGCCACTATCTTCAAAGAAAACTTTGCCCTCCCCCCCCCCCCCCCACACACCCAAGAAAGTTCTGAAATGGCGCCCCTGGTTAATTGTAGCCATGCACAAATAAGCTGTTGGTATGAGAAACAATTCTAAAGGCGATATGTTTTTTAGCTGATGATTTTCAAATAGTGACTTGTGCTTGGTTGTTGATCAGCTGTGCTTGTTAGGTCCACAGGTGGTGATGGCTAATCAGTCACATATACTGATTGAAATTCGGCATCGTCAAAGACATTTTCATTGAATGGCCATACGTCTGCTACTCTAGGCTTTCATTGGCATAGCTAAAATAAATATGAAAAAAGATAAAATATAATATCCTTCTTGTGTAATAATGAAAAATAAAGTTAAATATACCCTTTATAATAACATAATTATGCTAAATTAATATATATTACCGGTAAAATAATAATTTAAAAATTTTGAATTTTTTTAGGTCTACTTTACATTGTATGTGAAAATGTTCTGATCATGTGACAATACCACACCTTCCTTTTTAAATTAATTTTACCTCACTTAATGCTTATAATTTATCTTATCAAAATACAAACCAACAGATACATTATTTTTTTAATGTACTATTTAATTTAAATCTAGTTTAATTAATTATAATGTTTGTGAAAGTGTAGAAATTTAAAATTAACTGAATGGTTATAAAAAGTAGAGAGAAGGAAACCCCAAATAAATAAATGAATAAGTAAAATCTCTGTTTACTATTCTTTTGGGTTAATTTTAGTATATAGTACAGGACCTATTATCCGGAATCCTCGGGACCGACCAAAGGCTTTCCGGATTTCGGGTCCTCCTGAAGTTTGTGTTTTTCCCGCGATCCTTTGACAAAATTTGTGTTGTTTCGCGATGCTTTGAAGAAATTCGAGATTTTTTGAAAGAAATTCGCATTTTTTTCGCGATTCCTTGATGAAATTAGCGTTTTTTTGTTCACGATTCTTTGACGAAATACGCGTTTTTTCTGTGTTTTTTTTTTTTTTTTTGACAAAAGTGTTTTTTCTGCGATTTTTTGACGAAATTATCGTTTTTTGCGAGCCTTTTACGAAATTCGCGTTTTTCCGCGCTTCCTTGACAAAATTTGCGTACTTTTTCTATGTTCATTTGATGAAATTTGTGTTTTTTCGCGATCCTTTGAAGAAATTCGAGATTCTTTGAAAGAAATTCGCATTTTTTGCGATTTCTTGATGAAATTAGCGTTTTTTTTTCACGATTGTTTGACGAAATTCGCGTTTTTTCTGTGTGTTTTTTTTTTTTGACAAAACTGGCGTTTTTTCTGCGATTCTTTGACGAAATTAGCGGGGTTTTTTTCGCGATCCTTTCACGAAATTAGCGTTTTTTCGCGACTCTTTGGACGGAATTCGCGTTTTCCCCCCAATTCTTTGGCGAAATTGGCGATTTTTTTTCGCGCACGATTGACTCTATATTACGATTTGTGAAAAAAAAAATAGTCAGATATTTCACAATTCTGTTCCGAAAATTCGGACATAAAAAATATCGCGAATTTCGACAAATGGATGGCGAAAAAAGTCAATTACGTCGTCAATCAGATATTTAAGAGAAAAATGTTTTTTTTCTAATGTCGGGGGGGGGGGGGGCAGTTGCTCCGTGTTTCCCGACCACTGAAATAACATATTTTAGTGGTTGCACATTGAAACACAATGGGCTGAAAAAAAGAAAAAAAAATGGGGAATCTGTAAAACTTTTGGAAAATTATCAGAAATTCCAAAATTTTAGAAAAATTTCAAATAACTTTTTTCCGGATTTCGGATAATGGGTCCTATACTGTAATATGAAAGTATAATAGTACATATATTACAAGTTTGTTAATTTATTCACTAAAAATAAAACAATTTATTACTGCTTCTTAATTTCAGATATAATGTTCAACTTATAAAATCATGTGAGATACAGAACTGGGGTACAATGGACCATAGTCCATTATGCGCTGGTTTTTGGTGGTTCATTGTACCCGATATGAAAGTTTGACTGTCCAAAGTCCAAAGAAAAATACATTCAATACATATATACATTCAATTATTGTAACTACATTTAAATTAATAATATATTATCTCACCTTTTATTTGTGCTGAGCAATGTCTTTCAAATAACAATTCTTTAATGAAGAAAATAAGGTATTTTTCACTGGAAATATTTACATCTACCTGCCGCAAAACATAATACTTAAAACGAAATCACTAAATTGTCAGTTGGGCACATTTTACATTTTGTTTCACCGCTGTAATGCCAATATATGAAACATTCAAAAAGAGAAATAAATATTATGAATAATAGAGGGTGGTTCACTCTAAGAAAATATCAAAATGTGCCAAGCTGCAGAAAATTTCAAATGTGCTTAACGTATAAAAAATAAATTAACTAGTTGGATGTGCCAATCCCAACACTTTCTTCTATCTCATCCATCGTAATGCTTCAAAAGAGAGTTACAAATAGTAATACTTCAATATTATTAGTTCAATAATATACAAACTTTGATTTTCATCTTACATTTCTGCTTAAGTCAACTAATTGGAGTAAAAACGAGTTACTGTCGATCATATTTATTAAAATCAATAGTTTCTCGCAATTCTCTTGTAAATCAGCTGCTTGCGAAGCGAAGTTCCTGTCGCTGCATAAGCAGCCGATGAACATTAGAATAACGAAAAATCGAGACAATTATGCAAAAATTGCTATTACAGTGCCCCCTTCCGGCTGAATATTTCTAAATTCAAGGAGGACCTGCTTGCCATAGCCAAAAAGATAAATAGAAAATTTGGTTCACTGTTTTGCATAACTTCATACATTTTTCGATGATATCATAATGAAAATGGCACAAAAGTCCCTATTACAGTGTACCCTTCTGGCAGAATATTTCCAAATTAGAGGAGGACCTGCTGGCCATAGAAAAACATACAGAAAAAATTTGGTTCAATTCTATGCATAACTTCATACACTTTTCGATGGTACAATAATGAAAATGGCACAAAAATTGCTATTACAGCGCCCCCTTCAGGTGGAATATTTCCAAATTAGAGAAGGACCTGCTAGTGATAGCCAAAAACATACATAAACAATTCGGTTCAATTCTATGCATAACTTCATACGCTTTTAGATGGTACAATGGCGATACATGGGCATTTTGTATAAACATGTTTTTGGGGATCTCTGATTCCTAAAACATGTAATTCTGTCAAAAAAGTTTTCGATTGCAATACTTTCTTCTATTGAAGATAGAAGAAAGTAAAAAGTAGAAAGAAGACATACACTGCAGGATAGACCAGAATCCTCGCCGACTGATTCTTGAAATGAGCTTACTACCTTAACTCCACAGAGACCATGCTGAAAGTTGCAAATTGATGATTTAAAACATGCAAACACTAACAAATTCGCCACCTTGAAATAGAATTGAAAATAGAACACAAATTTAAACTTAATTTTTCATCTTTAAAACTAAATATATATGGAGGTTTTAAGGCATAATCGTGTTTAATATTCATGTTAACAAATTATGAACACTCAATTGGATTATAAATTACAATCATTATTGCTTGTACTTTCCTTGTTAGATATATCAAGCTGATTTTCTGTAAGTGAGGATGTTACATTATTTCTATAAAAATATAAAGAATATGCTTCACTTCTACCTTCTTCTATACTTCACTTCTATTGAAATCTCTCCCCAATAATGAGTGAGATGAGATACGTCCTGAAATAACTCTTGGTCAAATAAATTTTATTGAGGAATTTGGGTGTTAAAATTCACTCATTTTTAAAAAAACCCTGCCGGGTCAGCCTACAGGCGTAGGTAGATTTCGAAGCTAAGTACTAATTTCACCAACAAAAACTAAATCAAGATTACAAATAAATTCAGTTTAACAATTTTATCTGGCTGCTTTTGACGAGTTTTTAATTTCATTTATCCTGTAAGAGCTGTTTTTATCAGAATCATGTTAATACGACATTGGCGCACCCACGGGAGTAGCCAAGGGGGCTGAAGCCCCTCCCAGACTTTGAGAATAGATTAGTTATTAAAAGTTTTCTAAAATTATGAAAGAATATTATATTTTTTAATATTTATTTAAAAAAATCAAATTTTTTAAAAAATATTGATTTTGTCCAACAATTTTTTCTCTTTTATAAATTTTCTTATGAAATTTGAAACAGTATGTTTAATATTTCTTAATTAACCTGGCAGTAGTTATGTGTTGATCTTTTTCCGGCCATATAGACTATCTTCTCCTAACTCATATCCTCTTACAAATACAATGGATAACTTCCATGTAGCTGACTTTAAATGTTTCTCCACCCCACAGTGAAGCAAGAAGACATCTCTGTTTTTCCTTCAGGTTTATTCTTACAAGCAAAGTTGAAATTGGTGGAAAAGTCATTTGATTTGTACTTTTACCCATTATTCGAAATCTCATTAATAAAATGTATAAACTTAAGTAAATGGCAAATTTATAACTTCATTGAAATTTGAAATGTAATATTCGAATATTAAGTGAAAAATGTTTCTTATTTTACATTTTCTGTATGTGGAGGGTCGGTGGAAAAAAGAACGAGCGCGACTAATACCGGGGCCGTCGCGAAACAACTTCTTTCTCTTCTTAGGGAAGAAAGTTGTTTAAAAAGACACGACTACTCTCGGGTTAAAAAACTTAGTGTTTCAAACATTGAGAAAAAGAATAGACATAATAGATAGGTTAGAGAAAGAATTAGAGTATATATTTTTTTCCACTGAAATCGCATTTTATGAAAATAATTGTAGTGGTACTCCATCTGTAGAAACCTCAGAAACCAAAGCATTTTCTAGATTTAAAGAAGCATTAATACAATAAAGTTCCCTTTTCTGAAACTTTTCCGAATAGTTTTTCTAGTGTATGTAAAAGTTTTCTCAAACCATAATATCAGTACTTTATGATGCAATCAGCTCTCAATTAAACATTTTCACACGAGATTGAATTTATACATCCACAGATAACAAAATAATATTAATTTTAATGTTAATATTCATGCTGTTAGTGTATCATGTTTGTTGAACATGAAAATGTTTATTTGAGAATGGATAGCACTCTAAAAACATATATTCCTGGTTGAAAAAACTGATTAATACACTAAACAAATTACTCATACTCGTTAATGTTTTCGAAAATCAGTGGCAGCAAAAGAAACTTTGTTTTTGTAAGGAAACAGCAAAACAAAAACTGCTTCTTAAATCTCAAAAATATATTGGTTTTTGAGATTTCTAAAGATAAAGAATGCTTTTCGGAATAGTGGATAACTTGGAAGAGTTTATTAGTTTTATAGTTAGTATTAGTTTCGTTCATGGTTACATTATATTTTCATAGATTAAGAAATGTTTCTTTTTTTTTACAGTGTAATACTTTTCTGTATTTGAAACGGAAATTTTACATATGTCCTTTTCTTTAAAATAGAAAATATTCGTGAATCTGAAATTCCTACATATTCTCAGAGCCGTCCTTAGGGGTGTGCGACAGGTGCGGCCACACAGGGCATCGCGCTCGAAAAGAAAGAAAGAAAAAAAATATATATATACAAAATAGCTAAATGTTTGTTATTCATTTTATTGCGAGTTATTTATTTTCTAAAAAGAAAAATTACAAGTGTAAACATGCTTATTTGTAAAATGTTTTATGAATAAAATGTTCGGTGCAAGTTGTGAATGTTAGAAAAGAGAATAGATTGTTTGTGGCTTACATTCAATTTGAAGGAAATGTTATAGTGTAACTTAGGCAGAACCAGGGGCTTAACAAATATAGAAAGGTGTTCTTAATAAATTGGTACCGATGATGATTCTGACAAACTGCTCACCCTTATTTTAATGATTATTTGTAATGTAACGACACAGATTTGATTTCCTTCTTATGTAATCAAGTTTCAATTTTTTTTAATTATAGGAGTATCGATGTTTTCCTGCGCACACACATACGTATAACCCATCGTGTAAACATAATAGAAAGGTCGGGTTAGTTCAAACCCCGTTCCCTAAACTCCTGAGACTAAACTAAAGATTTAAAGATTCCAAAAAATGTGAAAGGTTAAATTTTAAACTGTTGTGGAGAAAAAGAAAATTTGGGAAAATATTGATTTTGACTCCGACTGTTTCTATTTTTAAACTATCTTATTAAATAAAAGATATCAACCTGTTTAATATTTGCTAATTAACCCTTAAATGCCGAGTGTTGCTTTTCGGCAACATACTTAATTTAGGCTTCTAAAATACTATTAGAATAATATTAAAGCTATAATGCCTAATGTTGCCAATAAAATACGTTATGAAAATATTATAAAATCGATTTTCAACATGTAGATGGCAATAATTGTGATGTTTAAGAATAAAGATAGATTGATTTTTTCAATTGTTGCTACTTGTTATTTTTGTTTTGTTTGGAAGCTTGCGAAATACCCTATTTTGTTCTGCAGTGAGCAAGTAAATTTTATTTATTATCATAGTTCTTAAAATTCTTGTGTGTTTAATATTATAGAATTTTATTTTTTAAATTAAAGACCAGTATTGCCGATTAGTAACAAACTGTTTTTTAGCCGTAAACCACACTTAAAACAAAATATGATTTTTTAAAGTATTTTCCCATGATTTATTTAAAAAATGAAAGCCGAAAAAGATTTTTGAAAAAACAGGTATTTAAGGGTTAAATAAAAAACTTTAAAAAGGTTATAATTAAAGAAAGAATGGAGTTTAAAAATCAAAAGTTTCATCTGTATCACATTTGTTACTGCCATAATATGAAGTGGACTGAACGAGTAATTTAATCGATTAATCCTTTGACTACGAATTTATTTTTTATTAGAAATTTCTGAAACTGACGACTATTTTTTTAAATTTTTATTCGTAGCACGTGCCGAAATTTCCAGACGAAGATCCAGACTGGTCCACAGAAAGCTATCCTGAGCCCGCATAAAAATAAAAGCAAAAAAATAAAACCTCAGTCACTACCTGAGTTGAGCAAAAATCACTAAAATCAGGCCCGACACAACTCAATTCCTACAAAAAATTCCAATATTTGTTAGCCAGAATTCTACTACAATTAGAGATTCTTTAAAAGGATTTTGCATACATATCCAAGCAAACATTTTAAATTACAGCATTTTTCAGATTATATGTCATAACTTTGAAGCTTTGTAAACGAAAAAAGTAGATTTTAAACTATATTTCCCTTTTATTTATTAAGCCAAAATAAATTTCTGGAGATTCCGTTAACAATAAATATGCAGTCAAGTAGAAGAGAGAAAGAAAAAATGAAAGGGGAAAAAAGAGAGAGAAAGAGAGCACTCCATACTTTTTAATGACCAAGCTTACACGAGAGGTGCCATTCGACTCTGAAGTTTGCCTACTTTCCGAATATGAATAAAAAACTTTAAGTAAAGGTCGTCAGTATATTAAAAAATTGTACCAATTTTAAATTTTCAAATGGTAACATTCACTTTTGATATCTGCTTCTTGAATGACGGCAGCTCGGGAAAAAGTATTGTTTATATTCTTTTCCTTAAATCTTCATAGAAAAGAAAATGTATTAGGAGTTTATCCATAAATTCAGAAAAAAATATATCGTACAAGAAGGTGTATCTAGAATATTACCAGAAAAATTATACAGAATTGTTTAGTGTAAAACAAACTCACTTTATATTTTCCGGTTAAGCTCTAACGTTTTCTGTTCTGTTGATGTTTTGATAGCAAGAGACGGTCCCTTTAGGTTTAGACCATCAAAAAGTAAAATTTATCAATATATCTCTAAAACAAATTATTAGAATGAGCTGTAAACTTATATACTTTTTTTTTTTTTCCAATTGTGGTTCGTTTTCTGTGAAAAAGAATGTCTATCATAATTCAAAAAGTATTATTGAAAGGAAAACAATGCCTGAAATATCTTTGCATCTATTAATTTTAAGAACATAAAAAATTATATCGGATGGTTTTGGGGAAGATAAGTACAATATCACCAATTTACAAAAAAAAAAAGAGAGAGAGAAAAAAAAAAATGCCGCTCTGGTAACATGGAATTCTCGGCCTGGCCCAAATCTGCAGAAAATCTAGAGAGGAAAAAAAAAAAAAAAAACAGTCCACGTATTGTGAAAGGAAATTGGTTCGAGTCTGTAGATTGCGTTGTCCGAGATAGTGTTGCCAATTTATCGATTTTTTTATTCAAAATATCTACCAGAATTTTCGAATAGTTACATTCACTTTATTAAACCACAGAACGTCTATCATTAAATAAATAGCAAATTATTACTCGAAATTACTGGTTGATCAATAAAATTACCCAGCCAAGTCTGCAACATTGATGCGAATGGGAAAGTATTAATTAGTTTGGAAGTGAAGGGCCTCGCGAAAGTTCTTGCACTCGGCCTGGCTTTCGCTAAGGACGGTTCTGCATATTCTCTAGTCAAAAGAGTTCTTCAAATGACAGAAAAATCTCTTTGGATCACACATCACAGGCGTATTCGGTCAACAAACTGCCTGTACTTTTTAAGTGTTTGGACAAAATTTATTCCAAGAAGCACTTTATTTATGAATTGAACTTTTTACACACAAGCCTTCGAATGCTGTAGTATTTCTCAAGAACAGCGCCAGATAGAAGCAGGGTGAACTGATGACCCATGCAACCTCTTGTGCCCCCTTTAACCTTCATAATATTTTAATAATCTAAATCATTTGATTGCAAACACATTTTAAAATTATCCAGTACAGAAACACACCAAAAATCACAAAATCTAAGATACATTTTAGGTACAGTGTTTCCTAATTGACCATTTTAAAAGCATTCATAATTAGCAATTAGTCACACCAAAAATTTTCAGACCTCCCTCTGGCTTCTCTGGCTAGTTACGGCTCTCCTGAAGTCAGCAAAAGAAAAAGTAAGTTACGAAACGATCCGGCCCGTCCCATCGAGTCAAATGAAAGAAAATTGGACCATGCTTGGCGTGGGACAGGCCAGATCTGGGCACGTGTGAAGATCTCTAAAATTTGCTAGCCCCTCCAAAGTATAATCCTGAGTGCGCCACTGTAATACGATAATTTTTTCTTCAACCAATATGCATTTTTAATTTATTTTTGCTATAAGATTTGGTCCTATCAAAAACTTGTCAATATAAAAGTGTAGACAATATTAAGAAGTTTATAATAAATTTAGACGGATTTGATATCTTGTGAATTGACGAAGTTATGGATTTCTTTTTTACTTCACCCCATCCTACCTCTTTTTGTTGTTTTTAATTTATTTTGGCAGTAAGTAAGTTACGAAACGATCCGCCCCGTCCCATCAAAGGACCAAAGAGTTGGTCCTATCAAAAACTTGTCAATACAAAAGTTGTAGATAATATCATGGAAGATGGTAGTATTCCGAGTGACGCAGCCTTAAGCCTAAAATCGTATTGTAGAACTCGTAGATGGCGGAACTCATATATATGGCTAACTCGACATCAAAGAAAACGCGAAAAGCCGCCTTTTAATAACTCAGCAGATATAGGTCCTATTGTTCTGATTTTTCTAAAACAGTCTTACATCTGCAGTCTAATCATATACTGAAATTTATTTCTACGTGCAGTATATTTTGAGATCTAAATAGCCATTTTTAAAGCGAAAGCGTTGGCACGGTATGTAAGAAGTTCCTAATTTGAAAATCTCGAAAACGCTACTAACGATTTTCTTTAAATTGATACATAATATAAATGTGATTAAGACGAGGTGAATAACACTTTTCTTTTTTCTGGGAAAACTCTCGTTCGTTAAATAATTCGATTTTTTTTTCTCTCGAAAATGACATGGGCGATTTTTTAAAAATCAAATAAATATGTTTCAGATGAACCAAATAACAATTTACTTGTTTCCAGCAAGACTCTTGTTCGTTTTATAATGCGCATGAAAAATCGGACTATATTTCTTCGCCATTCTATGGAAATTTCACTGAAAATGCATGACACTGTATTCATACACATGCTTTCTTTTTAATCACTTTTGGGGAGAAAAATTTGTCCTCCCACTGGCTGAGTGGATAAGGGCCATCGTCTACTAATCTTATGATAGGCAGTTCGATACTCGCTGTTACTTGTTTTCACATGTGAATGTTTTTTTTTCTTTTAAAGTCTGTTAGTTGACCATTATTCTCAGTTCCTTTGTAATTTTTTAATTGTTATTAAGTTAAAAAAAACTACAATTATATTGACGCCAATTTGATGATGATTATTTCTTGGCAATTTTTCAACAATAAAAATATTACCATAAATTTTATAAATATATTTAATTTCAATCACTTTACAAAAAATATACATTAATAATTATTATTTGAATATAAATTACACGATCAGAAACGTAAAAAAAAAAAAAATCATTTCAGCTCTTCTTTTTATAATATCATTTTTTATTATTATGGCGGTCAATCAATATATAATCACTGACATCCATAATAACAATATTATTATAATTATTATTTTCCTTGCATAAAAACTATTGTGATGTAATAATTCTTTTATAATAAATAATTTAGTTGAAATGTTTTATTTATAAATAACAATGAAGTTTGATAACCCCGAGACAATTGTTTTTATTTAACTTTGCAATATTTACAGTTTACATAATAAGCATATCAGAATTATGGTGTCGCCATCTTTTGACGCAATTGCATACTACATTTTGTCTCTTATTCGGAAAAAAAAAAAAAAAAAAAAACTAACGCTCTCATTGCCGCTTTGAAAGAATCTTTGTGGCTGGAGGTCTATCTCGCAAATATTAAGAAAATTACTGCATACAAAAATATTAAAATGGGTAGTATTATAGAGAAATGTTTGATAAAAACGTTGAAGTAGACAGTTTTTAAATCGCAGAATTATTTTAAGAGATATTTAATGTTAAATCTGGATAAAATTGTCTCATTAAAAAAGTCTTATAGGAAAAAAAACTATACATGGGAATTTAATCATTTTCATTCAGTTTAATCATTCAATAGAAACTCGAAGTTTGCAGAGTGCATTTATTATTTTTAACTTGCCTAATTTTTTGATGGTTTATTTCAATTTTAAATTAAAATTTTCAGAATTTCCAGAGATATTTTTTACATATTTTAGAAAAGGTTATTTTAAATTGTTGCCAATTGTTAAAACAGCGCAAAGAATAATATATCCTTTAAATTAAAAATTTATTCACACATGACTATTATAGACAGAAAAAAATCCTTTTAAATTAGAATTAAATGATAACGTGTTAAAAGCAGGAAAATATTAAACATCAAGTCATAAAAATTGTTTTTACACATGCTTATTTAAAATGAAAGAAAATTATAAAATAATCAATTATTTTCAAATTAGAATTAAATGATTACGCATTAAAAGCAGGAAAATATTGAAAATTACGTCATAAAAATTATATTTACACTTGAATATTAAAAGAAAAAGAAAATTTTTAAATAATAAATTCATTGATATGTGTTAAAAGTCGTAAATGGAGGTAATTCAGGGTTCATACAGAGTTGGGAAGAAAAAATCCAAGGAGTACCTAAAAAATCCAAGGAGTCCAAAAAGTTTTAAGGATTTGCCATTTTATTTTGTTGTCGATATTTTTATTTCTTGCACCATTATGTGGTATGCACACTCCAATTTTTAATGCCCAATTTGGACAAAAGAACATTTCAAAAACAAATTTTACTCTATTAGAATCTAATTGTTAGTGCTGAAATTGCACAGTACTCACAATATATTGCTTATTGATTTCGTAAGTTTAAATAAAAAATTGACAATCTACTTTTTTATGCAGTGACCAATGGTCATGTCACAGGGTTGATTTTGAGTGATAAAAAAATTCTGAAATTCACAGGAAATCTGAAAAATTACACCAGAAAGGGGGAGGGGGAAATCCACTCCCGACACTAGCTATGCGTTTTCTCCGTGGCTCTTTGACGAAATTCGTGTTTTTTTGCGATCTTTAAACGAAATTTGCAGGTTTTTTCGCGAGCTTTTGACGAAAATTGTGGGTCTTTTCGCGATCTTTTGACGAAATTTGTGGGTTTTTACACGATCTTTTGACGAAATTTGTGGGATTTTACGCGATCCTTTGACGAAATTTGTGAGTTTTTTCGCGATCTTTTGACGAAATTTGCCGTTTTTTCGTGATCTTTTGACGAATTTTCCGTTTACTCGCGATCTTTTGACGAAATTTGCAGTTTACTCGCGATCTTTTGACGGAATTTTTGGGTTTTCGCGATCTTTCGACGAGACTTGTGGGTTTTTTCGCGATCTTTTGACGAAATTTGTGGGTTTTTTCGCGCTCTTTTGACGAAATTTGCGGGGGTTTTCGCGATTCTTTGACGAAATTTGCATTTTTTCGCGATTCTTTGACGAAATTTCCGTTTTCCCCGTGATCCTTTGACGAAATTGCCGATTTTTCTGCAAACGATTGACAAAATTTATTTTTTTCGGCGACCATGTCCGAATTTTCGGATTGGTGGCCGATTTTTTAAAATTTTCGGAAATGAATGCCTTACATTTTCGGAAAATTCGGACTAGAATCACCCCTAGGTCATATAAATAGAGATGTCAAACCCCAAACACTTATTATGTATATCACATACATGATACATCTCAAAGAAAATTTTAAAAGGCAAAAAAAAAAAAAAAAAAAAAAAAGAATGCTAAATGCAACATACAAGAAAAAAATATAACAAGTTTTGAAATTATTCTATTAGAACAGCGGTAATCGCTTTCTTTGAAGGTGAAATTTTGACGAATTCGCATTGTTTTCGCGACCTTATGATGAAATTCGCATTTTTTTCGCGATCTTCTGGGGAAATTCGCGTTTCTTTCGCGATCTTCTGGGAGAAATTCACGTTTTTTTCGCGTCCTTCTGGGTAATTCGCGTTCTATTTCGATTGTTTAACGAATCGGAGTTTCTTTCGCAATCTTTTGATGAAAATCGCGTGTTTTTCGCGATCCTTTGACGAATTTTGCGTGTTTTTCGCGATCCTTTGACGAAATTTGGGTGTTTTTTGCGATCCTTTGGCAAAATTCACGTGTTTTTCGCGATCTTCTGGGGAAATTCGCGTTTTATTTCGATCGTTTGACGAAACTAACGTTTATTTCGCGATCTTTTGATGGAAACCGTGTGTTTTTCGCGATCTTTTGAGGAAATTCGCGTGTTTTTCGCGATTTTTTGAGGAAATTCGCATTTTCTCGCGATTTTTTATGAAATTCGCGTTTTATGCGATCTTTTGAGGAAATCTCTTTTTTTCTCGATCTGTAACGAAATTCGCATTTTTTCGTGATCCTTTGAGTAAATTCGTGTTTTTCGCTGTCTTTTAAGAAATTATCGTCTTTTAAAGAAATCCGAGTTTTCCCGCGATCTGTTGGAGAAATTCGCGTTTTTTCACAATCCTTTGACAAAATTTACGAATTTTTTCCGCGATCGATTGATGAAATTTGACGGTATTCTTTTTTTTTTTGGAACATATGTGCGAAAAGCGCGATTTTTCCGAGATTCTTGGCTAAATGCCAAACATCGATAAAATTTAAAATAAAGGTCGGCTAATAGTGTCGAAAAACGGTCTTTACGGACCTAGTGGGAGCCCTGCTATTAAGATTACCCTACCCAATCAATGTTATGCTTCAGATGAATGACGTGCATAAAGGATTTACCGTGCGTTTTTCAATCACGATTCTTTTTTCCTCGGCAGCAATATCGCTTGCGTCCGAAGCCGCAATAGAATATAAGGAGTTTCTAAGTAGTGGTTTGCTTATCTAAGTAGTTCTAAGTACTACTTGGGAATGTTTTCATTTCTAAGGAGTCTAAGGAGTCTGTGCGAACCCTGGAAATTACATCATATTGGCCAAAGTGGCCAAATAATAATATTGCAAAACAGTTTAAATCAAAAAAAATATTTATATGAGAGATTTATTTCAAATTTCGAGATGATATTTTTAACTATAGTTGCCAATTTTAAGGTAGCGCAAATAATAATATTATCTTTCTAATAATAAAAATATTTTCAGTTGAATGTTACAAAGAGAAAGGAAAGTTTGGTGAAAATTATGTCAGATTTAAAACGTTACATTTAAAATCTCTTATTTAAAATCATTTTTTTATAGCGTTGTTAAAAAATACCATAAAGCAAAGACTCTGTTGACTTAGTTCCTTTTATATTTGGTAATTTTCAAATGTTTAACTAATCTTATTTAATCAAGCACGGAAACAGCAACTAACAGCAGCTGATTCGGCCTTGAAATCCCTCAGTAAAAGGGAAACCCGTTTACAGTAAGATCGCCATTGATTTTTTAATTATACAGTGCAGCCTCGATTATCCGAGCTAATTGGGACTGTTAGTACATCGGATATCGGAAATCTCGGTTGATAGAAACTGTGTGTAAAAACTCGCCGTGCTTGCGAATTTAACATCTCTTTTAAAAAAAATATATAGAACGTTTTTTAAATAATAAAAATAAATATATGTAAAGTTCTGTTTCACAGCTTAACAAATTTAAAAAGAAAATCAACTGCCAGTAGTAAATTTTAAAATGCAAATTGAAAAATTTACGAAAGTTCACACAGCCGCTGGAAACAAAGCATTGTTCGCTGTTGACTTCTCAGGGTCCAATGTTTCTTTGGAGTTGGGTGCTTTTGAAGGCAGAAGGGCCTGTATAGCACGGACAGTGAGCTAAAGAGTGTGGTTATTTTTAAGGCTCATTCAAAAGGGAAAAAAAATCAGACTTTGTTATCGGCTTGGTTAACAGAAACCTCGATTAATCGAAGTTCGGTTAATCTAGGTTCTACTATAATTCAATCTTCCGTAATCTTTTTAAAGCAGATCAAATTAACGGACTTTAGCATAAAGTCACATAGTTGATAACTGCTACGCTTGTTGGCCACCTTTTTTTTCAAAAAGTTTGCTTCGCCTTATTCAATTAATGAGATATCTCCGATAAAATAAGTCACATTTTCCCGTTCTAAAATACTGGTATCCAAAAATCGTAGCATGTAACTGACACTACAAGTACTCTTGGAACTAGACTATTTTAAGTCTGATTTTTATTATAGACTATATAAAATTATTAAAAATATATATTATGATAGGAACTAGCGGGCTTTGTCCACTATTTACGTTACGGATATAAAAATCATGTTTTTTTTAGGGAAAAAGAAATAAAAACCTATTTGACGATAGGTTTATAAAGACACATTTTGTATTTGTTATATTTCCGGGGATGAGGAGGGGGGGGGGGACTATTTTGATTAAATATCGCAATTAGTCCACATGGCAGATATAATTATGATAGACACTAGCGGGCTTCGCCCCTCTATGGTGCCTTATGGGTCCAACTTCCATAACTCAGAAACTACCTTTCGGACATCAATGCAACAGATTCCAAACGTTATAATTAACTTAATAATCACCCTATATAGCATTAAAGTAAATTTATGAGTAGGGGAAGACGGGGTACAATGAAACAAAATTTACTAATTATTTTTTCCTATCCACAATTTTGCATGCACAAAAATATAATTAATGCATATTTTTAACCTTGTATTTTCCCCATCTAAATAAATTTTTATTAGGTTCTAAACAATATCTTTATGCTTGAAAAATAACAAAAAATATATGTCTTACTGTGTTTCATTGTAATTGTACCCCGTATGCCGGTGTACAATGAAACACATACTGGGGTACAATGAAACACTCTAAATGATGGAAGCAATTTTCACCCAGTATAGTTTATTTTATGAAAAATGAGATAAATACAGAAACAAAACTTGATTAATAAGAAACTTGATAAAAATATTATAGTCTAAGATGAAAAATAAGAAAATTCTATTAGTTTAAGAAATACCTTTCATTTTATATTAAATTGGCTCAAGTCAGTTTCAAAAATTAGCATTTCTGCTTATATTTCAGTTGCTCCTGAAGGAATATGGGATGGTAGTTTCAACACAATGAGTTTTTTTTTTAATGTAAGTTTCTAAAAAAAAAAAAAAAAAAAAAAAAAAAAATTAAAACTTGGTTGGAGTCTTTTATCAATTACTTCACATTTGACTTCATTTAAATGTATGATTTCCCCAACGGTATATATTTCCTTATGTTTCCATTTATACAGATACTGCTTGTGCCATACATGTTGTGTGTGGATATCTCATTCTTAGTACCTCGATGACCAGCTGGGCCTGGAAAAAAAATCTGGATCATCATCAGAGTCTGTAGCAGGCATTGTTTGTTTTCAAAACAATCCCTTCTTAGCTTTTTTTCTCTTTCTATTTTTTAATTGCTTAACAAGAGCATTTTTTACTGACTTGGTTAGAACAAAACTCTTTTTTTTTTTTCTGTTTTCCTACTCTTACTTCTAATATATTCTATTTACTATTTTTATTACTGTAATAAAACATGTTTCATTGTACCCCGTCTGCAAGTGTTTCATTGTACCCCACACTGAGGTTACTAAATAAAAATTTATTTTCAAACTTCTAATGTTTATTTTTTTTAGTTTGGTTTTCGAGGTATGAAGACAACAACCCAAAGATAACAATGTATAGAAAAAACAATTATTACATAAAAAAACAAGGAAAAAGAAACAAAAATACTTTTAGTAAAGAAAGTTACTTTCAATGGTGCAAAAGCAATAATCTTCTATTGCTACTGTTGTAGAAGTGTGAATGTATCCAAATCACATCAGTAATTGGAACATATAGTTGTATAACATATATATAAACTGCAACTCTGTATGACAAATTTGATTGATTTTACAAGTAATGCTTCATTGTACCCCGTCTTCCCCTACTGCATACTATTTCTTTTACCGTAATTTTTGAAGAGAAAAAATTATTTCGGTTCCATTCTTAGGTACTAGTCTAAAAAATTTTGAAAAAGGGGGGAAGGAGGGGACATGAGACTGCTGTTTGTCAAACAACACAACGGGGTTTGGCTTATTCAACTTGGTTTTTGATGACTTCAATCGGAAGGTGGTTTGTTTAAAAGAGTGTGTTCACTGCCTCATGAAAATTGGAACTATTGGTGCACCATCTATGTAAGGCATAGGCGTAGCGTCGGGGGGGCACGTGCCCCCCCCCCCAACCTTCTGTACCCCGGGCGCCAGAACAGAAAGCGTAGGGGGCGCCAAATGAAGATTTTTTTTGTCTTTACATACAAAAATGTATATGTATATATATCGAATTTGCATAAAAATGTCTCGCAGCCGGAAAATCCAAAAGGAAAACTGAACCAAATGCACTAAAATTTACAAATATATAAAAAGATTCATCTAAAATAGAAGACTGCAAATAAGAGAACCACTAACATTTTCCAAGGCCAATAGGTCAGTCCCATAGACTTCTCATATAACTTCTTATCTTTACTCTGAGGTCAGTCCCTACTCCTCTCTTTTGTGTAAAACTGTCCCTCGCCGATAACCGATTTCCTGGGGGGAGGGGGGGGGGAGGAGGGTGCAGAGTCATGTGTCCCGGACATCAGAACGAAAGGCGAAAAGGGCGCCAAATGAAGATTTTGTTTGAATGTGACTTTTCTGTTGAAAAGATTCCATGAAGGCTATTCTATTCTTTTTGGAGCTTTCTTTTTTCCCGTCTTGCTATGGTCGCGACGTCAAATGATTGTCCGGTGCAATAAAATCAAACGGGAGAAGGAGTCAGGGTTTGAAACTATGGGGGGGGGGGAGGGGCTAAGGGGGCATGTGTTCTGGGCGCCTCGCGCAGGGAACGTCAGATGAAAATTTGGTTTGCCATTTTATACATTAAGGGCCGGCCCAAGGCGTGTGCGAAGTGTGCAAACGCACGGGGCGCCAACCAGATGAAAGGGCGCCTACAAGAACACCGATAAAAACTATTTTATATTCTGCGTTTTTTTTCTTTTACATTTTCTATAGCTAGGGTGGGGCCGGTTCGAGAAAGGATTCTTCGTTGCGTTAAAAAATATATTCAAGGGCGCTGAAATTTTCTCATGCAGACATCGGGTTCTTTTCTTTATAAGAATGGAACTGCCTTCAAGCTAATATTGCTCAAATTGCTTCGTCGAACTGAGATAAGAAACAGAATCACGAACCCCAGGAACCACATGATTCAAATCCACTTTCCTTGCGGGATGCTAATTAATCTCGACTTTGAGCCTTTGACAAGTTTATATGGTGAACTATAGCACTTCCGGCTATTTAAGCGCATTATTGTAGAATCATCTTATTCCACAGGGAATCTGAAACTGGCCACCAGATGACCTGAAAAAAGAACGCATTAAGAACTTGTAGGTGCAGAAATTTTAAAATGAAAAACAGACGTCTTTGAAAAAGTTTTTTTTCTAGCAGTGTCTTCTGGATATGAGCTTATCTTCTGCTAATAGTCAATAGGATAAAGTGTCAGAAATTTTGAAGAAAATTAAAAACCAAAAAAGGGCATAAAACCAAAGATATGTATGGAAATAATTCCTATTAAGATGACTGTAATATCGAGACAATACGATTCGGTCGTTCACTAATTATTTTATTAAACTGCTGTAAATGGAATATTTAACCTTTAACTGATGTCACGCGGTCTCCCAGACCCCGCGACTCCCAGCTGTAAACACTTTTACAGCTTTTTACTTTTCTGTACTGAAGTTAAATAATATGAATAAAATACTTTTTTCATGCAATCTAATTCACATGCTCCTAAGAGAAGTACAACGATATTGTTAGGACAAAATTTAAGTAAATTCAACCATTTGAGTTATTTTTTTTATTCATTTTATTCGAGGCGTCTGAGAGACCGGATCACATCAGTTGTGTGACAAATTTTAGTCACATCAGTTAAAGGTTAATAGGTAGAAGTGAATCAAGCTAAAGATTTTTCAAGTAACTTCATTCATTTATTTATTTCGTTTAAATGAGTAATTTTCATGCGGATATGAAACATAGTAGAATATTTAAAGTTACAATGCATGCTCGTAGTATTTGAAAGCTGTCAGTTCTTGAAATTACGAAGGACGTTGTCCCCTAATCTGAGAACGGCGTAACTAGAGTCCAACTAACCCTATATACTGCGCCCGGGTAACTGGGGTAAAAATTCAGATGGGACCCCTTTAACACGTTTTTAACCAGAATTTCTGTTAATCAAGGAGGGGTTTTTCCTGTAAGGCCGAAAAAGGGGGATTTCTTTAGCAATTTTTTTGCAATAGGAATGAAGATTTTAGCGCCGGGTTTTTTTAGAGTTATTTGTTATCATTTGAAGAACATTTAAAAAATTTTAAATAAAAAATTGATAATGTGGCTCCAGTGGCGTGGGTGGATGTCCTAGTATGCGCGCCGTGCACTTTCAATTGGGCGGGATCAGGTAAATCGCCCGAGTCGCTTGCAATCAATTTCCTTTAAGGATTATGAAGGAAGATAATATTGCCTGGAGCTTCAACCACTTTGAGATTTAAAAAAAAAGTTGAAAATTAACAAAATGTCAGCGCTTTGAAAAAAAGATGTATTTCTGACCCCTTTTTCGCACTTTGGCGTGGTTTATTTCTTATATATTTATTTTTTATAAAAGTGGCTGAAAGTGGTCCAAGTTCCAATAAATTATCACCATTAATAATGAAAAAAAAATAGCAAGATCGGTTATAGTTTTTCGTTCTGGTTCCGCCCACTTTGAAAAAAGTCATTTTGAGTAAAATGCGTTTATAATGCTCGAAAACATTGTAAGCCTACGGATGCGTTGCGCTAAAGCACTCAATAACTACGAAAGGTCTTCGGCCAAATTGCTGTACACGGATAATCTACAGACTGTAGAAAATAGAAAAATCTAAAAGAAGGAAATCGATTTTTTTTCAACCGAAAATAAGAAAATTCCCTTAAAAAAAACGATTTTGGTGTTTGGGTTGGCAGGGCATTTTAGAGTGGAGAGCCTGGGCAGCTGCCTCGTTTGCCCTTGCAATAATCAAACTTTGATCGAAAAAAAATGTTTTTAGGCGCATATCGTGAGCGGCGCAGCCCCCCCCCCCCTTACCTGGGAAAATTTTCGTGGAATAGTACAATTAATGAACTGCATTCTAAACCTTTAGTTTATTTTTCTTTTAGTGTTTAATTATTCCAATATTTATCATCTTAAGCGCGGGGAGGGGGGGGGGGAGAGGTCGGTGTGCCCTTGACGAAAAGAAGATTAAACTATTTCCATTCTTACTAAAGGCACACATTTGTTCCAAAATCTCTCACCTTCAGGGATTTCGTTCAGCCAGTGCCCATATTTTGAATTTATGTACTGCCCCAGTTTTCCGAGACATACGATTTGAAAGGAACACTGAGCTGAAAGCCAGTAAAAAACAAAGTCATAAAAATATATAATTGCGTTATAATGATGCACTTTTTCATTCATCAATAGAGATTATTTATTATTGGAATATAGTCTTTGGCCCATTACAAAATAAATATTTCGCATTACTGGAATTTAAATAAATGAAATTTTATTAATTTAAAAATAAAAATTGCTGGAAATTTGACTGTTTTTTTGTTCTTTAAAGAGACTTTTCTGGAATCAGATTATGTATTTGATACTGAGTTAAATTTTGTCTAAACCGACAGGGAATTCTATTCAATATTGCAGAAATTCTTCATTATTTTGCGATACTTTGCATCTTAAGTACTGGAAGAACGAAATCTACTTAGGGGTAAGGTTTCTTTGGGATAATATTGTGCTAAGCCTTTTTATAATATATACAGACTTATGCCCACGCACAATTTTTCTCTTAGTGATTTATTATTTAAAATCAAGCGAAAAAAGTACATTTTACGAACTTTTTTAAAAATCATCCAAGATAATGAGTTTTTTTCTTCTAAACAGTGGGGCAAAGGCCCTTCCTCCCCCCCCCCCCATCCCTCACACCGGTGCCTATGACAAGCACTTTATTATTTGCTGATCTAATAAACAGAAGTCGGGTAGACTTACTTGATTTCTCATTAACATGAGCTAAGTGCTCTAACAAGAATAAATCAACAAAAGCTTAACAATACAGAATTGTGAAACTGGACCCTATTAAATAATAATAATAATAATAATTTATCTCCATATAAATTTTATTTAGTAATCGTCATGAGAAAATCTTTCATTCAATACATTTATCGTTAAAGAACTTTTTTTTTTTCTCTTTAGCGTCCGCTATATTGAATTTTTTTCATGATCACTTGATTTCCTACACCAATACTCTATGATTTAACTGGATTCATACAATTATAATGACACTTTGTTTATACAATTTCAGTGCGGCGCTAAGACTTAAATTCGCAATACTTAAACATACATAGGGGACTTTCTTTGGAATGGTTTGTTTAGTTCAGGCGTGGGCGCCAGTTGAACGAAATCCAGGAAAGGGTAAACTTTTTTGGGGACATTTTTTGTTAAACAGATTCCTTATTATTATAAATTACAACTCTTATTCTCAATCATAGTTTTCTCTTAATGTTTAAATATTTCAGGTCACTTAAAAAAAAAAAAAAAAAAAAAAAAAAAAAATACTATTTTTATCCTTTTTGGTTAAAATTATCACATATAAAGAAAATTTAGTTTTAAAAGAAGAGAAGCAGAACCATTCCAAAAATGAAAAGAAAGAATAAGAATATTTATATTTCCGGGATTCGCTGAATAGAAAACTGGGTTTTCCCATTTTTCAACAGTTTCCACCATAAAAAGTGAGCCCTTTACGAAAACAGATACATTAAATATGAAATGTATTCGTACTTTTAATGTACTAAATAACGAGACACCATTACAGTCTTCATCTTACATAGTTGCTACTTACTAGTAGTTCCACTTCTTTAATTACCCGACTGAAAAGAAGGGTTATGTGTTTCACGCGTATCTGTGTAAGTGGATTTCTTTAAACCCTCGAAACATCCCAACGGCTGGATGGATTTTAATGAATGAGGTCTCTATCAATTCGTCTTAACGGCCCGATGGTTATAGGCTAGGTTTTGTTTCTATAAATTCAAAATGGCGGTAGAGACGAAATAAAAATTACGCACCCTATTGAGTGACATATCATTGGATAGGTCTTTCAAAAGTAAGACTATGTTTCATTGACTATTTTACAGTCAGAAGCTCCGTTAAAATATTATACAACCTGGAAGTTGTGTAGGTAGGATCTCTAGCTTTACTGCAACTCTAACCATCATAGGCATCTATAGACCTCATCAAAACAGTGTTTATAGATAAGAACTAACAATTAAACACAACTTAAAAGTCATCAATACAAGTAAATAAAAAAGATAGGTAAGTAAGGGGCCGTTCAAGTATTACGTAAGCATATTTTTAGTCATTTTGTACCCCTCCCTCCCCCTTGTAAGAAAAAATAAGCAAATACTATACCCCCCCCCCCTTTACTTACGTAAGATTTTATGACATTCTAACATCAACTCTATTTGCCATAAAAAATTACAGTTAGCGATAAATTGCAGTATTAATACAGCAAATTTACATAAACAGACACATAGGGGTTGTGGTATTGAAGGAAAAAGAAATCGCACTGAACAACAACAACAACAAAAAAAAAAACTTTAAGGAATACAACCGGCCCTAACTTATTTAGGCACATAACTAAAAATTTTAACAAGGATCATAGGAATATTATGTGTTTGGCGTTCACATTTCTAGTCTGGTGTCCAAGATCTTTGAATCCGTGTTTCTGGATTGTCTATTTTTAAGTTTTCATTGTAGTGGTGGGCTGGAATGATCCTCGTTTCCAGTCCTTGTTTACTCCATATCTTTTTTCTCAAGTTGTTCAACATCCCCAGAACGCTCATCTAAATCATGCTCTTTTGCTTTTTGTTGTTAAACTATAGTTGCTTCGTTATCTAATGCTTACATAAGAATTTTCGTGACCCCCCTCTCCCCCTTGTCAGCAAAAATAAGCAGACACTGGATGCCCCCTCCCCCACTTACTGCTTACATAATACTTGAACGACCCCTAATATAAAAAAAGTAATATAAAAAAATATTTTATAAAAAAAAATATTTTAAGTCAATTCCTACTTAGGTCAATAAGATAATTTTTTTCCTCCCATTCTTCTTTCCTCTTGAGTGGCGCTTAAAAGGCCTTGATCAAGAAGAGGGCTCTCTCGGTCTTAAAATAACATGATCAAGAAGAAGGCTCTCTCAATTATTGAAAATTAATTAATTTAATTTAATTAATGAATTAATATTTGAAAAAAACTGGATTAACATCAAGTGTCATCCACTACAAGTTTTAAAAAAATTATTTGAGATTGATTGGAGGAATAATAAGTCTTTTATTAAAGATTGAAAATTTGAACAAAATATATATAGCGAGAGTGTGAGCTAATAGTAGGAATTGAAAAAAAAAATAGTTTCATATTAATGTGAAATAATTAATTAGTTCGATTTTTACGCGGTCGGGTTTTTTGATTTTTTAAATTTAATTGCTTATTGTCGAAGTATTCCAAACAGTATTCTTCTAACAAAGATTTTTTAAAAATTAAATAACTTATTATTGTTTTTTTTTTTTTGTCCAATACCATGCGTTGTGTTTTACTTTTGGATCGTAACATGTTACACATTAAGAGTGGTAATTACTGTAAAATTTCCTTTATGAGACTTAATTTTACAATTTACCAAACTCAAAGATGGGATTAAAGTTAGAAATTTTATCAGGTTTTGATGTACTTTAAATTAATATCTTAAACAATTAATAATAGTTCGTATAAAAATTACTAATATTGAAAAAAAATTAAGAACACAAGTAATTTTTCTTGTGTGTGTGTGGGGGGGGAGGGGGGGGCGCCCCGATGGGTGCTCGCACGGGCGCCAAAATGTCCTTGGGCCGGCCCTGTATGCGTGCGAAATTTGTGTAAAAAATATTTTCTACCCGAAAAGTCAAAAAGAAAAGCTTAGTACAGTGCATTAAAAATGTCAATTAGATAAAAAGATTCGCGTACAAGACAGCAAATGAATAACCCCATTCTTTTTCTTATAATTACTTTTTTGCATGCATATCACCATATCTGTTCTTAGAGGAGGCGAGGTAAGGTGACCGACTGGGACAATAAAAACAAAGCGGTCGAAAATTCACAAAATAAGAAGTAAAAACTTAATAATTTTGTTGTTGCTGTTTTGAGTCAGACATAAATTTGAAAACTAGCATTAAGTTCAGGAAAGTATCTACACATATCAGCCTATAAATAAGAAGAGTGGTATAAGTGATAATTCCGAAAAACTGATGTAGATAGTACAGGAAGATATTTTACAAAACTGGAATTCATTTTTATACCTACAGTAAATCCTGGTTTTTAGTTCCTAAAACAGCGTGACTCATATTACTATGACATTAAAGTGCCCCAATTGTAATAATTTGTAATGCTACAACAACAGTAAAATCTCGAAAAATGAAATCCGTCTATAATGGAATCGTGTCTTAAATGAAAAAACTACATGGTTCCAACAGAAAGAATACCAACAGTTATACCTTCTAAGACGAAAACCTGTATAAAGCGGAATTATTTCCGCTTCCTTTCAATTTTTTCCCCCAGGTTTTAATGAATAAATATTTGATAAAGCTGGTTATATATTTCAATGTTATGTATTTTATTGTTACACATTTTAAATTTTAAAATAAGTCCGCTACTAGAAACTTTCGTAAATTTCTCTTTGTAAATTTACTTTGCAGAGGAAGGGGGGGGGGGCGCCAAAATCGACGTTTTTCCCGGGTGAAAATATAGCTAGTTTCGGCCCTGGAAGGAGTGCACAAAGTAAAATGTTTTAGTAAAGCCTTTTAAAAGAAAAAAAAAAGAGTATAGCATTTGCAGTGGTACAGTAAAAAAAATCTCTCACAGGGCGCCATCATGGCTAATAAAGTCGCCCCTGCCTTTATCCCCCCCCAAAATGATTTTTTCTCTTCTTTTTGCCATTTCTAGGCGTTTTGCCACCCTAGGCGGAAATTGTAAAATGCAGCTCTGTTCCTTTTGGTGCAATTATTTTTTGCATTACTTTTTGTGCATTACTTTTTGCATTACTTTTGGGGCAATTGTTTTTTGCAACCAACCAAATCCAGTCTTAGAGAGAGGAGGCGAGCTTGGGCGTCTGCCCGTAATTAAAAAAAAAAAAAAACTCACCCAGGGCGCCATCAGCCGCCCCTGCTTTTACCTTTTCAAATTACATTTCTCGTCCTTTTGCCATTTCTAGGTAGGTGACAACTGAAAAATGTCGCCCATGTCTTTTACTAAAATTACTTTTTTTTGCATGGAGATCCGGTCTCAAAGGGCGCGAGGTCGAGCAACTATCAACGAGTAAAAACTAAGGGTTGAAATATATGCAAGATAGAACAGTAACACCACTTTTTAATGTTTTTTAAAGAATATAGCCCGGGCCGAAACTAGGGGGGGGGGGGGATGCAGAGGGGGCATATGCCCCAGGCGCCAGAACAAAGGTGAAGGGGGCGCCAAATGAATCGTTTGTCGATTCATACAAAAATGTGCATATATATATATATGAAATGCAAAAAAACTCGCAAG
The DNA here is from genome assembly GCA_963932465.1 of Maratus speciosus. Classification (NCBI taxonomy): domain Eukaryota; kingdom Metazoa; phylum Arthropoda; class Arachnida; order Araneae; family Salticidae; genus Maratus; species Maratus speciosus. Next base: position 91,855,924 of record OZ010789.1, on the reverse strand, counting down.
CTAATGTTAAACTAAGGGAGCGTTCTTTTGAAATTTCTCGTTTGGATTTTAATATTTTAAAATTATTTTTTTTTCTTAGGATAATTTAGATTGATCTTTAGCGTTGCCATACTTTTAGGTTTTGAAACCGGTACTGGAAGTGAAGGTAACTTTATAAAAATAGTCTGCAACCAAAATCTAAAAAGTAAACACTAACCCGATTAGAATATAACCTCAGCTTTTCTAAGCAACGAAAAAACTCATTTAAAACTATTAATATGCAAGCGAGAAAATTAAAAAAGATCGCTCCCATAGGTTTAGCATTAGCGTTCCAGTTTCTTCGCGTGACTTGTGTAGGCTCTTAACGTACAAGCTAATGTTAATCCTATGGGAGCGTCGTTTACATATTTCTTGCTCTAATTTTAATTATTTAATTATTTTTTATGAATTTTATTTATTTATTTATTTATTTTGCACAGGGCACCGGAGGTCAATAATATTTATTGTGCGTGAGGAGATGAAGGGAGGGGGTGGTCGCCAAAATCCATGTTTTCCCCTGGCTCAGAAAAAGGCTAGTTTCAGCCCTGAACGTACGATTGATATTAAGGTTGTACTTATTGTGCAAATTATTAAAAACCTTCTGTCACTGTTTTAAAAGTATATGTGATTGTGTATTATACATGGGATTTTCAGATAAATTAATGTGAAATTTATATTCATATATTTTAGGATTGTGATTTATTGAGACTTTTACAAAACGATAAATGGCAGTGATTTTCCATTGCTTTTTTTTTTTTTTTTTTTTTTTTTTTTTTTTTTTTTTTTTTTTTTTAAGATGCAATCAAATTTAAAACTTTTTACGAAAACGCTTTAGTTCTCAACCATTAATACGGTGCTGGTCAATCATTGATATTTGGTCAGTAGTTGTAATTTGATCGGTAGAAGGAAAAATTTCCCCAACTGCAAAGCTGGTTTCCAGTCACCTAAGTACAGTAAATTCTGTCTAAGGCGGACTCTCTGCAAGCCGGAAATCTGTCTACCGCGGAAAATTTTTCAAGTCCCGGCGAACCCATAGAAAATAACATTATTCTTGCTGCATAAGGCGGAATCTGTCTAACGCGAAAACGGAAAGGATTTTAAGGTCCCACCGAAACCAAAATTTTGCATAAGGCGGAAAAAGGGATAATTTAAAAACGAGAGGCATTTTGTTTATTAAACTTTAAAACGGATAAGTCAAATACTCAATGTCGAGCATGTTAGTTAAATTTCCTAACACTTTTAAAAAGTTAATTCAAAAGGACAAGAACTGTTTAAATTTTAAGGAATTTATGCTTGTGCCATTTTTTTATATGCAAAATTATATTTAAAACTTAATATTTCTAGTAGAATGAGAATTTATCAAAATATATATTTTTGAAAGTGCAATATATTATACTTTAAGGATGTACTCAAATTCAAAGTTATAGCGTTCTGTCTCATTCTCGAAGTTTATTGGAGGGGGGGGGGGGGGTTGTTAGTTTTTTTGTGTGTGTGTGAACTTCCAATTCGCATGTATTACAGCAGTACTGAGAAATTGAATAGCGTTTCTCATTTATCTATAAAAACAAAAGATCTTTCCGAATTTCAGTTTTCAGCCGATTTTCGAATCTTGAAAATCAATAAAAAATCATCAAATTCGAAGATTTTTTTTTTTTTTGGGGGGGGGGGGGGGGGGGTTAGGGGGAGCTTTTTTGCATAAGCCGGAATATTGTCTACCACGGAAATTTTTCTGAGTCCCGATCGATTCCGCCTTAGACAGAGTTTACTGTAGTTTAATTTCAGTGAGTAACACAAGGTGGTCACACAAAGAACTTCTTTGACCTCTGAACTTGTGTTTCCCTCTTGTGCAAAGTGAGATAATAGGAGCGTCTCTACCTAACCCCTCTCCACACTCCTACACACACTTGGCTTGGTATAATCTGGTCATTTGTGGGAATGTACTCGTAGTTAAATGTTTTTATTACTATTTTTTAAACAGATCAGGATTGAATGAGCCACGCAAAAACAAACGCGATAAAAAACAGGAAATTTTTATGGAAAACTCAATAACAAGCGATGTCATGAAGCACACCATGATTCTAAATTCATTCAAGTCTGGCTTCAAAAGGACGAAAATGGAATAGAAGGTAAGAACATACAGACTTGTTTGTTTTATTAAATTAATAACGTTTTCAGAAAAAACAAAAATCTCCACTCAAAAATGTGATTATTTTTGACACATTCATAAACTCATTTCTATTCCTATTTGCCTGAAAATTACAGACGTTAGCATTCAGGTGCTTAAGAATCGAGTAGCGTTCTCCCTTTTCTTAACATTTTTTCCTAATTCGAAGCAGCTTGATTTAAAGCGGATTACTAAATGGATCCGTCTTGTAATTGTCAGCCTTTGAATTTGGAAATCAAAAGTCCAACCTTGATGTTATTTTATTTAAAAAAATCGGAGTTTTTTAGAAAAAAAAACCTTTATTCTACTTCATAAAAGCATCTGAAATGTAGGGCTGCCACTGCCAAATGACACTGAAAATAGTAGCTTTATAGTAGTTGGCAACTGGCTTCCAACGAAAAAAAATATTAGCATTTCTTCGATAATAGTAGCCAAAATACTCGCATACCCACTTTAAAAAAAGGAATAAAAATTCTATCCATAACAATGAAAGGACTTTATATGTCCACATTTTATGCTTCTGCTCAAATCAGTGAATAAAGAATAGAGTGATTTCTTCAAATGAGAATGCAAGTTATCCAGAAAATAAGGCCCTAATGTTTCAGTTACGAAGTAACTTGGTTCTTCCACAATAAAAATTATGTACAGCACCTGGAAACATAGCAGTAAAAACTTCTTGCAGATCATCCAGGTAACTACTTTCCATCAGGCCTTTCATTTCAAGAGTTTCTTGGAGGGAAGGAAGAAAAGTTTTATTTGAGGGGCAGGGTTAGAAATAACGTGTGGGATATCGCAAATCCCGCACAAAAAAGGAAAATCCCGCATAATAAAAATATTTGTTTGGATGGAATCTTCCAAATTTATTTCTTGAACAGACATATGATTCGTATGCGATTTTTTTTTTTATTTCGTGAAAGCCACGATTTTTTTTTTCTTCGAGAAATCCACAAAATCAATTCATCAAACAGTCGCGAATTTTGCCATTCGATAACGAAAAAAAAAAAAAAAAAAAAAAATCGCCGACATCAACAATTGGCCTTAGAAAAAAAGAAGTTTTCCATCAGTCGCGAAAAAAAAAATTTGTAAATTTCGCCTAAAGACTACGGAAAGAAAATCGAAAATTTTGTCAAACTGTCGCGAACAGAAAAAAAAATTACACCCGCGAATTTGGTCAAATAGTTGCGCAAAAAATCAAAAATTTCCTCAGTCAGTCGACAAAAGAAAAGATCGTTTAAAAGAATCGCGAATTTCGTCAAAAATCCCTGAAACAAATACCGAATATCATTTTCGTCAACCGGTCGTAGAAAAATTCACGAAATTTGGCAAGGGATCGTGTAAAGAAAATCGTGAATTCCACGAAACAATTGGCGGAAAAAAATGCGAATTTTGGTAATTCGTCGGGAAAAAAAATCGCGAATCTCCTTAAACGCCCGTGGAAAAATATCTTGAATTTTATCAAAGGTTGTGGAAACAAATGGCGATTTTCGTCCTTCGGTCACGGACAAATCATCACAAATTTCGTCAAAAGAATATACAAAATATTACGAATTTCGTCAAACGATGAAGAGAAAAAAATTGCAAATTTCGTCAAATAGTCGCGAACAAAAAGACGGCAGTTGTAATTCTGGGTTTAAAAAAAAAAAAAATCTGGAATTCACAGCAAATTTTCTAAAAAGTTACAGCAGAGGGAGGGAAAGGGGTGGAAATCGCCTCCCGGAGCCAATTATCTGTTTTTCCGCAATCCTTTGACGAAGTTCGTATTTCCCGCGATCCTTTGATAAAATTTGCGATCCCTTTGTGAAATTTGTATTTTTCTCGCGATCCCTAGACGAAGTTTGTGTTTTTTGCGATCCCTCGAACAAATTCGCGTTTTTTTGCGATCCCTTGAAAAAATTCGCTTTTTCTGCGATCTTTTAAAGAAAGTGGCGATTTTTTTCTGTGAACGTTTGTCGAAATTGATTTTTTCGGCGATCATTTGCCGAAATTCGCGATATTTTATTTTCCCGAATTTTTAAAATTTTTGGAACCGGATGTCTTAAATTTTCGGAAAATTCAGAACAGAATCATCCCTGAAAAGACATGAATTTGATCAAATATTCGCGTAAATAATCGAGAATTTAAACAAATGATTGCACAAAAAATCAAGGATTTCGTAAGTTGGTTTTGAAAAGAAAATCACGAATTTCGATAAACTATCGTGGGAAAGAATCGCGAATTTCGTCAAATGATATCTGAAACAAACAGCGAATACCATCAATCGATCACGGAAAATATATATATCGCGAATTTCGACAAGTGATGGCGGAAAAAAAATCAATTTCGTCAATCTGTAGTAGAAAAATCTGCAAAATTTGGCAAAGGATCGCGGAAAAAATCGCAAAATCTCCTTCAACGATAGTATAAAAAGATCTCGGAAATAAATAGTTATTTTCGTCAATGGTTTAGGGGGGGGGGGGGGGGGGAATTCCGAATTTTGGAATTCGTCGGGGAAAAAATCGCGAATCTCCTCAAACAACCGTTGAAAAGTGCGTTTGGGAAGATGACTTTACAGGCTCTTTGAAGAAAAAGACCGAATATTTTCAGTAAAAATAGTCGCTGAATCCGAAAAAAGTCGCCAACTGCTTTCTTGAAATAGTCACTTTTTAAAAGTTTTCGCCCTAAAATAGTCGCCATAGCCGCCGAATGCTGAAAATAGTCGCTAGGTATAGCATTTTAGTAGCAAGTGGCAACCCTGCAATTGCACGTTAAGAAAAATTGGAATTTTTGAGAAATTGAGTCGGGCCGGACCAGGCCTGAATTAATTGATTTTTTTTATGGGCCGAGCTTGTTTTCACTGATTTTTTTACGAACCGGGGCTGACCATAAACTGTGAAAATATAAACGGGCCGGGCTCGGGTGGAACTTTTAATTTTCACGCCGGCCTGGAAACTGTGGCCCGTGCAGACCTCTAGTGTTCCCCCCAGGGCCGTGCAAAGAGGGGGCTAAAGGAGCGGTCGCCCCAGGCGCAAAATTTATGCTGCGAACCACGGTTTTATTTGTTTATTTATTCAGTTTTTGTCCGCCGATCATTTTCAGGGGAATTTCTTTTTTCTTTCTTGATCCTTTTTTTTTCCTGTCGCAAAACATCATGAACTCTCTAACAAATAATTGCAATTTTCTCTTATGTTATTTAGTTGGTCTGAATTTCTAAATTAAAATTAAACATTTTAAAGTTCCAAAATAAACGCGAAATATTTATTCATATTATAAATATTATAGAATTTATTTATGTTTCTGCACTTTATCATTTTTATTACACCGATTACAAAGAGAAAGATTTTTTTTATTGGGGGAGGGGGGCGCAACATTGAAAATTCGTTAAAGGCGCACTTCTCACGGCTTTTGTGCCCCCCCCCCCCAAAAAAAAAAAAAAAAAATTTTGGTCCCGCTACGCCTATGATGTAAGGATTTAATAATTATAAATTAACATTTTGGATTTATTAATTTAAGGATAAAGTGTTTTTAAAGGAATATCAAATGAAACCCTCTGTGCGATCTGCGATCATACTTACCCACTTGTTTTATATACAAACTGCAATAAGGAAAATTGTAATAAAATAGTAAAAATTAAATCTGCATTAAATCCCATAAGTATCTTTTTTTAAATCATTTTATCACTAACCTCAAAAAAGTAATGATATCAATGCAAAAACCCTTGACGGGTTAAAAGTTTCTGACGCAGCACTTTATCTTATGCTCTAAGAATTTTAAATATGGAACTTAAAAATACTGATATCAAATTTTGAGTGACGTTATGCTATTTCTTAAAAAATATATCTGTATTTATTTCATCATTTTATTTTTGTTTTATTTATAATCGCATGTGCAAAAGTTATGTTCAACATGAAAAGCTGCATAAAATTTTATTCGCTGTTGCTTTATCATTTACATCTCTCATAAATTCAAAATATGAGTTTTGAAAGATATGATATAAAATTTAAGTGACGCCTTGATGTGACTTTAAAAGGTTTGTTTTAAAATTAATTTAAATTATTTTTGACTTGGTTAAAATATATTTTTACATCTACACAATACTTTTAATTTTCCAATTCACTGTTAAATATATCACTTTCATTGAATCTATACTATGCATTGAAATGTATTTATTTCAATAAATTGATTTATCTTTTGTGTCACGCTATTCAAAATTGTGAGTAAGATTTATGTAAATGGTTTCTTTGCGTCATTGTGTCCAAACTACGTGAAATGTATGAAAAAGGATAGTTTGACGCAAATAAACTATTTACATAAATCTTACTCACAATTTTGAATAGCGCGACACAAAAGATAAATCAATTTATTGAAATAAATACATTTCAATGCATAGTATAGATTCAATGAAAGTGATATATTTAACAGTGAATTGGAAAATTAAAAGTATTGTGTAGATGTAAAAATATATTTTAACCAAGTCAAAAATAATTTAAATTGAATTTTAAAACAAACCTTTTAAAGTCGCATCAAGGCATCACTTAAATTTTATATCATATCTTTCAAAACTAATATTTTGAATTTATGAGAGATGTAAATGATAAAGCAACAGCGAATAAAATTTTATGCAGCTTTTCATGTTGAACATAACTTTTGCACATGCGATTATAAATAAAACAAAAATAAAATGATGAAATAAATACAAATATATTTTTTAAGAAATAGCATAACGTCACTCAAAATTTGATATCAGTATTTTTAAGTTCCATATTTAAAATTCTTAGAGCATAAGATAAAGTGCTGCGTCAGAAACTTTTAACCCGTCAAGGGTTTTTGCATTGATTAAGAATATTTATAATAAGTTTAATTGGATTTGGCATCTTGAGAATTGATGAAGTTATGATTTTTTATCCTTAAAACCTTATTTTTTTCGCCCATTTTTAATTTTATCAAAAGTCTGTCATACATAAATTTTTGGCCTTTTTTCTAGAAGTAATAACTTTAAACTCATTTGATATGTAATAAATAAGAAGTTATTAACCATTTGGAAAAATGGTTATTGTTCTCGTCAGGATGGGAAATTAAAAGCATATCTGAAGGTTTTCATTGGTTTAATCCGCAATTTATTTGTTTTCTGATTGGTCTATACAGTAATCTGTATTTCCCTTTAATTTCAACAACGATGGATACTTTCTGTTGCCACTATGACAAAAAAGTAATAAAAACTAAAAAAAAAAAAATTAATAACTCAGAAACAAATTCAGATACAGCTTTCAAACAAATTGCATTTAAAAGTAGATTTTTTTCTCTATCCGACGGTGTAAAAAGTAATAATGTCGGATGTTTAGAAGTTTAAGAATGAAATTTCATTTAAAATTGGCTGTCAGATTTCTTGGAAATCTGACGAGGAAAAGCCTTTTCCCGAACAGCCAATGAAATGCTTGGATATTTACGTAAGTTTCAGGTGGATAATACTTAAGTTTCATGAAATCTGACGGGTCGCAGGCGATATTTTTGGCTTGCAATTTTTACGTGTAATAACACTATTAATGTTTAATTCATGGCGTACGTAATGTATGATCAACTCTGTGCGATTTTTTATGTCTTAAATTTCAGTCTTCAAAAAATCGTTTTCCAAATGGTCATTGTAATTTGATAGATTTTTTTTTTTTTTTTTTTGGGGGGGGGGGGGGTTGTTCTGTTCTCAAAAATCCCCTGCTTATTTCCACCCCCTTGGTTCGATTTTTCCCATTAACGAACTTGGCTGAGATTTTCGGCCCCTTGATTTTATGTATCAATATGGAAGAGATTTGTGCAGAATTCTGGTAGTTATACATAAAAAAGTGATATTATATAAAATTTTCCACTGGGGGCGATTTTGGGTTCTAGGGGTCATGATCGGGATAGATCTGCAAAAATTTTTCAGAAATTCTAACATAGGGGAGAATGCAATAGGTAGTACTTCTTACGAAATCTACCTTAAAAAAGGTAGTTGTTGAATCAGTTTACAGCTCACAAATAGTGGGAAAGTATTTCATCTGTTTGTGACATATCAAGGAATTTTTGTGAACTAGTTGCTCATTTGCAAATTTGTTGCCCAAGTACTGCTGGTGTTGAAAGAACATTTAAAAATTTTTTTTTCATTTCTGATATCAAAAATTTTTTTCTCTGGAAACTTCTACAAAACTTTTATTTTGCCACACAATGTTAAAAAAAGAAAAGACTAATACAGTAATTTTGTGCTCTGTTTGACTTTGAAATATGTCTTTCTTTTAGATGATTACTTTAATAAAATAAAAATATAAATTTGCAGTTTTATTTTTATGGTTAGGTCATTTATTATTAATTGATTAATTATAAATACTTTTTAAGTTAAAAATCTTCAACATATTTTTTCATTAAGGTGCAAAGTTTAAAGAGTGAAAACTGAAATACAGTAGACTCCCTCAAATCTGCACAGCTTGGAACCAGAGGTTGTGCAGATTTTAAAATTTTGCGGATTTCTGACAATTGCTCTGTTTGCATTTTTTAAATAGTAATTTGAATGCAATAATGCAATCAAAATCATAATGAATGCTTGCAATGTAGTAAAATATTAAAATAATTAAGTAAAGTATTAAACTGAAATGATAAAATGCAAGATAATTTTTTAAATGATTAAATTATTAAAGTAACGGTCAAGTAAATAATTAATGATGTATGCATAATTAATTATTCATAACAAAGAGACATTTTCCTTGAATTAGTACTCAAGGAAACTTTCCTGATAAAAGGTAGGTACCCTACTAATTCACATCAAAATCATAAATTAAGGAAGTTTTAATTTCAGGTTTAGCCAGTCTTAATAACCAATAAATCTTGATTAATACATAAATATATTTGGTAAAAAGATGGTGATTACCAGTGATATCAGCAATATCACATTTTTTTTTAAAAATAAATGTTAATTTTCTTTATGTATAGAATATATAATAATAGGAGAAATAAATGCTTACTTTCTTTATGAAAAACCACAAGTTCAGTCATATTATCGAGAATAAATATTAAAATAAATATGAAATTATATAAAACTAAAAAATTCTGAAATTTTGCCCCTACATCTGAACTGAAAGTTTCATTGTTAACATGTAATGATGTGTGAATTTTAGGGTTGTGAATTTGAGGGAGTCTACTGCAGGTATATAATGCCATATTCTAATTTTATTTTTCCACTCTTCCTTATTTTTTTCCAGTGTCCTGGCAAAAATGCATTTCTGCAGCTAAAAGCTAACCCTAGGTACTATACTAATAATTTATATCAAAATTTTATAATAAACAAGTTTTATTTCATGTTTACCCAGATGTATGGGGACCAGGTAAGCGAAATTTGGGAGAAAAAAATTGATTTTTACTTTTTTATATCATTAAACAGTTTAAACTGTTATCTTTCCAACGATGTGTCACACATATTTGAATATATACAGTAGACTCCCTTAAATCCGTAAACGCCTAAAATCTGCATATTTTTTCAGATGTAAACAATGAAATTCACAGTTAAGTTACAAGAACAAAATTCAAGATGGCATCGAAATCAGCGACTACCACAATGTTTTTTTACTAATTTTTTTGTTAATCATTCTCTTTTGGCTATTACAGTTGATTTATTACTAAATAAATTTACATTACTTTTGATTTTGATATAAATTAGCATATCTATATAAAAATTCTAGGGTTCGAAATGGAAAAATCCACGAACCGGAACGCTATTTTTAAATTATTGTTCGCGGATTTTTTTTTTAAATTATAGACAAATTTATTTCTAAACATGCAAAGGAGTATAAGAAAAGCATTCAAGACTCTAAATAACAATGAAAAAAGTTACAGTGAGCGCAATAAGCTATATATACTGATAATACCATTAACACTGTTCTCCTTGCTGCCACTAGATGGCGACATAGGACTTTTGGAATCGAATTGAATCGATTTCATCCATAATAATGTAATATTTTTCTAAATTTTTATTTTAGATAATTATTTTAATAATTACTTACTTTTAAACTAATAAATTATTTTAATATTTTACTTATTTTAATGTTTCACTTTATTGTAAGCATTCATTATAATTTCCCTTGCTTAACTACCAATCAATGTTTCAAAAATGTAAACAAATTAATGACCAGAAATCCGCAAAATTCTAAAATCCGCACAACCTCTGGTCCCAAGCTGTGCGGATTTGAGGGAGTCTACTGTATATAAAAAAAGAAGTGTTGGAATTATTCATTCTTTCTAAGAGTTCTTCACAGCTTAATGGCAATTTAAATCTGACTTTTTCTCAAAACTTGGATTTTTCATGTTTGTGTTCCTTTTTTTCCAATACTTATTAAACTTAAGGATTCTGATTTTTATTAATACTTATGTTATATTGTATACTTTAACACAGTGATTTAATGATTTGTTGAGTATTTATTTTTACACAGTGAAATCTTACCCAAAATACTAATTAAAAAATTGCTTTCAATAAATAATTTTCAGTTTTACTTAGAAAGAAAATGGTCTGTTAAAAATACGTAAAGCATGTTATTCTAACTACTCTAAAAAATCTAGACCTCTATCTTTCACCATTTCTGAGAAAAAGGTACATAAAGTCGGTGAATTTAACATGGCAGAGATAGGGCTTTCCCGGTCCTCTTAACCAAAAAACCTTAATACACAAATGTATTTGGTAAAAAGCAGGGATGCACTGAATATTCGGTATTTGGCCATGTTACCGACTATCAAACTATTCGGTATGCTGAATATTCAGTTTTGACTAATATCGAAATATTCGGCTCAACCGAATACTTAAAAAAAAAAAAAACTTTTCAAACATATTTTTAAAAACCTTATACAACTTCTAAGTTTAACAGTCAACTTATAAAGATATTCAGAATAATTAGAAACAGAATCATATTTAAATAAAAGAATGTTTTTACATTATTTATTTGCTATTTGTTGAGTATTATTTAAAAAAAATAACCATAGATTTTCATAGGAATTAATTATGTACAAATGCAAGTTCCTGAACATTGTCTAGTAAATAATCTGTTTGTAGCTAAGATTTTAAGAACAACGTTTTACAATCTCTGAAAATGATTGCCCACTGCAGACACTGATCTAGGATGCATTTAAAAACTTCCTTGCTTCATCAAAGGGAGTGGAACAGTTATTCTTCTAAGTTGCCGCCATATAAAATTTGAATAGATTGTATTATTTATTTACTCTTACTTTAGTCTCTTCCTGACAAACAAATAACATATGATCCTGTTAAATTTTTCTTCTAATTTTTTCACAATTTCTCTTTAATTTTTTTTTTTTTTAGAATTTAAAAAGATTTTATTCATTTGTTTTAATTCTCAGAAGAAGCCATGAAATTTAAAATTTTATTAATTAAAATTTTTTTTATAACTATCCTCTTCTTAAATAACTCAAAGCCAGGGTTGCCGGCTTTTACCCAGGCCAAAAAAAGCCGGCCGGCTTTTTTTAGGTTTTAACCGTTTAAAAAAAGCCGACTTTTATTTTTAAAAGTTGGTTTACAGCTAATTAGTTTTAAATTTGGATAAATTGATGTTTAATACACTTAAAAATATTTTCTACTTACAAAATTATTAATTTTTGTCAAATAAATAAGTCTTTATAACTTCTGGAAGGCAACTGTGAAGGCATTATGTGTGAAAAAAATTATAAATATTGAAAAGAATATAAGTTAGACTTCAAATTGGTGTTTTGAAATTACCTATTACATAGTTACACATATACTACACATTTTAAAGCAGGGTTGGGTTTTTGACATAACAAGCGTCAAAAACTGGTTTAAACCGTCGAAAACTGTCATAAACTGGTTTAAACCGTCAAAAACTGCCAAATACATGTAACACACTGAAACATTTTAACAATAGGTAAACATTAAATAAGTCAATGATTTATGTGATCTTTTATTGAAATTTAATAATTTAAAAAATATATTTGCAATAAAATATTTTATTTTGGATTTTTCAAACAGAAGAAAATAATTTTGTACAATTAAACAATCCGGATCAAATTTACCCTGCAGCATGCTGCAGCACACCACGTGTTTAGCACATTTATTTACACCCAAAAGATTTTTGAGTTTAGAGTGTATGAAAATAGTTTGTCTCTTAATTGATGCTGAGCTAGTAGGACTTGATAGCAAAAACATTGCTAGATGAGCAAGTTTTGAAGCAGACTCAAAAAGCTGTTGCATTTAAGGATACCTTTCCACCAAGCAATGGAGTCCTCCCTATAGCACTGAAATAATACGGGAAAGGGGATTCTTTTAGCTTCATACATAATCAGTATGGGTAAGGATCCACAAGTTCTCTCTGTAGCTCAAGCGCGAGCTGAATCAACTGATACAGCAGTCAACCCTTGCTCCTGATGGTTGGGATGCAAAGTATAAGCCAAACAATGGTATGGTTTCATGATTTGATCCCTTCTATTATGCACTTTTTCAATACGGGCTTAAAGGAATTTTCTTTTAGATGACCGGCCAATTTTATTCAGTTTTAAAATCGAAAACATTTTTATATATTGAAAGAAAGCATGTTTTAAAAAGATTGACTTTAAGATTTCTTTTTTTTAATTACTTCTCTTATTTTGTAAATGTTTAAAATTAATAATCCAATTTCAATTTTGAAAGGAATGGTTATTGCCTAGACTAGAATAACATCGATGCATATTATCTTGTTATATATACAAAAAAATCTGCACTTTTCTAAGTTTTTTTTTTTTTTTCCCATAAAAAAAGCTAGCTAATGCTTTAAGCTCTCAAAAGTAAGAGAAATTAAAACGATTTTAAGTAAGAGAAAAAATGTACAGCTCAGGTAAGCTTAATGTCTATTTTTTTGAAAAACACAATTTTGCAAAAAAAAAAAAAAAAAAAAAAAAAAAAAAAAAAATAAATAAAAATTTTACCCTGTTAAAAAGTTGTACTTAACAATAATACTTTACTATGTACTAATTACTGATATACAGTAAGAGTGAATTTAAAATATTACATGTAATGTTGTCATGTGTGACATTTAAAGTTATTCTGGAAACATTCTTATGTGTCCATATGGAGAAATGAAGTTATAAATGTTAAAAGAGAAATTAGAAAGGATATAATATTTGAGGAGAGTTTGGTACATAAGTGTATAAAAAATGGAGCATTTAAACAAGAAAAAAATAAATTCTCTAAATAAAATTTTGAAAAGCTTGTTGCTAAGCATATTCATGCATATGCTATTCACAATGTTTTTAGTAGTGAGAAATGATGTTTTTATTATATGACTATGTACTTATAATTTAAAATGTTTACTACAAATAAAATAAGATTTGTATATTAATAGGTCTTAAAATTAAGTAATAAAACATGTAACTAAATAACCATTGTCTTCTTTAATTTTATAAAGCAGTAAAAATTGGGGAGGGGGTGGGGGGGTGGGGATAAAGGTCAGTGTAAATCAGATAAAGCAGTTAGTATGGCCCTTTTAAAATTTAGCTGACATATTTGCTATTTGGACTACAAATCACGAGCAAAAACAGTTTTATTCCAGTATTAATGTCTATAATTGAGAAATTGGGTTACTTATTAAACTCTAAGTCAATTAAATGTCTTTAAAACTAATTAAAAACACTCTTTACAAACGCAGTTTATAATTATAGTGCTTCGTTTTATAAAAGCCAGTTATGGCCAAAAAAAGCCGGTTAAAACCAACAAAAGCCACCGGCGTGGCTTTTTTAAATTTTAGCCGGCTTTTTTGCAACCCTGCGTCAAAGCAGATTTTTTTCAGGATAAAGTTTACTTGAAAAAAGCTCCTGTTTATTAAAATAAAGTTTGTTTTAAATATTATGTAAAATGGTTTTAAAATTTATCATTTTAATGCCTTTAAACTTTGAAATATAAAAATATTCGACAAGCCGAATATTCGGTATTCGGCCAAAATCACTTTTCGGTGCATCCCCAGTAAAAAAATCATGATTGCTACTGATATCAGTGCTATTTTGATTTTTTTAAAAAATAAATCTATACTTTCTCCATGAGAAAGCCTGAATTCAGTCATATTAACTAGAACTACACATTAAAATGTGTATGGAATGATACAAAAATTAACAAAAAAAACTGTAATTTTTTGCCTACATCTTAACTAAGTTTCATTGTTTACATCTACAACAATTTGTGGATTTGAGAGAGTCTACTGCATGGTTAACTTTCAGCAGTAGATATTAGTTTTCAAGCAGCATATAAATAATGTAAAAGCATTAAATATCATTCTATTTCTTAATTATTCTGACTATCTTTATTAAGTGACAGTTAAAAGTAGAAGCTGTGTAAGGTTAAATAAAAAATATTTTTAAGTATTCGATAGGCATGATTTAATATATTGATATTTGGCGAAATCAAATATTTGGGTAATGGCTGATTATTGAATAGATACTGAATATTCGGTGCATCTGAACAGTGTGAATCTTTCTGACTAGTGATGCAACAAATAGTGGTTTGGCCGAATAACCGAATACCGAATATTCGGCCAAGTTACAGCCGAATATTCGGCCGCCGAATAATGAACTTATTTTTGCCTAAAAACAAAATATAGTATGCACTATATGCACAATTCTTGTATATTTCACAATTAAAATGTATTGTTTTCCTTAAAAAAAATTATTTATATACAAATTTTTAATTTTTTAAAGCATTCTTTTACTCTGAAAAAATATTCGCCTATGTTCGGCCTAAAAGTTGCCTCAATAATAGATTCAGCCCCCCCCTCCCCCCCCCCAAAAAAAAATTCTTAGCAAAAGTTCCTCATCAGCTATTGTCTAGTTACATTTTAATAAATATTATGTGTGTTGTTGTTACATTTTAAAATAATGACAAAATTTGAAAAGTACTAGGAAATATAAGTTTCAACTTTCAGATGAAATAAAATAAAAATTAAGAAATCTTAATATCTTAAGAAAAACCACTGATAGAAAGGATGAAAGGAATATCCTCTAAAATGGTGGAAAGAAATCATTGTAGACTATATAAAGCTCACAATTAACAAAAACATTTTTATCATTTATTATCATTATTTTTCTTTCTTTGCTGTCAGAGGAGGCGTAATGCACTAGAGTTCTTTATAGGTATAATTCAAAATATTATTGAAAGAAATATTTTTTTATGTAACAAGGGATAAATGTTAAACTTCCCATTATGATAAAAAGAAAAAAATTTAAATTTGCTTGTACAGCTGCATTAAAACAATTTTGAATAGATTAATTTTAAATTTAACAGATTATGTTAGCTTATTACAAGCAGATACTTTTTGTACTTACTCATACAGCATAAAATTTTTTTAACATGATCAGGGTTCGTACTCATTTCATCTCCTGAAATTCAAGGACTTTTAAGGACTTTCAAGGACCAAAACAAAAAAAATTCAAGCACCTAAAGATTAAATAAGTAATGACTAACAATACACATGTTTGAATTCATACTTTAATTTTAAATACTTCTTATGTGCTTATATTTTGAAAAGTCAGTATTAGTTAGTGTATTTAGAGAAATAAAACTTTACACACACACACAAAAAAAAAAAAAACTATATTGAAAATATTAATAACTTTATGAAAAGAAATTATGGTACTTTTCAGTTAGCCGGGTGCCAGTGTTATATATACATATACATACATATGTACAGGCAAAGTTCTTTAATCCGCACAAGTTGGGACCAAAGGTTGTGCAGATTATGGAATATTGCGGATTATGGAGTATTATGGATTATATGTCATTTTCTTATTTCTGGACACTATTTTAATTCCATATTCAGTTATAACATGAAAAGAAAAATATAAAATACAGTAATTAGTTTTTCTGGACACTGTTTTAATTCCATATTCAGTGTAACATGAAAAGAAAAATTCAAAATATAATAATTTAATATGCTATCTCAAAAAATGCATTTTTCAAAATCTTGTATTAAAAAATTGATAATATTCACTTTTATATTTAAAATTTTCCGATATTTCTTTAAAAAAATCATTTTTGGATCAAGAATTTGCAAATTTGTTTACATTCATTTAGCAATGCGAATTATAGAAAATTGCGGATTATGGATCCTTGACTGTATATATATACATACATTGTATATATACGCACATATATATATTTATATATATATGTATATATGCATATGTATGTATAACATTAGCGCCCGGCTAACCGAAAAGTACCGAAATTATAAAACAAGAAGCACAATTAAAGTTTCTTTAATTCTGAAATTTTTTCTGACAATTTTAAATCTAGGCAATTTTAAATCTCTTTCAATTCCCTTGTCTTTGACGTTTTTTCTTAGTTCATGCAATCTCATAAACAAGTCTATGTTCTTAGATGTTTCAGCTTTATTAGCCAAATGGTCAGCTTCTGCATTCATATTTCGCATGTCCTTTTCAAGAAAAATCTTTTTTTTTTGTTTCAAAAAGGTTATTTCCTCTTCTAAAGATTTTCGTTTCAGCTGTTTTGTTTCGGTCTGAGCTTCATTTTTTTTTTCTTTTCCAAATGTTGCATGTATTTTGAGCGAGCAGATGAAGCAGCTATTCTGATTTCTTTTGTAATATTTAAATTATGAATTTCCCCAGACTGCTAGATATATTCATGAATGACATGCTGAGAAATATAAGATGGCTCTTTCAAATTTTCTACTTCAAGAGCTTTATTAACTGAGAAGCCCCTTTCGACAGATGCTTGTCCATGGGAGAGAATAAACATAATTTTAATAACCTTCCATACCTTTTCATATTTGTTTCCAGAAAAGTAAGGCTGCAGAAATGCATCCAAGGATCCATTACTTGGGTCAAATGAAGCAAAAGTGAATGAATTTGGCTTGACAACATTGTACAAAAAATCAGCATAAACTAGCAGAATCTCATCACAATTTTTTTCTAAAACATGCTTGTTTTGAGATAGTGCTCCTAAGATTCTTTTCATTTTTTCTCTTGATGTTCCGGGATGCCCAGCCATCATTCGTGGATCAATACCAATTGCATTTCTTACTATTGAGTAATTAACAGGACATTTTTTCATTAAATGTTTAATCATTGTTAAAATACACAATTTAGCTTTACATAAATTAAAAAGAAATTATTAACATGAATTAGGCAGAAATTATTTACTTACTCTAATGAAAAGTTTATTTTACCAAGATACAGAACATTAATGTGAAATTTGCGTTTTTTCGCGATCTTTAGACGGAAGTTGCCATTTTCGCGATCTTTTGACGAAATTTGTCGTTTTTTCGCGATCTTTTGACGAAATGTACCTTTTTTATCGGATCTTTTGACGAAATTTGGCGTTTTTTCGCGATCTTTTGACGAAATGTGCCGTTTTTTCGCGATCTTTTGACGAAATGTGCCGTTTTTTCGCGATCTTTTGACGAAATGTGCCTTTTTATAGCGATCTTTTGACGTAATTTGCCGTTTTTTAGAGATCTTTTGACGAAATTTGCTGTTTTTTAGAGATTTTTGACGAAAATTACCGTTTTTTCGAGATCTTTTGACGATATTTGCCGTTTTTTCCCCGATACTTTGCCGAAATTGGCGATTTTTCTTTGAATGATTGACGAAATTGATTTTTTTGGTGACCATTTGTCGAAATTCGCGATACATTTTATGTCGGAATTTTCAGCTTTATGGCCGATTTTTTTTTTAATTTTCGGAACAGAATCATCCCTGGTTCAGCGATCGCGATGAAATAGGATAACCACCGCACGCGATAAATGACTTCTCGTAGTTGAAGTGTTGAAATATAAGCATATTTTGATGTGGATTAAAATCTTTTTATGATTCTTTTTTTATTTAAACGAATAAAAAACGGATGTCTGCACGAAATAAATTCTTGAAAAATGAGAAATTAAAAATCGAAAAAAAAATGGCAAAAAAGCGAAAATTTGAAAAAAAAATCGAAAAAAAAAAACGGAAATTCAAAAATGACAAAAAAGCTGAAAACCGCGGATCCGCGGGAAAATCTCATGCCTGCGGGCTTCGTCACTTCGTCTGGTTAGGGCATTTGTTAATGGTTACCAGTATTTTTAAGAACGAAGTAAAGGCAGACAACTTAAAAAATGATTATCATTGAATTTTTTTAGAAAAATATTATGGAAAAAAATCTCTAAAAATTCAAAGAAAAAATTCAAGGACTTTCAAGCACTTTTTGCAAATTTTGCATACAAATAAGTACTTTTAAGGACCAAAATTTGCTTTTGAAAAATTTAAGGACTTTTAAGCACTTTCAAGGACCGTACGAACCCTGATGATTCCTAAATTAGCCTCTTATATAAAAATGGGTAGATAAAACCCATTCGGGGTATGAAAGTTAATGGGAAAAAAATGGGTTAGTTAATTTCAAATAAAATTTTCATTTTACATGATGAATATAAATTGTCAAATTAAAAAGTTATACTGTGTAAATATAAAAACATTTATTATATATTATTCGGCCAAGGCCGAATAATGGACTTGATATTCGGCCGAAGCCGAATATTCGGCAGACAGGCCGAATGGGCCGAATATTCGTTGCATCTCTATTTCTGACACATTAACAAAGTCATATTTATCGTATTTGTATGAAATATGGGGTCATTAATATTCAAGTGCTTTAGAATTGAATAGCATGTTTTATTGGTACAGATGTCATATTCGCCCCATATTGGCGCGATTTTTTCGGTTGCCAATTTGGCGAAAACAACAGCATAAACAACATAATCCGGGTTACCACATCAAGCAAAATAACGACACTTTGGCGCAAGTTAAGTACCTGTTGCCTATATGATATTGGCGACAGAAAAAAATCGCGCCAATATGGGGCGAATATGACATCTGTTCCGTTTTATTTTCCTATAAATGTATTACACTATCTATAATCACTTGATCTCACAATAGTTGTTCCTAAAGTCGGCTTAAATCTACAACTTAAACACCATTTTCTAAAATGGTTTTCTAAATTAAATGTCAAAGAATTTAGTAAAGAGAGAAAAAAATTAATGTATAACACTGTAGCATTTTATTGCTTAATTTAATTACAATATCGAATAAAATGATATAAACTATTAAAAACAGAATATATTGAATCTTTGAAACTACTAACATAAAATAAATGACTTTATGTAATGTGTTTGTGAAATAGTACATATGTTCAATTACTTGTTGAAACATTCTCTGTGGCGGGAAAATAAAATACAAGACATTCATATTTTTCTTAGACATTAAGGAAATTTAAGCCACAAAATAAAACAATGTTTTTTAGCAAATCTAACTTGTTAAGCCAAGTGATTTTCGTACCAAACGGTCTGCTATTCTATTAAACTGTTCTCTGTCTTCACGCCACATTTTAGCAGCGTCAACATTTGCACCACTTTCATCATTAGGTTCAGCTAGCATGGATACAACCGAAAGCAATATTTTTTCGACACTTTGTACAGGACTCCAACGTTCGGCCGATGATTCATAACCCATCGGATCATCTCCAGGAGCATGTAGTATTGATATACAAACACGACCATCCGGATATATATTAGGATGAAACATCTCACAACTGAATTGCATTTTTGGGGGACTGAGTGGATAATCTGACGGAAAAATTAATTTCGCTGGAAACACTCCACCTTCAAAACAAGTTCCTTCAGGACCAGTAATCAAAGCCTCCCATTCGAAAAAATTTTCTTCATTAACAGGCCCAGCTATAATTCCTTCGGGAGGGTTTAAAGTCAGCTGTTTATATTCAGCCATCAAACGCCTTAGAGCAGACCCAGCCATAATTTTCAGCAAAATACAGCATTCAACGAATTAACATTTATAAATTTCATGAAGTGACCTCAATTTTGAGTTAGAAATTCACGAAACAGGCATTTAAAAAATGACGTAAACAAAACATATTGCCATAACTCACAACCAAAACTTCTACATTTCCTAAAATTTACAGAAATATGTGATAAAAGATAGAATAGAATGTAAAGAAATATGAACAGAAAATTCAGATGGGAATTTAAGTTGAAAATAAAATCAAGAAAGTTTAAAATTCTTTGTTAAAACCTTTTTTCATTCCAAAATTTTATTTGAAAGCCGAAATTCAGTAACAACACATCTCAACTAAATATTTGTTACATTGACGTTTTTTAAAGAGTTTTATGGCTATTTGGTAAATATTTAATTTATTTTTTTGTCAATTATTTTTATTTTTAGGATAAAGTGTTAAAATCTCATATTATTGGAAATTTTATAATTATTTCTATCATCTTTATATTAATAATTGGTAATAATATGATGATTTATTATATATGCTTCACAGCCTTTTCATTTGTTTACATTAAATGAGATCATTTGTCTTTAATCTAAATTTAATCATTTCCCATTCATTTTTTTAAAAGTTGTTTGACTATTTTCTAAATAAATGCTGATTCCCCGTTAATGGTTATATTTATTTATGTCTGTGATTTATTTTTATTTTGGTGTGTTTAATTAAAAATTTTTCTCTTCCTATTTAAGATTATTTCTTTTGAATATATATATATTCTCAGCCAAGCCGCATTTTGCTGAATTTTTTAAGTGATCTTATTATTTTTATAGATATATATATAACTTTGCAACATGAGTGAAGACGAGAGAAATCAGAATGCTAGTAGTACTAGTAGTAGTGCTCCTTCACCACATGGTTTTCAAGTAGCAATAGTAAGTAGAAATTAAAATTGTATTTGGTGCATCTCTTAATTAAAATTATATTAATTGCTGTAATATCGGCATCGTAGTTATGTATGTGAGCAGGTGTGCAATGGAGGGTACCTATACCGGTGTATATATGCTGGGTCGGATACCTTCTGAATAATAAAAAAAAAGAGCTTAATATACCTTATGTTTCTCAAATAAAGGTATAGCATACAATCTATGAGTATATCTTCTACCTGTAGCATACACCCTCTGTTTTTTAACACTTTCCGACATAGTTGAAAAGTGTTTATGAATTCGGTCTATCTGTCTAGCTTGCTTAAATCCACTCGGAATTGTATGTAATTTTATCTTATTGAGGTTTACTATAGAATGATCGATATTGAAAATGAAGTGTATACCATTTATAGATCATTTATAGGGTTTAATCTAGAAAAAGGGGATTTTTAGTTTTTTGGCTAATTACAGCCAATAACTTCTAGTCAAATAAAAATAGCTTTAGCCAAGGAAATAAAAAGTTTTATTTATACAAAATGTCTATATACATTGAGTATTATTTTTAGTTATGCAATATACAAACAAATACATCACTCTGTAAGACTGACCCTTCAAGGTTTGGCTGTATACCACACAGCAAATGCTTTTTTTAAATGGAAATTCTTTTTTAAATTCCCCTTCTAAATTAATCATCATTAAGTTACTCAAGTCAGCTTTTGTTATATTCATGAAACTGCATCCCCCTTTACAGTCTGCTGTAGACAACAAAAGTGATGCTACAAATTCATACAAAAAAGGCACATTGGAAAAATGCCAGCAATGTCATTTTTATGAAAAAAAAAAAAAAAAAAAAATACAATAAGTAGTTTAATTTCTTTACAGGTTGTAGCCAGAACCGACATAAATTCAAGCCTGAAAAGTTTATATGACATGCATCTGGCACATTGATGATTCAAAGCTAGTGCACATCATATCCATGCTTATACAATCTGCGATTTTCGTTTTCGCCATATGCTGGAGTCGTGTCTGATGCAAATGACGTCACACTGTTTGAAGACGCTTGCATGGAGAGCACGAGACAAATTTTGAAGTGTAGCCGCAGCATGGATGCAATATGAGATTTTGTTTTTGTGCAACGGCAGCAGGTTTACGAAATGCGGAACAACAAAATGGGAATGATATAGCATATTTCTTTGGCTGTCTAGGGTTTAATCTAGGAAAAAGGGATTTTTAGCTTTTTGGCTAATTGCAGCCAATAGCTTTAAGCCAAATAAAAATAGCTTTAGCCAAGGGAAAAAAAGTTTTATTTATACAAAATTTCTATATACATGAGTATTATTTTTAGTTATGCAATATACACACAAATACATCACTCTGCAAGATTGACCCTTCGAGATTTGGCTGTATATCACACAGCAAATGCTTTTATTTTTTAAATGAAAATTCTTTTCAAAATTCCCCTTCCAAATTAATCATCATTAAGTTACTTAAATTCTTGATTGTCAGTTTGTTTCTCAAGTCAGTTTTTGTTACATTCATGAGACTGAATCCCCCTTCGCAGTCTGCTGTAGACAACAAAAGTTATGCTACAAATTCATACAAAGAAGTCACATTGGGAAACATGCCAGTAATGCCATTTTTATGGGGGGAAAATTAAATAAGCTAGTTTCATTTCTTTACACGTTGTAGCCAAAACCCGCATAAATTCAAGTCTGAAAAGTTTATACAACATGCATCTGGCACATTGATGATTCAAAGCTAGTGCACATCCTATCCCATGCTTATACAATCTGCGATTTTCGTTTTCGCCATATGCTGGAGTTGTGTCTGATGCAAATGACGTCACATTGTTTGAAGATGCATAGACAGCACAAGACAAATTTTGAAGTGTTGCCGCAGCACAGATGCAATATGACATTTTTTTTCCCATTTTTGTACAACGACAGCAGGTTTACGAAAATGCAGAACAACAAAATGGACCAACAAATTTTTTTGGCTGTAGCTATTTCGCTAATTCACTAAATGCTTTGGGGGCAAAAATCACTTCCAGTTAGCTTTTTGGCTATTTCGCTAGCTCTAGATTAAACCCTACTGTCACTATTTGGCTTATTCACTAAATGCTTTGGGGGCAAAAAGCACTTCCAGTTAGCTTTTTGGCTATTTGGCTAGCGCTAGATTAAACCCTAATTTACAACTAAAAAGACTTCTGTTATGTCTATGGGGAAAATAGTTTGCGATGTATTTTGATGGTGTTATACTATCTCCTCAAATATATTGACTGAAGCTTATTACTATAGAATTATCGTGTACATAGCATTTATCATTAATTTACAGGCAGGAACACAAAAAAATATTCTGTTACTCTACTGTATATTAACAATAATTGCTCTGGAAGAGCATTTTAGTTATGGTATGCTTTTTAAAGTTTAAATAATTGTTTGCCTATTACTTGGTATGTATAAATTCTCTGTACTAATTAGTCATCCCGTCGACCAAAAATCTATCGCCAAACTATAAGATTAAATGCTAATAATGGTTGATACTAAATGTCATGTTCACTTGACTTTAAGCAAGTTACATGTGTTTATGTCATCAAGTGATTTTTATTTCAACGTTTTATATGTATTTTTATTAATGTTATACCAATTTATTTATTCTTTTGTTATTTAAAATAAAAATTATGTCAATATGTATAATTTGGCGAAATTGGTCGACGGGATAACTAAGTAGTACCAAATTCTCTAATAGATCAAATACCTGATAGAACAAAAGATCTGAACATACCAGTTTACTGATAGATATTGCTGAAGAGGAATTTTCAACTGTGCTATGTGTTCTCTAACTGAACTAAATTTTAGCATTGGGGAGAGTGGGGAGGAATGGGACACTTTTTACAAAAATAAAAAAATCAACTTTGTTTGACACAAAAATTTTAATTTATAGAATACTAGATGAAGAACTTTTTAATGTCCATGAACAATATACAGTGATTTTCCGCATTTTTCTGATTTTTTGCCGTTTCTCATAGGGACGATTTGTTCTGAAGTCATCAATAAAAAAAATCACACATAGGACCGCGAAAAAAACTCAAATTTTGTCAAAAGATCACGTAATAAATGTGAACTCTGTTAAAGGATAGTGGGAAAATAAGAATTTTGTCCAAAGATAGCGAAAAAAGGCAAATTTTGTCCGAAGATCGCGGAAAAACGCAGATTTAGTCAAAAGATTGCGAATTTCGTTAAAGGATCGTGGGGAAAATGTCAATTTCATGAAAGGATCGAGTAAAAATTGCATTTTTTGTGAAAAGATCGCATAAAAAGTGCGTTTTTCGTCAAAACATCGAAAAAAAAAAATAATTTCGTCAAAAAATCGCAGGAAAAACACGAATTTCGTCAAAAAATCGCAGGAAAAACACAAATTTCGTCAAAATATCGCGGAAAAAACACGAATTCCGTCGAAAGATCGTAGGAAAATGCGAATTTCGTAAAAAGATCGTGGGAAAAGGTGAATTTCGTCAAAAGATCATGGGAAAAATGCGAATTTTGTCAAAAAATCACAGGAAAACACTAATTTCGTGAAAAGATTGTGTGAAAAACGTGAATTTCGTCAAAGATTGTGGAAAAAATGTGAATTTCGTTCAAAGGATAGCAGGGAAAATGCAAATTTTGTCTGAGAATCGCCAGAAAATCACAAATTTCGTCAAACGATAACGCGAAAAACGTGAATTTTGTCAAAAGATCCCGAAAAAAAAAGAACATGAATTTCGTCAAAGAATCGTGAAAAAGTTGCTGCAACATTGTTTTCACCACATTTTTTTGACGCTGAGTGACAGGTTCAACATTAGTTTGCCATGTTTATTAACTCATGTTTTGAGTAAAAGCATGTTAAAATTTTAATTTGACAACTACCTAAGATTGCTGAGTAAAACATTGCATCAGAATTATAAACTTAAAATAGAAACTTTCAATTTAGAATTACTTCTAGTATTTACATAAATTACTGACCCCCCCCTTCTTAATAAAGCAGCATTTAAACAAAAATATTAACAGTTTTATTGTGAATAAAATAACATTTAAAATAGCACGTGCTTAAACACGCACTATTTTAAATAATTTCTTATTTTTCCGTTTCACACACTTTTCCTCTTTTTTTATCTTTTTGCAATCTCATGCCTGAATGTAGAAACATAACATGAAAAAACAATTTTTCAATTAAGGAAATTGTAAGTTTCAAAATGTGTTTCATACCTCCCTATTAACAGGGAGGTATGGGACAGCAATAAAACAAAGTATGATAAAGTATAAATAGCCTAGTGCTGGCTACATTTACATCTAACAAAGATTGTAGGTTGATAAATTTATTTGAAATAGACTGTCTGACCAATCATTTGTGGAGCTGGCAGTTTTAACAGATCACCTGTCTTCTCAACATAACTTATGTCAAGTGAAATGAAATCTTCAGTTTTGATTCTTTTTTTTTATGAGTTGTACATTGTACATAAAAAAACAAAATTGTCCTCTGCAGCTTCAATTATTCCTATATAATTTATGTCTGCTTCCTTCAGGGTTCACAAAGCTGGGCCCAGTTCGAAAAAACCCAGTGGGTTTTTTCAGACTGGGCCCACTTGAAAAAGCCCACTGAAAAACTCACGATGTGGATTTTATCAATTTTTAGCAATACAGTAAAGACCCGATTATCTGTGAGCGGATGATCCGCGGTGCGGTTTTTCCGCGAAGCGAATTCTTTTAATTCAAGCCAACAAGAAAAACACAATAAGCCCTACTAATAAATATAAACAGAAAAATTCATGTATTCGAAAGTAATAGAAGAATATTTCTAGATTCGGTTGCCATGTTTGAAATATCAGATATAAAATCTTGATGTCGTTTCTTGACTTCATTAACGAAACGTAAACACAGCAATTAAAATATTTAGCAATTAAATAAGACTGTTATGATAAATTCCAGGAGAATCAAGAATAGCTTCATTTTCAAGATAAAAATTATTCCATTCTAAAAGAAAAACAATAGTTTACAATTACAATTTAGAATAAAGAAAAGGTGTTTCCAAAGCAAGAAGCAAAAACAAGCAACAGACTTTTTTTTTTTAAGGTGTAACTCAACTTTTTTTATACAGTATGTATGGCATTGTTTGTAGCTTACTGTTATTTATTTTAGTGATTTAGACGTAAAGCAAAGATTTCTGCTGTACTGTGCATATGTATGTATTTTAAACGTTTTATTATGTGTTTTGTACACTAAAACATAGTTTTTATGTTGAAGTTTCTTTTTTTCATGTTTGCACTCCCTTTTCAGTCTTCTTCGGGTTATCTGTGATTTTTTTTATCCGTCGTGCCCTTATCACCCAATTCTGTGGATAATCGGGGCTGTACTGTATTTAAAATTTTAAATATATACACTTAATGAATTTAAGTCATTTTAGTTAATTTTGAAAATGTATTTATATATATATAAAAGACATTACATAAACACCTGAAGTGTAGCACCTGTATTTTAGCACATTGAAATATTTTACTAACATAGAACATAATAGGCAACCTACATAGCACACAGGGGTGTACAAAAGGAGAGCTCAAGCCCTATCCCCCTTTACATTGGAAACCTTTTTTCCCCCTTTCGATTATAGTGTTTCCTTTAAAATAAACTTAAAATTCTAAACATTGAAAAAATGACTTTTCCTTTTGCAACGAAATTGCTACCTTTTTCGAATCTGTCTTATTATTGCAGTTTTTCATGTACTAGACAAGTAATATACCTGACCACTTTCAGAATTTTCAGAATGTTAACGCCCAGTAGCAGAAACAGTGCAGCATGGCAGCGGGCACTGCAGATTATTTTAAACCTTGCAGATTAATCCACCAACTTAACAAGAAATGCTGGGCTTAAAAATACCTGAAATTTGCTTTAAGTCTCTAGATTTATGGTATTTGTTGTATCTTTATATCATATTTTCTTTATAAATGGAAATTTTGCTTACTTTAAGTGTTTCTATTATTTCTTATGATAGTAGGCTTATTGGGTCGCAGATCAATTTTAGTTTGCTGCAGACTTATGCAGAAAATTCTGCTTTTGGGGTTACCAGAAATTTAGAATATACTACTAAGAGGGATTTATATTGGGAACCAGGGTTCGTTGATATATATCAATGGATATATATCATGATATATATCTGATATTTATTTTTAAAATATCAAGATTTTTGATATTTTCAAATTCTTGATATTTATTTTCAAAATATCAAGATGTTTGATATTTTGTATATTTGATATTTATTTTCAAAATATCACCTTTGTAGGTAATTTTCATATTTTCTACAGTCAAAGCAAGTGTAAATGAAATTTCCACCTGTTATTGACTGTGTCATTCTGTAGATAATGAACTTTTGCCTCTGGCAGTGACTTTTTTAGGAAAAGAAGAAAACAAATCTTTTCCAAGCTTTATGTTTGAAACTCTTATTTTTAAATGTAGAACTAATAATTATGTGAGACAGTTAATTCAGAATAGCCATTGAAAGATAAAATGTAATTTAGATAATCATTTATATACAACCCGGGTTCGGTGATATGTATCAATGGATATCTGTCCAGTATTTATTTTCAAATTATCAAGATTTTTGATGTTTTCATACAGTTGATATTTATTTTCAATATATCAATATGTTTCATATTTTCTGCACAAGATATTTTTGATATTTTCAGTCGTACTTCGTAATATTTCAGTGTAAATGAAATAAATTTTCAACTGTTTTTGAGTGTGTGAATCTGTAGATAAAGGACTTTTGTCTCTTCTAGATGTGACTTATTTAGTCAAAAAAGAAAACAAGTATATTTTTCAACAACTATTGAAAGATAAACTGACACATTTAAATAACCAATTATATACAGCTTCATTAGAAAAGAATCTTTTCTCAAACTTTGGTTTAGTTGAGTTTAAACTATACAACATGTTATAAGACATTTTATATTTACATTTATGTTAAAATTTTTCAATTAAAAAACTTTTTTGTATTTACAATTTTGTTTTAAAAAATCTGATTTTTTATTATTTTTTTTTATATACTTGATCTCGATACTGAATACTATCTTTAGTTTTTCTTTATAAGTGTATAAAGCAAATTGTTATTGTTTTTGATTTTTTCATCTTCAATTTTGTTCTAAGTGGGGAAAAAAAAAAGAAAGAAAAAGAAAAATGCATTTTTAGAATATTGTTTGATTAAGTTTTTATGCTAAGTGCAATATATTTTAGTTTCTAATCTATATTATGCTCAAAAACATTTATTATTATCAGTAAGTTGGCTGCTTTGAAAATATCGGATATATATCGAAAATATCAGATATATATCAAAATATCGGATATTTTCGATATTTTCAAAAATATCATGATATTTACGAACCCTGTTGGGAACCAATGCAAAAAATTCTGAAATTCTCCCAGAGAACGTCCTGTCTCTGTTCACATTCTATTTACTGTGATTAATCGAACATCCTTGATGTATCTAAAAGTTCAACAAAAATGGATTTCCTTTCAAAATCCGTAGCATTGGAGTTGATAGATATTTGTGCTGTACGGGGGATGGAGAGGGAGTGCAAAAAGACCCCAGAGACATACATTTTTTTTCTTTGGTACTCTCCTGTCATATTTCACAAAATTGTAAAATTTAATTTATTCCTTAATGTCTACTTTGAAATAATGCACATAAACATTTTTAATTATGAATAAAGTTTTATTAATTAATCTTGTAATTACTTATTAATGAGACGCTTTATCATTGATAGTTTTTTTTTTTCTGTTTTACTGTTATTTTCACCATACTGAGTTAGAAACTATGTGAGCCTCCCCCTATGATTTTTAAATTGCTCCACTACAGATAGTACATAATTATAGGTAAAGGCATATGATAAGAATGTCTTTATATAAAAAATTCAAATCAACTATATTCATGAAAATAAAACTTTTAAATAGATCAAAATTTTACTTTTTATGCAAATTAACAATTTATATTTTAAGTTAAAAATTAATTTGGGAGAAACACTATCATTTAATTAATTTAAGTTCATATAATTTATGCAATTTATAATTTGAAAATAGCATTACAATTGTATCGTATATGATGGAACAATATATTTTTTTTGCTGTATTGTATATATAATATATAAATAATGTAGTATACAATAATGTAAATAGTACTTAACAAGAACAGAATCATTTATACCAATGTCAACATTCAATAAGGCGAATGTCTGCGTCACAATATCAAATTCCAATATTTTCATCACTGGAAGTTTCTGAAAACTCAAAAGTATTTCAATTTTGTTTTCTTTCCTTGTTTATTTTATTTCTCTAGCTTAAGTTTTAAAATATTTTCTGCTCAATCCATCTGTTATTTTTCTTTATATTTAATCTTTTTATTAAAATATTTACATATTATTAGTAATTTATATTTATCTTTATCAAAAGAAGAAATTGGACCTGTCCCATTCCTCCCCATTAGCTTCCTTTATGTTAAACTACTTGTATGAACAACAATGTTGCTTTTAAGCTTAGTTTAAATCATGGATAATATACAGTATAATGTTCTATAAATTGGGAAACTATTACATTTAAACATAAATAAGTCATTAGTATACAGCAAGCATAAAAAGTGCATGAATCAAATTTATTTTTGATTCTTGAAATTTTTCTTTATACATTTGTAAGCTTATGTGCATTAGCAACCTTTTCAAACAAAAGATTAGGCTATCACTGCTTCATCTAGTGTGTTTTTAAAGAAAGGTTTTGAATGGCACATAAATCAAAAACCTACTGTCCCATCCCACCCCACTCTTCCCAAGTATGTAGTATTCATGTAGTGCCTATGCTGTTCATGTAGTATATAAATGTAAATAATATAGATCATCAACAGGGCTTCAAAGAATTCTGATATTTTCCTGGCTATTGATTGGAATTCCTGAAATTACTTTTTCAAACATGTTACGTTCTTTTCAGCAGTTTTATTTATAAATAGAAACTATCTTTCACCTTTTTAAACAGTGAAATTTTGTTAAAGTATATTCTGAAAGTGTTTCATAATCTATGTTTGACGTATGATTTTTCATTCTTGTTTTACTCTTGCAGTAACCGAAAATTAGCATGTCTGATGCCCTAAAGGAGGTACTACCTTAAAACATCAGAAATTAGCAAATATAAAAAATATTCAATATTTAGCATAAAATATTTTCATTTAAAAAATTTAGATTATTTATAGCAGTTAATAATGTGAAACAGTGGTCTTAAAAATTTTGTTCATGTTGTAAAAAACAATTTCTCGATTGGAGAGATCATCCTTTAAGAATTGAAAAAAAAAAAAAAAAAAAAAACCCTCAGGATATGAAGTGGAATAAAGAGGCATGCAAAAATTGAGTGTTAATTAATAGCATTTCAATAATACCATTCAATATTTCTGTTACTTGCTGAATTTAATGGCCAAAAAAGTTGACTTGGAGTTACCACTCAGAAAACAAAATTACCAGAAGTATTCAAACATGAAAAAATTCTTTAACAACCACTGATACGGATATTTATATAAAAATGTTAACCATTTGGAAATATTTACTCTCTTGAAAGTGAATTTGCTTCTAGTTGAAGTAATGACTTGGTCAAGAAGAAAATATTAAAATGTGTACTGAAGTAGTTTTCAAAAAGATTTTTACAATCAAGGTAGAGAATTTTTTTTATTTGTGTGTGTTCCTATAATAAAAATTGCATAATAAGAAATTTGGTATTTAGGGGGGGGGGGGGGTTCTCCTTTTAAATCAAAATTCTGTTAGGGGGTGGGGGGGGGGAGTTCTCCTGTTTAAATCAAAATTCGTCAAAGGGTTGAGGAAAAATGGCAACTTTCGTCAAAGGATCGCGGAAAAAATACGAATTTTATCAAAGTTTCGCTGAGGAAAATGCAAATTTTTTCAAAAGATCGCGAAAAACCGCGGATTTCGTTTAAGGATCACAAAAAACTCTTAATATTGCTAAAAGATCGCGAATTTCGTCAAAAATCAAGAAAACACGCGAATTCTGTCAAAGGATCGTGGAAAAACACAAAGTTCGTCAAAATATTTTAAAAAACGCGAGTTCCGTCAAAGGATCGGGGGGGAAATGCGAATTCAGTCAAAGGATCGCATACAAAACGCGAATTCCGTCAAAGGATCGCGGAAAAAACGCGAAATCTGTGAAACAATCACGAATTCTATCAAAACATCGCAAAAAAACGTGAATTTAGTCAAAAGATTTCGGAATAAATGCCTATTATCACAAAAGATCGCGGAAAAAACTGGAATTTTGTCAAAAGATCGTGAAAGAAACTGGAATTTTGTCAAAAGATCGCAGAAAAAACATGAATTTCGTCATAAGATCGCAGAAAAAAAACCCGAAATTAGTCAAAGGATCGCAGAAAAATGAGAATTTCGTCAAAAGATCGCAAAAGAAACTGTAATTTCGTCAAAAGATCGCGGGAAAAACTCGAATTTCGTCAAAAAATGGCAGAAAAATCGGGATATTCGTGAAAAGATTGCCTAAAATTGGGAATTTCGTGAAAAGGTAGCTGAAAAAAACATGAATTTCGTCTAAATATCGCCGGAAAAATGCGAATTTCGTGAAAAGATCGCCAAAAAAACGCAAATTTCGTCAAAAGATCGCCGGAAAAACACAAGTTTCGTCAAAAGATCGCCGAAAAAACGCAAATTTCGTTAAAAGGTCGCCGATAAACATGAATTTCGTCAAAAGATCGCGGAGAAAATTTAAAAATCGTGATAAAAAAGCAAATAGTGTTAAAGGGGTGTGGAAAAAACGCGAATTTCAACAAATCATGAAAAATGCACTGCAACATAAATGTTTTTACCAGATTTTTCTTGCAGTTGAGTGATAGGTTAAACATGAGCTGCCATGTTTATTAACTGGTATTTTGAGTGAAAGCATGTAGCTAGTTGACCAAATGAAATTTTAGGATTGCTGTGAAAACATTGCATCAGAATAAACTTAAAGTAGAAACTTTAATTTTAGAATTACTTACAGTATTTGCATAAATTATTAATTGTGATTCCCTCCCCGCCCAAATAAAGTAGGATTTAAATAAAAATATTGACAATTTTATTGCGAATAAAATAACCTTTGATTGTCTGATATGTGCGTTATTTTAAATTTCCTTTTCCCGTTTCATGCGCTTTTTCTCTTTTTTCATCTGTTTGCAATCTCATGACTGGAATGCAAAACTTAATTTTCCCTTTTTAGATATTTTTTACAACCTTAAAGACCGTTTTAATATTTCAACTGTGATAATTAAATTTTGTTAAATTTCTTCTTGTATAATGTTAGTTTTTCTTCTTTAGGATTACATGATGGAAAGAAAGATAGATACTCTACTATGGCTAACAAGGCTTGGAACTATCATATTTACTATACTATCATTAATTCCAATTTTTGGGTATGTGAATTTTCAAGTTATTTATTGTTATTATTTCACGAATGCTTTTTTTTTTTTCTTTCTTTCTTTCGTTTTTGGTAATTAATATTAATAAATTGTCTTATTCTTAATGTTCTTCTTTAATAATGTATTACTTTGTACAAATTCATGGTTTAAATAAAAGCTCACTGTATCTGAAATGATTAACAATTGGAATTGTCAGATAAAAAACTCAAATTTTCATTCAACTACATGTTGATGAAATGATGCAAATCACAAAAAGTTATGATTTAGATCAACCAGTCATGAAAGTTACAAATTTTGCTCACTGGGTGAATTGCCGTGTCAAGATTTTTTTATAAATTTTTTTTCCTGTCATGACTCATGATAAATGTATGGTTAACCATAACCACCTTTGCTCTCAGATGAAATAACTGGGATAGGGATGCACAGAAATAATGATTTTGCTTGGTTTTATTCAGCTGATCGAATATCGACCATTCAAATAGCAAATAGTAACTGTTAGGCCAAATATGTGGCTGGCAGAATACTTGTGTATTTCAGAGTTTAAATGTATTAAACAGTTGAATTTTAAAGCAATTTTACATAATATTTAACACAAAGACTTCAATTTTGATAAACAAGACCTTTTTACAAGTGCACTTTACACTTAAAAAAAAAATCTATTAGTTATTACTTAAGAAGAAGGTAGTCTTAAAACTTTTTAAATTAATAAAAATTTAAATGTCATGGCTTTTTCTGTGAAGTAAAATAAATGAATAGCATTTTCTTATATTCTAAAACAATTTTTTTTTAAATCAAAGAGAAGAATCAGTGAGAAATTTTCTGTCATATAGTGTTTATTTGTCAGGAATAGATTAAGTAAAATAAATAATACAATTTATTTAAATGGTGGCAACTCAGCAAGAATAGCTTTCCGGTTCCTTTTGATTTAGCAAGGAAGATTTTAAAAAATACAAGAGTGCAGTGTCTGGAATGGGCAATCATTTTCAAAGGTTAGAAACACGCAGGGTGTTCCTAAAATTTTGGAACAAACTTTCAGGCGACATGTAGTCAAGACAAATATTTTTTGTACAGAAAACCAGTATCTGAATAAACTTATTCCATCAAAATTACGATACATTCAATAAAAAATAAAAAGTATGTCACTACATGGATGTTCACAACTTTAACAGTAATAAAGCTATTTTAGTGAGATTTTCATCATATTAACTTTGCTTGTATGAAATGTGATAACATAATTGTAAGTGACAGAATTTTGGCCAACGACACAGTATTTTTATTGTCAACTGCATTCTGAATAATGCAGCATCTAGCCCAATGGGTGTGTAGGTTAGAGATCTGCACGGGCCGACCTGAGCCCGGCCCGCTGTCTGATTTTCATTCACAGCACTCGAGCTGGGCTGGCCTAACTTATAATTTCTGTACAGAGCCGGGACTGGTTTCATTCCTAGCCTTCACGGACCAAAATTTTCAGTCCTATTTTTGACCCAGCCCGTGTAAAAATGATTGTCTCAGCGTGGCCTGGTCCATTCAAAAATCAGTTAAATTAGGCCTGGCCCAAAATTTTTTTCAAAAAATGCATACATTTTTAAAATCTCCATTATTCTACACTTAAACATTAAAATTTATTCTTTTTAAATAATAGTAGATTTCTATGCTTATTAAAATATAATAAAACGTGTGAAAAGGAACCTGCCTATGATGGAACTGTGTTTTAAACTGAAAAACATGTTGATCCATGCAAAATTAATATACTAATACCTAATAAAGGAATATATAATACATTTACACTTGCTAAGAAGGGAACTTATCTATGACACATTTTTTTTTCCTTTTCTATGCAGTTCCGTCTTAGAAAATTTTACTGTATAGCATTTTTCAGATTTTTAACACACCCAATACATGGAATATGGATTAACAATATTAATGGTGGTAACTGAAACATTTACATACAAGAAATAGAGACTCATTAAAAAAAATAAATATCGCAGCCTGTGGCACTTCTATAAAAATGAAGATTATAGACATGAAATAAAAAGTTAAGATAAATATTTTTGATCAGAACTCCTCATATGAGAAATTTTTTTAACCAAATCAACATAAAAATCAATGTTTTGTAGAAAATCACTCGGGCCGAACTTTTACTTTTTGTATTTGGCCTGGCCGGGCCCTGGAAATTTCAGCCCGTGCAGACCTCTAGTGTAGGTATGAATTGATGCAATTTCCAGCACTTCTTGTTGTATCATCATATTTCATAGAATTCAAAATAAGTCTTTTAAAAATATCTTTACACTATCTTTGTTATTGTTAAATTACAAACAAAAATTGGTACTTTTCTGTTAGCCAGGCGCCAGTGTTATACATATATATATATATATATATATATATATATATATATATATATAACCCAAAAGTTCCAATTTAGTAAATAAGTGGATTGTGATCTTGGTTTCCTGGACACAAACTGTCTGTCTTCATGTCTTTTATCACCCCTGAAAGTTTAACTTTTTGTAAAGATGAAAGAAGCAGATTATTACCAGACAATATTCAGGAACTTTCATTTGTACATCATTAATTCTTATAAAGCCACCATTAACGATTAATTTTCTTAAGGCTGTTTATTCTCATACAAAAGAACTACTTTTTGACACATTTTGGAATTCATTTTTTGATCGGAAATGCATGAAATGGACCAATGTTCTTATTCAGAAACTACATAATCAAATAGCATTTTCCATTTTTTGATAAAGTGCAAAGATCTTTCTGAAAATACTGTCAAAGTGTGCATTTTGAACCGAATTCCTGACGCATCTGCGTGATAAAGGGGAAAAACTTGTCTTGTGACAAGAATCCCTTATACTCGCTAAGTAATTTATTTATCAAAAAATCTAAAATGCTATTTGATTTGAAATTGCTTCAATAGCATGCCAATTTTGTGCCCTTACATTTAACAGTCAGTCAGAAAGTTTCACGTTGTTGAGCAGCGTATTTGAGAACCACCTTCAGTGCAATTTTTCAAAGAACAAGTAGTTAATGTAAAAGCATTTCCTGTTATTCAAATATGATTCTATTTCTTAATTATTCTGAGTATCTTTATTAATTCTCAGTTAAAAGTAGAAGTTGTGTAAGGATTTAAAAAGTATTTATTTATTATTATTTTTTTTTTTAATACTTGGTTGGCTGAATATTTTGATATTTGGTAGGCCTAATATGGTCTAGTACTGAATAATCCAGGGTTCCAAGAGACATGAAAGTCATGGAATTTCAAATTAGTGAGAACATTTTTTAAATATAAAGGAAAAGTCAGTTAATTTACAATTATTTTCTAAAAAGTCTGGGAGTAAAATGAAAAGATTTGGAAGGTTAAAATTTGAAATTATTTGTTTTTCAGAAAAGTGTTACTATATTTCTCAATAGATTGCACCTCTGAAAAATTTGTAAAAGAAACAGTTACTAATTTCTCTATAGATGGTGCCTTTAAAAAACTGGTACTAGAGTTCAAACTTGTACAACCAGATCTACTATAATCTCTCATCTACTATATTTTTCAGACTCTGTCATACCATTTCACATTCAAGACTTTACTACTGTATGTCATTCATTTGAAAACTGGCAAAGGTGAATTTTTCATTCGATAATTTTACATTGTTCAAACAATATAGTATTTTATAGAATTTCATTTTCCAATTTTCTTGAAAGGTGCTTGAAATTTGGATAGGTGTCTGAATTTTGAATATGAACCCTGTTATTATGATATACAAATTTCTGAATTTGTTTTTTTTATTTTACTTGTTATTAAGTGTTAATTTGATAAAAATCTATCTAAAGCTTTTGAAATATATTATTTTTAAATTAATACTAAGAATTTTAATATATATTTTTTAAATTTAATTACTATATCAAAGCAGATTTTTTGTATGCCCGTTTAGTCCTGGAATTTTTTGAGATTTGGTCAGGGAAATTGCCAGAGATGTTTTGCTGGGAACCTTGTAATCTGTACTTTGGAGTATATACCCACTAGTGGATATATTGGGAGTGGCCGTGTTAAATTCAACACTGAAAGCTGTGTTTGCTACTATTTTATCTCAATAAATTTAAAATCAGTAAATCTGTATGAGGCTTTCGCACTACAATGTTTAATATTATTTGCTGATATGTTTTCAATTAATTTTTAATTAGCAGCTATTTTTTTTTATCAAACAATGTGTTTTAATGAAATATGAGTTGTACTAACTATGTCAAATGCCTTTTCAAAAGATACCTCATTTATCCTTATATGTTGTGTATTTGCAAAGAGAAAGGGAAGTTGACATCAGAAATTATATACCAGTCGAACTCCTTTAATATGAGTATGGCTACAACAAGGACATGGTTAAAACATTCTATTTACATGTTAAGAATAGTTTACATTTAAACTATGTTAAGAATTTTTACGAACTACAAAAGTGGGATCACAGTTAATATGAGCAAAACATCTGTTCATTTCAATGCCCAGCAGCAGAATTTTTTTCTGCAGTCTGCAACACAAGTAGAAACTTTAAAAACAGTCTGCAGAACTTCAGGACAAATGCCCTATTTCCAATCCTTTGCATTATGTTACATGCACTCAACCCCCCCCCCCTCCCCCTGTACAAAAGTATTTGTGATTAACATAAAAGGCAAGTACTTTTAAAAATAATTTACCTTTGTTCTCAAAATTTTTAACACCATTGTCTGAAAAATCTTTCATAAAATTTGTCAACATTTCTGTGAAGATAGAATACAGAATAACAGTAAAAATAACATGTGAACACCAATTTCTAAAATTTTTGAAAAGATTGATACAATGTGATTATATCAAAATTATACATAGATGTGATAATATCAAATGTTATTTACAATGAAATAAAATAGTATTTTTGTATTCTGGTGGAGGACCATTTAACACAACAAAAGCTCTCATATCAGTTGTGCCTACTTCCTCCATATTTCCATCCCTTGCTGTTGGTCTTTTCACCATTATGTCACTTATCAATGAATATTAATTTTGCAGCAAATTTTCCACAATTCTTTGACAAAGTTTGCATTTTTTCTGCGATCCTTTGACAGAATTAGTGTTTTCCCGCGATCCTTTGACAGAATTAGTGTTTTCCCACAATCCTTTGACAAAATTCGTGTTTCTTCCGCGATCTTTTGCCGAAATTTGCATTTTTTTCACGATCCTTTGATGAAATCCCGAGTTTTTTCGCGATCATTTGTCAAAATTCACGTTTTTTCCTCGATCCTTAGACAAAATTCTGAGGTTTTTTTTGCGATCTGTTGACAAAATTTGCATTTTTTTTGTGATCTTTTTACAAAAATTCGAGCTTTTTTGCAATATTTTGACAAAATTCACGGTTTTTTCATGATTCTTTGACAGAGTCCGCATTTATTCCACGATTCTTTGACAGAATTCACATTTTTCCCGTGATCTTTTGATAAAATTAGCGTTTTTTCAATGATCATTTGTCAATGTTTGCATTTTTTCTGCGATCCTTTGAAGAAATTCGTGTTTTTTCTCTGCCCCTTTAACAAAAGTAGCATTTTTTCTGCGCCTTCTTGAAGAAATTCGCGTTTTTTCCGCGATCATTTGACGAAACTCGCGTTTTCCTGCCATCCTTTGATAAAAGTTGCTATTTTTCCGCAGCCCACTGACAAAAGTGGCGTTTCTTTCGCGATCTTATGAGAAAGTTTGCATTTTTTTTATGATCTTTTGACGAAATTTACGTTTTTTTTCCATGATCATTCGAAGAATTCACCTGTTTTCCACGATCTTTTGACGAAGTTATCAATTTTTTCAGCGATCCTTTGACGAAATTTGTGTTTTTTTCTGCATCCCTTTGAAGAAATTTGCATTTCTTCCGCGATCCTTTGTCAAAAGTTGCTATTTTCCCGCAGCCCTTTGTCTAAATTTGTGTTTTTCCCGTGATCATTTGACGAAATTGACCTTTTTTTTCATGATCTTATGACAAAACTTTCTTCTTCACAATCTTTTAACAAAATTCGTGTTTTTTTCTTCGCGATCCTTTGACGAAACTGGCTATTTTCATTGCAAACGATTGACGAAATTGTTTTTCGGCAAACATTTGTCGAAATTCGTGATATTTATGTACGAATTTTCGGACTGATGACCTATTTTTTAAAATTTCTTAAGAAATCACACCTGCGAGAAATCGTCAAAAAATCAGAAAACCGCCAATCCGCGGAAGAATCTCGTATCTGTAGTGGGGTCACTTGGATTTTCCCTTAGAGCTTCGTCAATCGCATGTGGCGTGGATCTTATTATTATGGCACATAACAAATAATTTCTAGCAAACTTTTTTTTTTTTTTTTTTTTGAAATCTTAACAATTGAAAAATAGTCTGCAGACCTTCTCAAGAGTCTGCGATGTACGTCGCAGAGTTTCGCTGATTCTGCACCCGAGTTTCAATGTTCTTTATGGCAAAAACTAGGATGAGGTTAGGTAAGAAATCTCTTTATTATTGAACACTATGCTCTCACAGCAATAATACAAGGTCTGTCCAGTAAGTAATTAGACTGATTACATAAAATTCATTTATTTGAAGATAATTTTATAAACACTTATTATTTTTCAAAATAGCCTCCTTCTGTATTAATACACCATTGTCAACAACTTTGCCATCCATTTATGCCCCCCTAGAAGTCTTCAACTGGAATGCTGTTCAGAATACGCATTACATTTTCCTGCATTTTCTCCAGATTGTCAAAATGATGACCTTGTTGGATTTTAACCAAGGGAATAGAAAAAATCAGGTGATGACAAATTGAGGCTGTAATGGTGATTGGGGCAGCATTGCGACACTGTGTTTTGCCAGGAACTGGGTCAATTTGAAGAACCAGCTTGTCAAAAATTTTCTCCGTTTGAAATTCTTCCGTGACAATATGATGCACAATCGATTTTGTAAGTCTTAACCTCTGCGCAATCATTCGAACACTCATCTAACGATCAGAGACCAAAAGCACTTGCATTTTAGTAGAGTGTCAACGATTTTAATCAGTTGATTTAAAGCAGCAATTAAATCGCGATTTTAATCAACCGATTTAAAAAAAAATCATTGATTTAAATCAAAAATTTTCTAGATGTTTAAAATGTCAAAAAAATTATTAAAATCTAAGATGAACATAATTGAAAAGTTTCTACGGGTACTTTGACTTACGAATAAACAAAAAAAGAGCTTTAAATAATTGCTTCCAAGATTAATTCCTGAGTATTGTAAAAAATTAAAAACAGTTAAGTTTGTGAAAAGCATTGTTTTTATCCAACGTAAAACAGTTTCATTTAAAAATGATATTTAAATCTAATATAATTTGCAATGTCATAATTTCCTTTAGGAAATCAATTTATGCATTATTTTATATAAAATAAACGTAGTAAGTGTAATAAATTTCTGCAAGTAAAGGAATAAATTGTCTTAGTTTTTCGTTCTACTTTTGTAATAATAAATTAATAGCAAAATCTAATATAATTTGCAATGTCATAATTTCCTTTAGGAAATCAATTTATGCATTATTTTATATAAAATAAACGTAGTAAGTGTAATAAATTTCTGCAAGTAAAGGAATAAATTGTCTTAGTTTTTCATTCTACTTTTGTAATAATAAATTAATAGCAATCTCGGGTTAAAGAAGAATGAAAGAGTAACATCTGCTCAACAACTAAATTGTAAATGAATGCATAAGAATAAAAGAACTAATTAGCATAAAAATGTTAAACACAGCAAGAGCTTCTTCCGTATAGGTTGAATAGTTTATTTTTTGTAACTCATATATACTAAATAAAAAAATTAATTAGGTATTGAAAAGGCAGCTAAACAAGAACCATTGAAAGCTAATAATCCCCACTGAGAGGTAATAATGTTGTTATTTAAATATTTTGAGGATTTCAGTTTTCAGATATAACTGGCTATCCTTATATTTATTCTGTATATATGAATAGGTTTAACTCCTTTTCATAATTTTTTTTTGGTTAGCTTACACATACATGTGTGTAAGTTTAGATTTTGGTGATTAACAGTAATTTTTTTAAGTACAAATGCAAAACGAGCTGCAAATAATATTTGTTATTTTCGCTACTAACTAATGAAATTACTTATTTACAGTTTTTATTAATTCTGGGATTACTGCACAAAATGCACCCTGCCTTTTTTTTAAAAAAAAAAAAACAAGTTCACTTGTAGTTGTAGCCAGAGATATCTTGTAAAAAACTTCACCATTCAACAGTATTTCAGATTCATGTGCACAAGATCTTGCAAAAATAATAGAACTTTATTTCTTTAGAAAAAACAGGATATTATTAAAATTAAAACATGTTGTTATTTAATTGTATTTTTCAATTTGTGATTCGTAAAATTATTAAAAATTAAGGACACTTTATTTATCATACTAAAAATTATTCTCTTTTTTTTCCCTTATCATTACTAAACACATTACTAATATATTTCCTCATGAAATAGTGCCCTTTTTTGGAACTAGCATCCTGCCTTTTTTCTTTCTAAAATGAATACTACATTATTAATTATTTTAATAATTAAAGCTTAAAAATCTATAATATGTTCCTAATTAGAGAGTTAATTGTTTAATAATTATTAATTTGAAGTAGTGTTAACTATTTAATATTAAATGCAGTTAATAATTTTGATAAATGTTAAATATCACTAGTATTTAATAAAGTTTTACATAATTATTACAATATTAATGTATATAACATTATTGTATGATACTACCTAATGAAACTACTAATTTGCAGACTTTATAATTTCTGTAATTACTAACTAATAATTATCATTTTATTAATTAAAGTGTAAAAACATAGATTATGTTAGCAATTAGTGGTTTAATTGCTTTGGAAACCTAAAACTCTTGGTAGCTATTCCTTATTTGAATGCTGGGAAAAAAATCATAAAAATCCGATTTAAATAAAAAAAAATCTGATTTAAATAAAAAAAATCCGATAAAAAAAAAAAATCATGATTTTTTTACACCCTACATTTTAGCCACATTGTCTGAAGTTCGAGAACTTGGTGGACGTCCAGTGAGTTCTTCATTATCGATGTCCTCTCTTCCGTCTTTGAAAGCTTTGTGCCACCTAAGCATTTAAGACTTGGACAAAGAATCTTTCCCGTAGGCTTCTTGTAACATGGGAAGCCTCTCAGTAGCCAGTTTGTTTAGTTTTACACAGAACTTTATGGCGTATCTCTGTTCGATAGTTTGCTTCAAACTGAAAACCTAACGTCACTTTCAAACACGTGTCTGTTTCATGAGTGATTCGTGCGCTGCAAAGGCCCAAAGCCAACTGACTTCTGCTAGAACCTATAGCTGACAGACCCCACCACATGTATCGCTTGCAAATTCCGTCCCTTCGGCCTTCTGCTTGGCTCGAAAAATTCAGTCTCATTACTTAATGGACAGACCATGTATTTCTACATCACAATTGCATATCAAAATGTAGAGATTTATCAGTTTTACGAGATAGAATTTGAAGTAGAACAGGGTTCCTACGGGTCAGGAAAAACCTGGAAAACAGGAAAAAGTCAGGGAATTCGAGAATTTAGGCAAAAAGTCAGGGAAATGCCAGGGAATTTTTTAAATATTTGAAAAGGTCAGGGATTTTTGATGTACTACTTCCATCGGAATTTCTGTTGTTGCGTCATAAATGAAGAAAATTTGAATTAATTAATCATCCAATCAAAAATTTTTATATGAAATTTATGCAAACTATGTAACAACATGAAAAATAATTAAAAAATCGGAAATTCATATAGCACATACTTTCTTTTAAACATTTATCTAAATTAAAGTCCATTGTGGAGGGTTTTACAACAACATATAAACTGAATTTTTACTGAGAATTGTCAAGGAAATTTTTTAATAAAGTCAGGGAATTTTTTTTATCAGAATTGTGTAGGAACCCAGTAGAATTTCAACCTTCAAGGAGATCTCCCACTGAACAAAATGGTAAAGAAATGTCCTAGTTTCTTGAATGAAAGATCAAAATAAAGAACAGATAAGGACATTTCAAATTCTGCTGCTTTGTAAGATTTGCGACTGAGCCATGGAAAAGGAGTATAAAATCTTTTAAATATTTCTTATCCAGACTCTGAACCATATTAACGAGCCTTTCATGTCTCTTATTGCATTGTTAAAATGATAAGAATATATGAATTCAATTACTTGAAAATTACAGTGCCTATCACTATTGCAATGTTAGCTGAATTTTTCCAGGAAAAAGGAAAGTAATTGCATTACTGTACACCATTCTTTTTTTTTTTTTTTTTTTTTTAAATTACCTGTTCTTTAGAGGCTTTGGCCTCAGTACTGCGATTTTGTCTAAAGAAAATGACACACACAGAGGGAAGACAGAATGTTTTATGTTAACTTTATAATATTAAGTTCATTTTAGCATTGAGATAATTAGAGCAGTAAATAGAATAGAGCAGTAGTCATTAGTTTAATTATGCATGTTTTTAGGATTTTTATTATCTTCATGTGTATTGTGATTTGCGAATAATGTTTAATAAGAGGATTTTATAATTCCCTTGATTCTCATATTAACTGAGTTCAACTGCATATGATGATGTACTACAAAAGAAAAATAGTGTTTATTTACTAAATAGCATAACTTTTCATGCATGATGCCTAACAAGCAGCTGCCAACCTTCTGGATTTTTTTTCAAGTTGAATGTATTTTGAATCAGAAATCTTATTAAATATATGAAACCAAATAAGTGCTAAACATGCTAAATTTCATTAAAGAAAACTGGAAGGTTAGCAGCTATGATAACTGCAGAGAATGACAATTTTGGCATGTTTTAAGATTGGAATATTACGTATTTTTAGCCTTCATATACATCTTACAAATATCAATCACTTTGGCATGATATCCAAAGTATCTTTTTCTTTTACTTCCTTCTGAATCTTTATTAAATTAAGGGCAATTTTTTTTAAATTGCCTTCGAAGATTTTTCTTCCCCTTAAAGCTTAATTTGTTTCTACTTAAAAGATGAAGCACATATGTCTATTGCACAACTGTGAATGTGATATTTACTACTTTCTAATTTAACTATGCATATATTTTTTGTGGCTATATTTTTATGTTTATTGATTGCACGCATTCAAATTTAATTGTTTTTTTCTTTCATGTTTATATTTTGACCTTTTTATTTAAAAAAAAAAAATATATTCTTTAAAAATCGAATTATTGCTATTTCTTTAAAAAAAAAATTGTTATTTGTACAGTAACTAATAAAACTTTCCTTACTTCTCTGTAGTAAATAGTACGGAATAATAAATAGTATAGCATTAGTAAACTAAACTTCTCTGTAAGTTTCCTATTATTAAACACAGCAGTATTTATGCAAAGCAATTAATCATTTATCTGTTAGAATTTGAAGCATATTTCAAAACATTTTCAGTTCAATGTATGCAGA
Organism: Maratus speciosus; assembly: GCA_963932465.1. Lineage (NCBI taxonomy): Eukaryota > Metazoa > Arthropoda > Arachnida > Araneae > Salticidae > Maratus > Maratus speciosus. Next base: position 91,812,121 of record OZ010789.1, on the reverse strand, counting down.
GTTTCCCCCAGGTTTAAAAAAGGGCAGGGTGCTGCTTGTGAGAAAAGGGCACTTTTGGATTCCGAAGGGCATGTTTTGGATTTTTAAGGGCATTTCTTGAAATTTTTAAATTTTTTTGATTTTTAAAACTACTTTTTAATATTTAATAGACAGAACACTATTTTAAAGACAGCAATGAGTCAATTTTTACTATGCAAGTAATTTTCTTAATAAACAAAGGAGTAAAGGCACTTTTTTCAGGTGGGCGCAACAAGGGAGCTAATTTTTTAAATGAGGGGCAAGAGGGGTGCTATTTTGTAAACCTAAGGGCAGGCAGGGTGCAGCGCCCTCCTGAAACTGTCTGGGGGAAACTCTGATGTATGCATAAATATTGAATGTGTTTGTTAATCAGAACTAATTTTTAAAGGCTGTCTTAAACTGTATTTTATATCTAATCTCTAATCATCACTTTCTAATGCAACAAATTCATTAGAAACTGAATAGGAATGTATCATATATTTGTGTATTGACCTTTTATAGGTTTTATTTGAATACTTTATATTGAATTACATTTGAATACATTAATTAATGTTGCTAGAAAAGATGTTTTATTAGAAGCAAGCATTTTATTCCATATATTTTTTTCATATTTGTTTCCATGTATTCAAGTATGTTCCATGTATGTAATGATTCCATGTATGTTTCCAAGGGTTTTTTATCAAAATAATTTTCTATGAAAATGAACATTACAGACTGTATGGCTTTAATATAAAGAAAATTTATGCTGTAGACAATGGAGAGAATATATATATATATATATGTAACGATCCCGCTATAATATCGGGGCCGTTCTCACACATTGATTTTTCTTTTAACGCCACATGTTCGCTGAGAGTAGGAGTCAATCAAGACGATAGAAAGTCTTGGGAACTGGTTCATTATCCTTTTGTTACATGTCTGTTTTTCTGAAATCGGCTCCAACTGGGCTGAGATCTTAGTTGTGCACGAATGCCCCCCCCCCCCCCCCAGATACACAATCAAGCGGCGCAAGTTTATTTGGCAACTCATAATGGAAGAAGTCACCCAAAAACGGTCTGTCCTCTGTATAAAAAGGGCTGATTTAAATTGTTTCCGGCAGAAGGCAGACTTGTCAAAAAAAGGAGGAAGCTTTAATTTTATGAAAGAAGAGCTTTTCATTGATTGTCTCGTTTTAGACTGCCAGAACTAGGCTTGGTCAGCCCAGGTGCAAGCTAACCACAAATGGTTGCAAAACTTGAAAGCTCATCACTTTTAATCTTAAGGATCGACTGAAATTGAAGTCTGAAAGTAATAAATGTTAGGTTAGAAAAGAAAGTTATCAGGGGCAAAACAGCTTTAAGCTTCAGAATTAAAGTTAAAAGATAATAGTTGGGACTTTTAATTTTAAAATTTTAAATTTAAGTTTAAAAAAGGGGTTAATCTTTATCCTTTCATATATATATTATATATATATATAAGAGAGTGCAAAACATTATAACAATAAAACTATTAAACAATTGAAACAAGAACAATAAATACACACAACTCTTCGGAACACTAGCTCTTTGGAAGGTGGGAGGAGTCAAGAAGTAGTACCAAACAAAAATTGAATCCTCACAGGTTTCACAAGGTATGGCCAACCCACAGACTCCATTACTGTAACAAAATCAAATAGAAAAACTTAAACAACTCAAAATTAATAATTGAAAATTATATAATTTAACTTAAAACCAACTTCTGTATAAACAAAAACAACCAATCAATTTAAAACCAAAACCAAATCTGTTTTTCTGAATTTAATATTTAAAAAAATCATGCAATTAAGTAAATAATTAAAATAGCTTGACCCGTGAAGGCTTGAAAAATTCTGATACCTCTTAAAAATCCACAACATGAGGTATAAAAAATTTAAGAAGTATTAGAATTTTTCAGGTCTTCACGGTGAGTAAAATTACTTCCTGAAATATTTTTTTTGACAAATGCTGTTACTTATTGTATAGTATCAGGATTCTTTCAAAAGTGTTTTCTTCAAGTTTGCTTATTTTGTTTTTCTGAATGTTAGGAAATGCTACACATCAATGTTTTTACATTAGATAAGTAAACTTCTTAGCTGTCCACAGTTTAAAGATGATTTTTTTTTTTTATTTACTTTTGTTATCTGAAGGTAGTTTGCCTCTCACTACTTCCTTCCTTGAATTGATGCAGTAGATTAATTTCAGCAAATAACGGTCCAATTATTCTAATTTGATGTTTGCACCCACACTGTATTTTATTCTTATGACTGTTACAACATTTGTATTTATTATTATTTCCCTAAAATGCTTGTGATTGTTATTTCTTTTGAAAGTGATGGCATCTGTAGATTTAGATTCATTTATATTTTATTAGTTTTTAATGTTTTAATTCTTTTTGCCTTACAGTGTTAATCCTTATACATGTTATGATCGAGCTCACATGAGTAATGCTGCTACGAGTGCACTAAGGTTACATCAAAGGATGCCAAGAGTGCAGTTTACTCGAGAATTTGGAGCTATGCTTTTGATTGAAGACTCATGTCACTACTTATTGTACTCTATTCTTTTCATCATTTCTTATCCAATAACTTGTATCCTTTCTGTGGCTCAGTTTTATCTATTTTTAACATTTTTGTAGATTTTTTACTATGTTTCATATAAACAGGTACACACACAGGCACATACCGGGTGTCCCAAAAAGGACTGACTGATTTTAAAATTCAATAACTTGCAAACGGTGACAGATATTTAAAAAATTCTTGCAGGAGGGTTATGCATAAGGTCAAAAGTTTTTTTACAGTGATTTTCAATTTTAGTTCGAATTAAAAACAATAGATGGCGCTGCGATCAATAAACGCTGAATTCAGGCTCGATTTTTGGTACTTCGTGGCCCGGATAATACATTTCCATCTCCTTTTTCAGCATGGAACAAGAGAAAGGACCAGAAATCGAGCCTGTATTTAGCGACTATTGCTTACAACGCCATCTATTGTTTGTAATTCGAACTAAAATCGAAAATCACTGTAATAAAACTTTTGACCTTATGCATAACCCTCCTGCAAGAATTTTTTAAATATCTGTCACCGTTTGCAAGTTATTGAATTTTAAAATCAGTCAGTCCTTTTTGGGACACCCGGTATATGAGTCACCCAGTTTTCCAAAACTCATTATGTCGCAATTTTTTGTAAATTGTTAAACATTTTATCCATATGCACACATTTCAGAAGTCAAACAGTCCAAATTGTTGGTATTTTCTATGCCATAGCTGCGGATGATGCTGGTGACATACTTTTTGAATGGTAAATTATTTCAGGGGTTCAGCACTTTTTTAAAAACTTAATTTTTCTTTTTAGTTTTTTGGCCTAGGCCTAGAGTGTTTTTTAGATAATAAAACAATTTTGTATGATGTTGCCTTTTGTAACTTGAGTTTGTTAGTATCAGGGTTCGCACAGACTCCTTAGACTCCTTGGAAACTCCTTAGAAATGAAAACATTCCCAAGTAGTACTTAGAACTACTTAGATAAGCAAACCACTCCTTAGAAACTCCTTATTATATTTCGGCTTCGGACGCTAGCGATATTGCTGCCGAGGGAAAAAATCGTGATTATAAAACGCACGGTAAGTCCTTTATGCACGTCATTCATCTGAAGCATAACATTGATTGGTTGGGATAATCTTAATAACAGGGCTCCCACTAGGTCCGTTTTTCCATTATTAGCTCCGTAAAGTCCGTTTTTCGACACTGTTAACCGATCTATTTTTTAAATTTTATCGAGAATTAGAATTTAGCCAAGAATCTCGGAAAACCAAAAAATACCGTCAAATTTCGTCAATCGATCGCAGAAAAAATTCTTAAATTTTGTCAAAGGATCGTGAAAAAACGGGAATTTCGCCAACAGATCACGGAAAAACTAAAAAATCGTGAAAAAAAACTCGCATTTCTCCAACAGATCGCGGAAAAACTCGAATCTCTTCAAAAGATCGCGAAAAACGCCAATTTTCTTAAAGGATCGCGTAAAACACGCGGTTTCCACCAAAAGATCGCGAAAAAAAAAGTCAGTTTCATGAAACGATCGAAATAAAACGCGAATTCCATTAAAAGATCGCGAAAAAACTCTAATTTCCCCCAGAAAATCGCGAAAAACATGCGAATTTCCTCAAAAGATTGCGAAAAACAAGCGAATATCCTCAAAAGATCGCGAAAATCCTCAACAGATCGCGAAAAACACGCGAATTTCGTCAAGGGATCGCGAAAAATACGCGAAATCCATCAAAAGATCGCGATAAGCACGCGAATTTCTTCAAAAGATCGCGAACAACACGCGAATTTCTTCAAAAGATCGCAAAAAATGCCAATTTCCTCAAAAGATCGCGACAAACACGCGAATTTCTTCAAAAGATCGCAAAAATGCCAATTTCCTCAAAAGATCGCGAAAAACACGGGAATAACCTCAAATGATCATGATAAACACGCGAATTTCGTCAAGGGATCGCGAAAAATACGCGAAATCCATCAAAAGATCGCGATAAGCACGCGAATTTCTTCAAATGCTCGCGAAAAACACGTGTATTTCTTCAAAAGATCGCAAAAACATGCGAATTTCGTCAAGGGATCGCGAAAAACACGCGAATTTCGTCAAGGGATCGCGAAAAACACACGAATTTCATCAAAGGATCGCGAAAAACACGCAAATGTCCCCAGAAGATCGCGAAAACATGCGAATTTCCTCAAAAGATCGTGAAAAATACGCGAATTTCGTCAAAGAATCGTGAAAAACACGCAAATTACGTCAAAGGATCGCGAAAAAAAAGTCAAATGATCGAAATAAAACGCAAATTCCGTTAAAAGATCGCGAAAAACAGGCGAATTTCTCGTGCGATATATAATTTCATTAATTATATACGTTAAAATGGTACATTAACATAAGCAGAAATACGCTGTGCAAGCAAAGGCTGGATATGAAATTTCACGGAAGAATGGACGTGTCTTGAGTGTAACTTAATGTAGCTTAAGGAGAACTTTAATAACACAGAGGCAAATTCACTTAAAAACAGAATGCAGTTTATTTAATAAATATCCTGAAGAGTTGACAGCATGATAATCCACATTATAACTTCTCTAATAAACAACAGTCGTGAAGAATGAAGACTTTGATACATGAATAAGCACAGTTAATTTGCATATGAAAAACTATTTAAAAGCATTTAAAATTCTAGAAAAACATAAATATAACAAGTACACTAAACGTACATTCCAGGATAGAGTCCCAGCCTCTATCCAGTTCGTGAAATATTACTTCCATTTAGGAAGACTAAAAAGTGCAACATTACAGTGTTTGCATCGCGTATTTATCTAAAATGGCTCGGATTGAAAACATCATTTGGGAGCGACGCCCGCCAAATGGACCAATCAGAAAGCGGCATCGAATCGATGCAAGCAGAGATTCGATGCAAAGATCGATTAAAGAAGCGATATGCAATGTCGCCATCTAGCGGAGAAAATATAACTACGGAAAATTAAACTTAGTTTGAAGACGGATTTTGCCGGTGTAGGATGACAAGATATGAGTGTAATGAAACGGAAAATGGCGGAAGTTAATACGACCACCAAAAGATTAAAGGGAAACTTAAATCAACTGGATATTAACAGAAAACAATATAGAAAGGTAAGTTTAAGTTAATTCATGTCTATTGTTGATATTATAATGAAATAAATAAAAGTAAACAAGAAACTTTATGGAATGTGAACTTAGAAAGAAAATGATGTAAGTGGAATGAAATGATGATATAAATAGATAAGGGAGGCGATGAGAACCATAAAGTTTGATGATTTGCATCAAATGCCCCCCCTCTCATTGCCTCATCTAACAAAAAGAGTCAAACTACTCAATCGGGACCATCTGATCTGCCCAAGAATGAGTGACTCAAAGGATAAAGACTTAAAGAGGTACAAAGAATCAACATCAAAAACATTTCCACAATTTAATTTAACCAAAAATGATTAACGAAATAAAGTTAAATATTTAAACTACAAAATAGTAACCCTCTTTTATTCACTTTCCTCTATCTAAACTCAACAGAACAGCTAGAAAAATTCACGATTCAACTGAACCGAAAATGAACCAACTCAATGATTCAAAAAGAAGTTAACACTTCAAAAACTTTAAACAATGAAGCCTAAACACTTCAAAAGGTAAGAAAAATTTTAACAATTAAACATTTAATGCTTTTAATAAGCAACTAGAAAAATTTTAAAGAACAAATTTTAAAGTTAAACAGCATTGTATCGAGAATCCATCAAAAAGGGAAACGTAGATCTTCACAAGATATTGGCTATCAAAAGAAATCCCCCAGGTCAATAGACAGTGACCGGTATATCCTAGACCAAAAAGGGTGACAAGCCTAACAAAAGAATCAGTTCCCAATAAATATAGATAATACAATACAATTTACAAAAATACATGAATAAATACGTACCAAATAAAGTAACGTTTTCCAATTTGGAAAAGTTACAACCAGCAGATGATATCTTGATCATCCCCAAAAATCAACATTTTTAACATAATATAATGCAAGAAAAATATTTTTATTACAATTCAAAAATGTATGAAGCAAAACTTTTAAAGTCCAAAGCTGAAAAATAAAAATTCAAAAACATCATAAAAAATACTAATCCAGGCATGTAGAATCATGAGACAAAACAACGGCTCTGACATAAAACTGTTTAACGTATCCATCACAAGGATGGATATAGGGCTCATACATGCATCTTTCAATCTTCTCACAAACATTCACAATAAATGGGTGGCGATCTAAATGCCTAGAAGTAGAGAGAACAAATTAAAAATAAGCAAACATTTTACATCACAGTTCAATAATAAAATCAATTTAGAAAATATATCTAGATAAACCAAATAAAACTTTCTTTAAATAACTTCAAATTAATTCTTAATTTAAATAAGTACAATTTAAGTTTTTAAAACTAATAGGAAATGATCAAGAAAGCTGGTGATGAAAAATTGGTACTAGTATGCTTTAGGTAAATTAACAATTTAAAACAATGTGCTTTAGGTAAATTAACAATTTAAAACAATGTGCTTTAGGTAAATTAACAATTTAAAATTACAAATGACTACACTTCTCATTAAAAATACTTAATACAACAGTTAGAAAAAGTGCAAGTACAATATGTATTAAAGGAATTTACCAGCATAACATTTAATAAAGATACAATATGAAAGATTTATATATATTTGACTAAAGTACAATATGACAAATCTAAATGCAAAAGAACTATTACACATTAAACAGCAGTTTAATGAAGTTCAAAACCTCATTTCTGGTCAACGGTTTGGTAAAAATATCTGCCAAGTTGGATCTGCTACGCACGTGAGACAATAAAAATTCATCCTTATAATAAAGATCTCTAATAAAGAACAACTTAACATCAATATGTTTTGACTTATAATTCTCCACTGGAGACTTAATAAAATCAATCGCTGCCTGATTGTCAGCCTTCATTACAGCTTTCCCCCCAAGTACAGAAATAATTCCTTCCTGCACACATTCGCGGCGTATCCGGTCAAACCAGACCAGGTTCTTGACGGCCTCAGTCATTGCGACGAATTCGGACTCCATAGTCGATAAACTGACGCACTTTTCCTTAAAAGTGCGCCAGTCGACAGGTGCTTCGTCTAGCATGACTATTTGGCCGCCGATCGAGGTCCGGTCATCGCGGTTAGCCGCGAAGTCGGCATCGGAATAAACCACTAAATTATTGGAATAGCACGAGAGTCTAAGCTTGTAATTCTTTGTAGACCTAACATATCCCAGCAGCCTCAAGAGACCATCCCAGTGAACAATACCAGGGTTAGACTGAAATTGACTCAATACATTTACGGCATAGCAAATATCAGGACGGGTGCGATTTGCAATAAATGAAAGACATCCCAGAACACTACGGTATGGAAAATGTGACATCTGTTCAACATCGTGATTGGAAACCGGACAATTTGACCTTGAAAAGACAACCCCTTTGCTGATAGGCAAGGTAGAAAAAGGTATTTTGAATTTATCAAATCTGTTGCATACTTCTTCAATGTAATTTGACTGATGTATGACAACTCCGGATGGAGTATCCTCGAACTCAACACCCAATAACTTCCTAGTCCTACCAAGCTCTTTAACATCAAATTTAGATTTAATGCGGGTCAAAATACAGTCAATCAACTTCTGAGTTCTACCAAAAATCACGATGTCATCAACATATAATAAAAGTACAATTCCAGATTTAAAAATATAAACACAGTTACATGATTCCAATTTTCTAAAACCTATTTCAATTAATGCTTTATGGATTTCGAAAACTCCACTCTCTTCCACTCTCCACTCTCTTCCACTCTGATGTAATCCATACAATGCCCGGTCTAGTTTGCAATAAAGGTGCTCTTTCCCGGGCTCAACGAAACCGGGAGGTTGTAGCATGTACACGTCCTCACTCAGTGGTGCGTACAGGTAGGCGCAGGTCACGTCACACTGAGTGTGCGACCACCCGCTACACGAAACGAGAAGGGAGAAAAAGAATCGGATTACGCCGAAATTAACAACTGGGCTAAAAGTCTCATCATAAGACTCGCCCTTAATTTGTTTGAAACCTTGGGCAACAAGGCGAGCCTTGTGCCTGGCGATCCGTCCAAATTCATCCCGTTTCGTCGTGTAAACCCACCGGCAACCAACTGGTGTGACATGTACCGGCAATTCCGCTAGGTGCCAAACCCCTCGTTCTCGCATTACCCGTATTTCGAGCTCCATTGCTTTCCACCAGACCGAACATTGTGCTGAATTACATGCCTGCTTAAAAGTTCTGGGAGTGTCGTTTTGATGTACTAGTCATGCTCTTGGATAAACTAAATTTGAATCTATAGAATCAGCATCCTCGTCGTCAGATGTCGAAGAACTATTAGGAACAGGTACGATGCCAGAATAAAGATTAGCTCCAGCAAAATCAAAAAGTTCAGGCTGAAACTTAATATGTTTTTCCTCACAATATTTCTTCACATCATTTAAGGATCTCAGGCAACGGGTCTTACCTGACTCATAATAATAGATGTCAGCTCGATTACCTTTCTTACGAATAGAAGGCTTTCTAACCCAACTAACATCCCTTAAAGGGGAAATAGTGGGTTGAGTGGTGCATCTGGACCCCGAGTCTTCACCCTCCCCACTCCCATGCGGGGAATCTAGAGACCCGTTGGAAGGACCTGGGATATCCTCAGGTACAACTTCAGCAACTCTGTCCCGATTCTCCTCAGCATGAGGAGAGAAGAGAGTATAATCCTCGGAGCCCAGTGCAGCTCCACTGCGCTCAAGACCACAACATGATTCGTTAAAAGAAACATTGGAAGATTCAATAATTTCGTCAGATTCTGGAATCCAAACTCTGTAACCCCTAGTCCTAAAAGCATATCCAACTAGGAAACCCTTCTTCGCTCTAGCCTCCAGTTTCCAAGTCCTTTGCTTAGGAATACGGACATATGTAACAATACCAAAGGGCTTTAAATGGCGAACTGAAGGTTTCTTTCCTCCATAAAGCTCGAAAGGAGTCTTCCCCAACAACTTAGGACACACTCTATTCCAAGAGTAGACAAAATACTTAAGGGCCTCGGGCCAAAAACTAGGGTCAAGGTTACTATCTATCAAGAGTGTTCGCATACCATCTGCTGCGGTTAACATAAACCTCTCCGCAACTCCATTTTGTTGTGGAGTATATACGTTCGTAAATTCATGACGTATACCCCTGTCATCGAAGAAATTTTTAAAGGAAATATTGTCAAATTCCCCGCCGTTGTCTGTTCTAAAACTTTTGACCTTTCGGTTCAAATATGTTTCTGCTCTTATGATATGTCTCTTAACAACATCAAATGTGTCAGATTTCATTTTTAGAGGATAAACAGGCACACGACGGGAAAAATCATCAATAATAGACAAAAAGTATCTTTCTCCATTCCTACCTTCGACACGACAAGGGCCCCACAAATCCGCATATAGCAGCTCTAAAGGATGATTAGAACGTATATTTTTACTATACTTATGCGACACACTTTTCAGTTTACCCAATTTGCAAGATTCACAAAATAAATCAGTTTCCTTTAAGTTCGGTAACCCCCGTACACCTTGTCTACGACTAGTATGTGCTATCAGAGACTGACTAATATGACCAAATCTTTTATGCCAGTGTAACATTATGTCATCTTTCTTAATAGAAAGAGATTCAAACTTGACTGATTTAGAAGAAGAAACAGGGATTTTTGGATATAAACGATAAATCCTATTCTTAAGATAGGCACTAAAAAGGTACTCGTCCCCCCGGCAGAATTTCACCTCACCATTGTAACCAGAAAAGCTTAAACCATTTAGGTCCAATTGAGGCCCCGAGACTAAATTCCTACGTAATTGATCAGAGTACATAACATTACATAAAGTAAAAACTCTCTGACCAAAACGTAATTTGACATCACCCCTTCCTTTAATGGGAAACAAAACATTTTTAACGGCAACAGACATCTCATCATTTAAAACTTCAAAATTTGAAAATAAATTTATATTACCGCAGAAATGATGGCTCGCACCGGAATCAAATACCCAATCACCGTCCTTCACTACATTACTTAAGCTAGAGTGAGAAACAAATAAATTGGACTTACGTGATGAGTTTGATAAGTCACGGCGAGAACCACCATCCCTCCGATTAGAAACACTGGAAGATGGACGTCTGGCATGGCAAGGAGTCTGTCTTCGATGTCGAGAGTCTCTTGGAGCAGGGGAAGAGGACTCATAAGAATCTGAACCATCAGCTAGCTGATTAGAATCTGAAGAGCCACCGCAGTATCTATCACGAGACCGATGACGAGGAGAACTGGATCTATCCGATGAGTAATCACGTCGATAAGATGGAGCCGGAGAAACATTTCTTTGATGGTAGGGACTGGTTGGTCTTCTTGAAAAACAATTTTTCTGAAGATGGCCTAGTTTACCACATTTCCAGCACTTCTTTCCCTTGGTTTTACAAAAGCGAAACCTCTTTTTAGAAAAACTCGAAGACTGGTGTAGATTCGAAATGTTTATTTGTTTAGCACCATCTTTATCACGTAAACGTTGACGAGTTTCCTCGGATATCAATTCATCAACAACCAAATCAAATTTAAAAGTGTCATCAGGCCTACTTAATAACTGCTGTACTATAACGTCATAACTTGAGGGTAAGAAACGTAAAAACTGATAACATAAATAATTTTCTGAAAAATTTTTATCAATCTGCTTAATTTCCATGTAAATCTTCCTTAATCGAGTAGCAAATAAATTTACTGACTCACCATGTCTGATTCTTCCTTCCATCAATTCGTTAAAGAGGGTCATATGATGGGCGCGTGTGTCGGGGTGAAAATTTTTTCTCAACTTTTCCCATGCTTCTACAGGATCTAAGCAATCATCTATAATTCTCTTGAATTCAGCTTCAACATTCAAATAAATTAATGATTGAGCCTTGTTAGCACGGGCAATAAAAGAATTCCTAACATCGGCAGTAACAGTAACACTTATTTCTGGTGCTCTCTGTTTCAAGCTAATAATCTCCCACAATTCCTTTTCCATTAAAAGATATTTCATGTCGGAACTCCATGTGGCATAGTTCCTGGAATTTAACTTATCAATTACATTAGATGCCATCCTGGGAGATTTAAAAAAAAATAGCCAAAAGAAATTTCAAGCAAAAAATACTGCTACCGCCCCCCCGACATTTTCATCCCTTTCTTCATTTTCTGTCAAACTCAATCAAGATAAACTGTAATAATCTTCAAATAAAAATAATTTTCTTCTACAAAATCAGCAAAATAAAAGTCTATTTTAAATAAAGTATGGTAAATATGCAAAATAATGTTAATAAAAATGATGTAAAAAGTCAACAAAAAAACTGTAAATAAACGTATAAGTTCGTAAAAACGGCGAAAAAGATCAAAGAAAGTTCGTCAAAAACAATAGTTCACCAGGAAAAATAAAAGTTCAGGTAAAGTTCATCAGAAAAATAAAGTTCAATGGATAATTCAGTGCTTCATTAAATAAATATAACAGTCCAGGCTATTGCAAAACAAAAATAAATAACTAAAGTTCACCTTTGAAATAAACTTGAAGTCTCCAAATTAACTTGAAAGAACGTTTTTCGGCAATCCAAACTTCCGGACATTCGTTGCCCATAACCACATCTCGTGCGATATATAATTTCATTAATTATATACGTTAAAATGGTACAGCAAAGCAGAAATACGCTGTGCAAGCAAAGGCTGGATATGAAATTTCACGGAAGAATGGACGTGTCTTGAGTGTAACTTAATGTAGCTTAAGGAGAACTTTAATAACACAGAGGCAAATTCACTTAAAAACAGAATGCAGTTTATTTAATAAATATCCTGAAGAGTTGACAGCATGATAATCCACATTATAACTTCTCTAATAAACAACAGTCGTGAAGAATGAAGACTTTGATACATGAATAAGCACAGTTAATTTGCATATGAAAAACTATTTAAAAGCATTTAAAATTCTAGAAAAACATAAATATAACAAGTACACTAAACGTACATTCCAGGATAGAGTCCCAGCCTCTATCCAGTTCGTGAAATATTACTTCCATTTAGGAAGACTAAAAAGTGCAACATTACAGTGTTTGCATCGCGTATTTATCTAAAATGGCTCGGATTGAAAACATCATTTGGGAGCGACGCCTGCCAAATGGACCAATCAGAAAGCGGCATCGAATCGATGCAAGCAGAGATTCGATGCAAAGATCGATTAAAGAAGCGATATGCAATGTCGCCATCTAGCGGAGAAAATATAACTACAGAAAATTAAACTTAGTTTGAAGACGGATTTTGCCGGTGTAGGATGACAAGATATGAGTGTAATGAAACGGAAAATGGCGGAAGTTAATACGACCACCAAAAGATTAAAGGGAAACTTAAATCAACTGGATATTAACAGAAAACAATATAGAAAGGTAAGTTTAAGTTAATTCATGTCTATTGTTGATATTATAATGAAATAAATAAAAGTAAACAAGAAACTTTATGGAATGTGAACTTAGAAAGAAAATGATGTAAGTGGAATGAAATGATGATATAAATAGATAAGGGAGGCGATGAGAACCATAAAGTTTGATGATTTGCATCAGAATTTCGTCAAAGGATCGCGAAAAACACTCAAATTTCGTCAAAGAATCGCGAAAAACATGCGGCTTCCATCAAAAGATCGCGAAAAAAAGTCAGTTTCGTAAAACGACCGAAATAAAACGTGAATTCCATTAAAAGATCGCGAAAAAACGCTATTTCTCCCTGAAAATCGCGAATTTCTCCAGGAGATCGCGAAAAACACGCGAATTTCGTCAAGGGATCGCGAAAAACATGCAAATTTCGTCAAAGGATCGCGAAAAAAACGCCAAATGATCGAAATAAAACGCAAATGCCATTAAAAGATCGCGAAAAAACGCAAATTTCTCCCAGAAAATTGCGAAAAAAAACGCGAATTTCCTCCGGAACATTGCGAAAAAAAACGTGAATTTCCCCAGAAGATAGCAAAAAAAGAACCCGCGAATTTCATCATAGGATCACGAAAAAAAAATGCGAATTTCGTCAGAGTTTCACTTTCAAAGAAAGCGATTACCGCTGTTCTAAAATAATAAATTCAAAACTTATATTTTTTCTTGTATGTTGCGTTTAGCATTCTTTTTTTTTTTTTTTTACCTTTTAAAATTTTCTTTAAGATGTATCATGAATGTAATATACATAAGTGTTTGGCGTTTGACTAATCTTTATTTATATGACCATTAGTCATACATAAAAAAGTTGATTGTCTATTTTGTATTTAAACTTATGAAATCAGTAAGCAATATATTGTGCAATTTCAGCACTAACTATTAGATTCTAATAGAGTAAAATTTGTTTTTGAAATGTTTTTCTTTCTTAAATTGGGCATTAAAAATTGGAGTGTGCATACCACATAACAAGCACATAAAAACAACAACAACAACAAAAAAAATGGCAAATCCTTAAAATGTTTTGGACTCCTTGGATTTTTTTCGGTACTCCTTGGATTTTTTCTTTCCAACTCTGTATGAACCCTGTAGTATGTTTACAGGATGATGTGAAATAAACATGATAAGCTTAAGAAACATGGTGCAAAACTCATTATGCCCATTATTTAGTTCCAAAAACACATTATGTCCAACATATTTTTTATTTTGTAAATAAATAAAACTGTAATATTTCTGGATGTCATCTTATAAAATTGTAAAAAAAAAATAAATTAATTAATAAAATAAAAACCAAAGCAATAACCTACATTTTTAGCACTGTAAGAAGTTTTTTTCATTTCCTGCAAAATTTCAGTTTTTGGATATAAGGAATTTTGGAAATGAAGGACTCATATATAGTTTCCAAAATAATGAAAAATTGTATCGAATGCAAATAAATTTTTAAAAAAGTATGTAAATATTCAGAATTTATATATAAACTTTTGTGTTCAGTTTAAATGTTATTTTAAAAATTTATTTAATTTTATGCTATTTAAAATTGTTGATCAATATATATCATGCTAAGATGAATAAATATTACAGTCAACCTGTTAAAGGGCCTCTTCACTGAAATTCCCTGCCCATGAAATGCTGTGTTAACTTAAAAGCGTGATTACTCATTACTTCCCCCATTTATTAAAATATGATAAATAAAGACACAATCTTACTTAATGGTACACAAAACATGAACTTTAATAAGCTAAAAGTTAACTTCTATGCTTCAAGCTGTTTCTACAGCCGTCTTCAGGAAAATATGATGGTAAAATGGCTCAAAGTTTAATGGGTAAAATGTTTTGTGTACCATTAAGCAAGATTGTGTCTTTATTTATTATATTTTATGGTGCAATTGTCCAGTATGTGTTATTAAAATATGGTTTTCACATCAGAAAGCAGACGTCAAATACCGGTGTGCATTTTTAAAAATTGTCTTCTTAAATTTTAAGTATTTTAAAAAATCCCTATAAACTTTAAACTTTCCACTTGATGAAATTTTATCTTTAAAGATACTTAAAAGTTACAGGGACAATTTTAAAAAATGCACATCAGTGGCATTTGATATGTACTTTCTGATGATGAAAACTGTATATTTTAATATTTATGTTTGGTAATTAGGTTATACATTAGTTTGCGACATTAGTAAGTTTTTAATAGTGTTATATTTATTGATCTATGAAATTGCTGTAAATTGCCTCAGACAGCTAAAACACACTTTTTTTTTTAATCATCTTTTTATAGATCATCTACTTATAAACACAGAAGTGCGAAGCATATTACGACTTGTGCATAATTATTACAGATACGCAGTAAAAATTACGGCATTACGAACATCAGTTAAAAAATACGGATTATTCATTTTTAAGGGTTTTTTCCAAAGACAGACCAAACATTATCTATACAAAAATTGCAGCAACTTTCGCTAAAGGATCGCAGAAAAAATACGAGTTTCGTCTTAGGATTGCTGAAAAATGCAAATTTTGTCAAAGGATTGCAAAAAAAAAAAAAAAACACAAATTTCGTCAAAGGATTGTGGGAAAAACGCGAATTTCGTCGAAGGATTGCAGGAAAAACGAGAATTTCGTCAAAGAACTGCGAAAACAATGCTGATTTTGTCAAAGGATTGTGGAAAAAAAAAATGTGAATTTTGTCATAAGGCTAAGGAAAAAATATGAATTTCTTCTAAGGATTGCAGAAAAAACTCGAATTTCGTCTAATGATTGCAGAAGAAGAGTGAATTTCATCAAAGCATCATGGAAGAAGCACAAATTTCATCAAAGGATTATGGAAGAAGTGTGTTCGCCAAAGGATTGTGAAAAAAACCCCACAAAGTTTGTCAAAGGATTGTGGGAAAAAATGTAAATTTCGTCAAAGGATCGTTGAAAAAATGCGAATTTTGTCAAATGGTCGTGGGGAAAAACGCAGCAGTCTCTTTAGAAACAGCACACACACACACATCTATGTTTATTATAAATATAGTATGAATATTAAATAATATACTGAACTAACTTTGAAAAATCTAACCAAGTTTACAGGAATCTACGCACAGCCTTAAATCGACCCGAACCATAAACAAAGTTAACCTGACCTGCAATTAAAATAATTACCACCTCGAGGAGATTTCCCCACTCCCTCACCCTGCTGTAACCTTTGAGAAAATTTGCTATGAATTTCAGATTTTTTTAAAAACTCAGAATCACTCCTGAACTCTCGTTACTGTAACTTTCATTGAAACTTGGTATCTCTGATAACAGATTACCTGTGCATCCTTCTGTAAAGAAAAAAGCCCATCAAAATGGCAGATAGCAGTTGATTTGTTTCTAAAATATGTCCTGACTTATAAGAAAAAACAGTTATTAGTTTCAACTTCAATTAATTAAATGGTTGAAGCTGTTTTTATAACCTGAACTATTTATTATTATTTAATTGATACAGACAATTTCTCAACTAATATTACTGCTGCACAGATGTCACTTATCTAGCCATTCAAATATTTTTAAGCAATATTATGTATTTTTTTTCTATTTCAATCATTTTCTCTTAATATTTGACTTTTATGTTTTTTTTTCAAAGACCCTATTATATGTTGGTTCTTTGCTTCTATATATATGTTGGTTCTTTACTGCTGTCTGATAATTATAGATTGTGTTAAAATTGATTTTTTTTTCTGTTTTAAAATATTGAAAGACAAGCAAGAATTGTAAGTTTCCTGTCTTCATACTTCATCTAATGTAAAAATCTTGCTAAATCTATGTGAAAAAAAAAAAAAAAAAAAAAATTAAAGCTGTCATAATAAAGATAAAATCTGGATTTTTTATTTATTTATTTATTTTCTGAGTGCGACAGGCAGGGGTGATTCTGTTCTGAAAATTTTAAAAAAAATAGGTCATCAGTCCAAAAATTCGGACATAAACAGTATCGCAAATTTTGACAAATGATCACCGAAGAAAATCAATTCCGACAGTCGTTCACAGAAAAAATTGCCAATTTCGTCAAAGGAGGCCATAAAAAAATGCAAATTTCTTCAAAGGATTATGAAAAAAACAAAACAAATGCAAATATTTTCAAAAGGTAGTGAAAAAAATGCAAATTTCGTCAAAGAATCACAGGAAAAAATGCCCAAGGGATCGCAAAAATAATGCAAATTTGGTTAAGGGATCACGGGAAAAATGTGAATTTTGTCAAATGATTGCAAAAACAAAATACAAGTTTCGAAAAAAAAAAAATAATAATTTTGCCGAAAGATCGCAGAAAAAACACAAATTTTGTCAAAGGGCTGCAAAGAAAACAACCCCTTAATATGTGCCTGGATTAGATTTCTCCTGTTTGCTGTAACCTTTCAGAAAATTTGCTGTGAATTTCAGAAATTTTTTTTTCATTCAGATTTATCGGGACAGGAGAAGTTTTGTAGTACATAAATCATTTTAAAGTAAACTAAAATAATATTTTGATATTTATTGCAAAAATTACCTTAGAAAAACGGAAAAAAATTTCACTTCCAAAAAAAAAAAAATGCACATGCATCCCCTCCTCCTTTCCCAACGCATGAAAAAAAAGCTCTTTCTTTCTGGATTTTTCTACATATTTTCTTTTAACACATAAAATAGCATAAATAAAATTTACTCATTGTGTGTGTGTATGTAATGGCTAGGAAAATCTACCACTCATGGAGGTCTGAAAATTTCGATGAGGATTGTCTAAGGCAGGTCCTAATGCCCCTGAGGTTCAGATTTTCCATTTTTTGATAATTAGCTGAGATATTAATTAAAAACCACGACAAACACTTATGAAAAAGACATACTTTTTCTCAAAATGTCCAAAAGATTGCTAGCAGAGAAGATCCGAAGGTCAGAAATGCATCTTTTGAAGGCCTTCCTCGACCAAACGTTACAAATATGGTAAAACTAAAAATACATGCTTAAATTTTATACTTTACACTTTCAAACAGCGCAGTTCATTTAAAAAAAAATACAAATTTTAACCCATTCAAAAAAAATTTTTAAAAAAAGTTTGATTTTGTGTTCTTTTTCTCCTTTTTTTAATGTCACTTCTGATTCACTTTTAGAGATATGGAAAAAATGAAACATACATGCTTAATCCAGATACCTTCTTCTGTATTACGCTGCAATCTATGAAAAGAATACAAACACCCTTTTAAAAAATTCGTGACTGCTTGAGACACTCGTTTTTTCAAGGCTAACAGTAACTAAATGTTGGTATTTTATCAGAAATTTTTTACACATTCATTGGACACTTCATTTAAATCACATATAAAAAACTCAAAACATTCAGACAATTAGAAGTACAGTTAATCCCTTAACATTCACAAGGGTTAGGTTCTCGGAAACCTCCGCGAAAGTCAAAATCGCGAATGTTGAGACTATCTTCCCATGCATAAAAAGGGGTTAGGTTTTATGACTTTTTTAAACGGAAAAACAATGGAAACGTAAAAATATATTTATTAAGCATTAAACAGTACACGCTGTAAAAAATTTGAATAATTATAAACATACTGCATAAAGTTTGGTTGCCAGTTGATGTCTGAAAAAATTTATTGATATACGGTTATTTGGGACACAAGATTTTTTGTTTAGAAATTTCTGTATAAGAAAAAGTTGCGGTCGCGATTTCTCTTTTAAATTTAACACTCCTCACAAGTTAAGGATCACATTCTATTGCACTCTTATCGCAAAATTATATTGGTCGCAGGAAAATATTGTAGAATTCAACTTCAATGGGACTCTAAACAAAGTTCAAAAACTATTTTTTTGAACAAGGTACAAGTGTGCTCTTTTTGAGAATAGTGTGCTCTTTTTTAACAATTCCTGCCCGGCGGCCCTTTTTTTTCTAGAGTCAACACTATGGGCCTCTGCAATGCTGGGCAGTTCAACTAGTTGTAATATAAAGCATTTTGCAGTTTCAAGAAACTCTTCAACCAGTTTGTATTTTATTTTTTCTCCCTATGTTTCTAAATTTATTTGTATACCTTAATTTTCATTTAGTATTTTACTTATTTTTAGAGCTGTAAAAGTAACGACTAAATGAACACCTTTTATGTATTTGTTACCTTCTAATTCACTACCCGTTAGAAAGTATTTGTTCCTCCTTACTTTCGTTTCTCTTTAGGAAACGGATATTAAAAATCATCAAAAGTAATATTACGCATATATTTGGCATATTTTCTAATTTTCTGAGAGTTGTTTTGATTATAATTTGCTTTAACTAGTCATTAAAATAAAATATATCTAAAAACCTGCACACGTTTGAAGTTTGTTTCATTCAGTTCTCAGGTACGTTCATGCAGTAACAGGTAATGACTCGTATTCCAAAATAACAATTCGATACTTCATATTAGAATACCTGTTACTCAGTAATGAATACATGTGGTTTGCAACAGCTCGCTCTTATTTTGTTTTTAATAGAGGCATCAGTATATGTTTTTGTACAATGCTACAGTGATCATGTCTTGCCTTAGGTACTTTATTAAGATGTTTTAATAATTTTATAACATATATATATATATATTTATATATATATATAATAAAATTAATTAGATGAGAAATCTTATTTATTTGTAACCAAAAGAATTATCAAGTTTTGTTCCAGAGAATAACATTAAAAATTCTTTCAAAAATTGATCAGATATAAACATCTATCTCTTTATTCTTAAAAAAAGTAACTAACGCTGTCACCACCGCCGCCGGTTTTGAATTTTTTGTGATTGGAAGTGTTTCTTCGTTAATATTAAGAAAAATATTGCATACAAAAATATGAAAATCAGTGGTATTATAGAGAAATGTTTGATAAACACGCTGATGCAGACTGTTTTCAAATCGAAGAAATATTTTAAGATATATTTAATGCTAAAGTTGGACAAAATCGTTCCATTAAAAAAGTTTTATAGGAGCAAAAAATATACATGGGAATTTAATCATTTTTAGATCATATTATGCATTAGAATTTCCCAGTGTGCAGACTGCATTTATTTCTTTAATTTGACTCATTTTTTGAGGTTTTATTTCTATTTTTAATTTGAATTTTCAGCATTTCGAGAGATATTTTTTACATGTTTTAGAAAATGGTATTAATTTAAACTGTTGCCAACTGTATAAACAGCGCAAACAGTAATGTTTGCTTCAAATTAAAAATTTATTTACACGTGACCATTATAAAGAGAAAATACAAAAAGCAGGAACTCATTGAAAATTACGTCATAAACACTATATTTACACGTGAATTTTAAAAGAGAAGGAATGTTGTAAAATAATAAATTCATTAACATGCGTTAGAAGTCTTAAATAGGATAAATTATGTCACATTACACTTATTACGTAAAACGAACAAAAAATAATATTGCAAAACAGTTTAAATTTAAAAATTGTGCGAGATATTTATTTCAAAGACGGAAACAGACGTTGTATCTTTTAATAGCAGCTGATTTGACCTTAAAATTCCCCAATCAAAGAGAAATGAATAGAAACCCGTTTATAGGGAGATCGCCATTGTTTTTAAAATTATAATTCAATCTTTCGAAAATTTTTTAAAGCCGGTCAAATTAGCATGCTTTTAGAGTCTGCGGTGTCTGAACGGGAGTTGGCAAGCATAGCTCGTAGGGGCCAGAGCCCCCTAGTAGAGTCAAAGTTAGCTACAATTGATAATGTATAAGAGTCATTCTTGGCATTTGGTTCCTCTTTCTTTTTTTTTATTTTCGCTTATTTAATCTAAGGGCTGTGCATATACAACATTATCATTTTAGGGCGGAGGGGTGGGAGATCTGGCACATGATATCGTAAAATATCTCTAGGGGTAGGGGGGTGGTTTGTTTTTTGATATTGTTATAATTTTTTATCAATTTTTCTTTACATCAAAATAGTATGTTATCTTTTTTCAGTATGTTATCAATTTTTATGAAAGTTCAAAATTCATTAAAGTTCAAAAATCATTAATTGATTATAAAATTATTCAATTTTAAAATTATGGAACACCCCGATGTTTGGCATTCCTATTCTTCTGTCATATGTGTATGCATATATAATACGCTGTTCGACAAACCATATGCAAAGTATGTTTGAAATTATACTTGTGTTTACTAGTAAATAAAAGAGAAAGAATATTGTTCACCTGGTTTTGTTGATAAGAAGTTCTGTCTGCCCACCCCGTGCCGGGGACAAGTGCAAAAAGATATTATTATTGTTGAATGCATTATGTAACAAAAATCTATTATTAAATACCTTTAAATAATAACTATTTCTGTTAAGTGGTGTTTGATATAAAAACTGATCTTTTATTGACTTCTCTTCATCTGAATATATAAAGTATGCGAAAAATAAATATAACCATATTTTTATTTGTATATCATCCCAAACAAAAGGAAAAATTTCCCAAACATTGAAAGAATTTTTTATACATTGATAACGATATCATTACCGAGGAAGGGGGGGGGGGGAGTTCCAGGGATGATAATGTATAATATTGTAAGGTGGGAGTGGTGGGTACAAAATTACCAAACAGTTGATAACGTTATATATGCACAGCCCCTAAGTAACAGCATCCCAAGCATCTCTTTTTTTTTTTTTTTTTTTTTTTTCAAAATCACATAACTTCCACTTTATTATTTTATTGTTGATAGTTTTACATAAACTTTTAATACAAAATCAATTTTTTCATATGTTATGCATTCACTCCCCCTTTTTTAAAAATTTGATATGATGCGTCAATTTTTCTTTTCAAGCATGGGAATGAAATATCACAGCTTGAATTCTTGCAGGTTAAATTAATTTTTTTCTATTTCATGTAGCATTTAATGATTGGTGAACATCAGTTAAGTGTATATGATAGAGAAATTTTAACATAGAGTATCCTGGAGGGGGGAGGGAATAAATGCTGACAAAAAAATTAAGAGAAATTAATTCTTAATTTTGAGCATATATATATATATATATATATATATATATATATATGTATGTACGTGCTTCCATGCATCTAAGCAAAGGGTTAGATATACTGTTAAATACTTTTACTTTGTTACATAAAATTTTGTATAGAATAATAAAGAAAATCAGTGAACTAACGTATTGTCATATTGATAATGATTACTGAAATAAATTGCATATTTTGTTGCATTACCATTTTAGGGTAATTTTATAATTAGGATATTTTTGTAATCTTTTCATAATATAAGCATATAAATTTAGATTTTATTTCATGTTTTTATATTGTTATCTTAAGTCTTTTGTATAATGTATTTACGAGTATTAAGAAAATGTTGTATATATTTAAATTGTTGATGATTTATACATTTATTACATTTTTATGTGATTTTCCTTAATTTATAATAGTATCACTTTTACCTATATTTATGTTTGCTATACTACATTCAATCAGCTACAGTTTAGTAATTTTAAATGTAAGTATTCCACATATTTAATTCTTCCATTAAATTTTGTACATTTTTTACACTTTCTTGTTTTACCAAAGTATCATGTGAACTCATCTTTTAAAAGCAATTATAGATATCTTTATTATTATTTTTTTTTTTCTTGGCTCAGTAGATATTATCAAAATTATTCAATAAATCAGTTTCTTATTTTAGTTTTTTACTGTTCATCTATGTACTTTTTTGATATTTTATTATAAATGTATGGGGGAAAAATAATTAGATAAAGAATAAAAACATAAAAAAAATAGATGGATAAAACTTTAAAAATAATTTGTAGTTAAGCATAATTTTTTTTTTCCATGCAAGTGATATTTATAAAAAAAATACTCAACCTTTTTGAACTGCAGTTGATAGAATAGATTATTTTATTAATTTTACATTGCAGTTTTCCATATTTTTAGCAAAAGAAAGTTTTTTTAATAAAAGGAAGACTTTTTTTTTTTCCCCTGCTTTACAAGTTCGTCTGTTCTATCCAAAACAGTATCTTCTTTTTTTTTTTTTTTTTTTTTTGTCTGCTTTATTCAGTTGCATGTTTGACATTATGAAAGTTTTTTCCCTTCCTTTTGGGTAGATGTGTGATTAACAGGGGTGGGGATATACATCATTTTACTTGCCACTGGCGAGTGACTTTTCTGACAGGGCGAGTAAGTTTTAAGTAATCTTCAAAAACTGTAAACTATACAGATATTCTAAAAACTTGATCTTTTTTTACTCTTTAGCTATATTTTGCAACTTCCCAAATTACTGTGACAGAAACATGGTACTAAGTTTCATTCTATATTAAACTTTCCTCTCTTGTATAAATTTCTTAAATTTATAGAAAAAAATTACGAAAATGCATTGCAGTAATAGTAAACAACTATTTTTACAGTTGCATAAATTTTGTCATAACAATTTTCAACTGTACGTTGTATTTTGCTGGCTGGTAAAATAAATCCATGGCTGGTAAGATTTTCCAGAAATCCCCCACTCCTGGTGATTAATGCTATTAATAGTTTTTAAAGATGTCTGTTTTATACAATATTGCACTGAAGAGGGTTACATTGGGGTTTAGGGGAAAAGTTTAGCATGCTGAACTATAAACCTATAGTCAAACTATTGGGAATTTACATGCTATCTCTTGGTTTGCAATTCAGTTTGTTAATTTATTTGTGCAAAATGCTGCTAGAAACATAAAGATTGTTTTTATGTATGTCCATGTCAGATTTTATTTCTAGATAAAAAATAAACTGGGCTACTTATTTTTAGCCAATGAGGGAAAATTATTTTGATGGTAGGATCCTTTAGTTGCTTTTTTTTCGTTTCCCCTAGAAATCTGACTAATATAAATTTTCGATTCTTGTTTATTTTCCTGTTCACCAGTTTACAGTAAACAAAATCTGTCACCAAAAAAAGTGATTTAAGTTGATAACAACATCTGCTTGTTGTTGTCAGTAACAGCAGACCTCGATCCCTGGGCAAAGATAAATTAGGGGCCCCCATTCAAATCATTGCAATATTATTCAAATAGAACTGATGGTCAATCATATAGGTTATGCATAAACAATATTTTCGCACCTTGGATTTTAAATAGAAGAAAATTCTTAGCTCCGTCAATTCTAAATTAAGTACCTTAATTAATAAAAATACTTTTTTTTTCTTAATACAGAACAAAACTCTTTTATATAACTTTAGCAACTTGTTAATTGTTATACTACTTTAAGATGGATTTAATTACTTCAACTTATGGAAGATTGTAAAATACTCTTACATGTAAATATTAGTTTATCAAGTTAGTTTCTTTTACATCTTTTTAAGTTGTTCTACACACAACATAATATGAAATAAGGTATAAATAAATAATTCACAAGTAAAAAGTGTTTTTTCAATAAATCTAAAAAGGTGACAATTTTGGGTTTGTTTTTCATATCTACTCAAAGTTAAAAGAAAAATCTTTAAATACAGAAGAAAATTTACCTCATGACAATTAGAACTGATTATTTTCAACCACTAAAGTTTAGATATGATTTAAGTTCATTCCTAATACAATCTATTAAAATCAAAATATTATTTCTTATTTAATAGTGGTTGAGGTTAGCTTAGTGAAAGCATTGAGTTCTGTGTGTTCAAAATGAAATTTGTTTTTCAGAGAGTTTAGTAGAATCTTTTAAAGATGAAATTTGTATTTTGTATTTGAAAATTTCAGAGCTGGAATAGAGAAAAAAAGTAAATATTTTTTAAATTAATATATGGATTTAGGGGCCCCTGGGCAAAGTCCCGATTTGTCATATGTGATGTATAATATTCCATATTTATTTTCTGGATAAGCAAGTTTAGTTTTTGTACTGAAGAATGTAAGTTAACTGCTATTTTGTGTTTTTCTCTTGTATTTTGGAAAATATGATAAATAAAGATTTGAAAATTTCTATCGATAGAACACACTAAATCCAGCGAAACATTTTCAAGATTACACGATTTTGCCATTAAAAAAAAATTGCATTAATGGCCCAATGTGAGACCTCACTTCATCTAAAAAAGGATAAATAAAAATTATTAAAAGAAAAAAGTTAGAGGGCTCCAAATTTGCATTTGTAACTGAACTAAGGTTTTGTGTATAAATGATGAAAATAATTAATAATAAATGGTAAAAATTTAATATCTACACTTATTCCATTCTGAAGCTTCTAAAAACTGGTTTGTCGAAAATTAATTCAGGTGACATAGAAACTAAGAAATAACTTATGAATATGTTTTGCCATTACATTTATCTATTATTGGCGACAAGTCACACTGTTTGGAGGCAAATTATTTTTATGGGGATCAGGTTTTTGTTAACAAGAAAGTTAACAAGTAGCAAATTTTCTACACAACTCTTTGAATCATTTTTATGCAATTAGGTTTGTAAAATTGAAAAAAATAATTTAAAATTTTACTCTAAATGTGTAATTTAGGTTTTATTTATTTTTATTTAAATATAATACATTTCTTGATATTTAATAAAAATTTAACACTGTTTTAGAAACTTGGACATGTTAATTCCTGGGCTACATATTATTTGACATCTATTGCTACTGATCATCAACGTAATATTCTGAGGTTGGTTGCATTTGCGGAAGTTTGTTTGATGCCTGTGACAGTTTTGTGGCTTTTCAGGTATTTTCTCATTTGTGTTAATCTGTTTATTTTTATGCAAGTGCTACTTATTATTGTATTGTATTGTATGTCCGCTAAACCTATTCTTTTTTATTATTATTATGTTCTAGGTAGAAATTTTTTTTTCAAACTTATTATTTTTTGTATTTTAAATGAAATAAGTGAAAGGCATGTATTTTAAATGTTTGTAAATAAAATGGGTGAAAGGTTCATTTTAAAATAAAATAAATGCAGTATGAATGATGATGATAAGAGCAATATTTTGAATTATATCACCTGTGCCTGGCTAACATAAAAGTACTAACTTTGATTATCTGTCAGTTGTAGACCTTTATTGTGGCAGAGAAGAGGATAGAGTTATAACAAAACACTAATACCCCTTTGCAATTTATACTGGCATTGACTAGGAAGATTAAATTTAAGGACAAGATTTGATATTGTATAGTTACAATGGCGAGAAAAGTTAAAGGAAAAAATAATTCATGTAACTTGAATGATTTTTCAACTAAAAGCATAGAACTTCTACAAGATCCTTATTTTCTCCAGGGATGCCACTTTTCAGCTTTTCTTGTTTTTTAAAAATCAATCAGCAATTTATGCAAAATCGTAAAAAAAAAAATCACATCAATGTGTGTCACACACACAAAAAAAAAAAAAACAGAATTTCGTCAAACGATCCATGAATAAAATTGTAAATTTTCAGTCGCTTGAGTAAAAAATCACAGATTTCACCAAATGGCCGTGGGAAAAAAGTCTTGAATTTCGTCAATCGGTCACAAAAAAAATTGCAAATTTCATCTAACAATTGCAGAAAAAAATGTGAATTTCATCAGCTGCTCAAGAAAAAAATAGCAAAATCGTCCTAACACCTATAGAATATAGTTCAAAGCTTTTTTGGAGCTGTGATTGACTCGCCTGCATATCTGTGATGGGATTAAGCATAGATGCCAACATCTCTGGAAATTCCGGAGTTTCTCCGGAAATGTAGGTTAAAATACGGTAGTACGGTAATAAGGTCGAAAATACGGAAATTTGCGGCAAAAAAATCGCGAATTTTTTCGATCAATCGCGCCAAAAATTCGCGAATTTCTTCAATCGGTCATTGAAATATATCGCAAAAAATTGTCTATTACTCGATAAAACCATGAATTTCGGCAATCACTCACGGCAGAAAATTGCGAATTTCTTTAACTGGTCAGTGAAAAAAGTTGCAAATTTTGTCAATCAGTAGTAGCTGCAAATAATCGTGAAATTCATCAATCGGTCGTTGATAAAAATCGTGCTCTGGAAAAACGCGCTTTTCGGCTCTCAGCCGTGGCAGAAGATCGCAAATTTCGTTAATCAGTTGAGGAAAAACTTCCTGGAATTCAGCAATTCAGCCGTTGATAAACATCGCGATTTTTGTCAATCATTCACTGTGTTGCAAAAAACGTGAAATCGTCAGTTGCGCCAAAAAACGCGAATTTCGTCACTCATTCGCGGCAAAAGATCACGATGTTCGTCAGCCATTCGTGGCAGAAAATTGCGATTTTCGTCAGTCAGTAGCGGCGAAAAATCACGAATTTTGTCAATTGTTTGTGGAAAGAAGTCTCTTTATTACAAAAAAATATTAAATTACATAAAAAGTAAAAGTAAATTAGTATTTAAATTATGTTTGTATGGATGTATACAAAAGCTGTCAGGGGTGAGGATTCATAAAGTACCTAAAAAATATTTTAAAATACAGCTTGAAAAAAATTATGTGCAACTCCTGAAATGTGACTATTTTACTCCTGATGAGTGTCCCAAACTCCTGAAATTTTACTAGTTTACTCCTGATACAGTATTTACAATGTTGGCATCTATGGATTAAGAACAGTAATAGTAATCCTGATTAGCAGAGTATTTAAATAAGCCAGTGAAAGTTTAAAAGTGCTGAAAGTTGTATGCCTGTAAATATATATGTTTACTTTTAAGCTGAAAAAGGAAAATTCAAGATGTGTGTATTCAAATAGATAACTAAACCAAATTTAAATATAAACAAAGCTTTATTGAAAACTTACCTGCAACATAAAATAAAGATAAAAGGATTAAAAACTAAAAACCGGATTTCATAATACGCACAATGTTTATAGTCCAACTCAGGGTTCGATTTAAGCGGTATCGCATCGCAATTTGCGATTCAAATTTAACTAAAATGCGATCCAAGAAATGCATTAAATCGCAATCATTGCGATGCATATTTCCCACACCCTTTGTTATGTCATGTACACTTAAAGCAGGGATGCCGCGGACGCACTATAGCACGTAAATTACGCGAAAAATCGGATACGGGACGCAAAAAAATAGTTCGTATGCGTCCCGTGGGACGCGTAATTTCGTGAAAAAATCGCGGAAAACAGACGATTTTCGTCAAAGAATCGCGAAAAAAGCGTAAATCTCATCAAAATATCGCGCAAAAGCAGCGATTTTCGTAAAAGGGCCGCGAAAAAATAGCGTATTTCGTCAAAGCATCGCGAAATAAAAAGCGAATTTCATCAAAAAATTGCGGAAATAAGCGCAAATTTCATGAAAATATCGCTGAAATAAGCGCAAATTTCATCAAAATATTGCGAAAAACGCGATTTTCGTAAAAGGGCCGCGACAAATTAGCGTATTTCGTCAAAAGATCGCGAAAAAATAGCGAATTTCGTCAAAAAATCGCGGAAAAAAGCCGAGTTTTGTCAAAGGATCGCGAAAAAAGCGCAAATTTCATTAAAAAATCGCGGAAAAAAGCCGATTTTCGTCAAAGGATCGTGAAAAAAGCACAAATTTTGTGAAAATATAGCGGAAAAAACGCTGTTTTCGTAAAAGGGCTGAGACAAAATAGTGTATTTCGACAAAAGATTGCGAAAAAATAGCAAATTTCGTCAAAAAATCGCGGAATAAAACCGAATTTTGTCAAAGTATCGCGGAAAAAAGCCGAATTTTGTCAAAGTATCGCGGAAAAAAACACGATTTTCGTGACAGACTCGCGAAAAAATAGCGAATTTCAACAAAAAGATCGCGGAAAAACGCGAATTTCGTCAAAGTAACGCGGAAAAAACATGAATTTAGTCAAAGCACCAAAAAAGATGTGCAAACTAAACTTATAGGTAGAAAATTCATAAAATGGGATTTAATTTCTTTTTTATGAGATTCTTAAAAATACAGCATGATTTCAGTGTACTTTGATAATATTTATATTCATTAGGTGGACCAGTAAAAATCCCCCCCCCCCCCCCTCGTTCTTACTGCATTGAAATGTCTCCCGCCTTCAGAACATTTAAGATTTGATGCTTATTAGTGATTTAGATATAAATTTCCCTTCCAAGGAAAATGTCTGATTCCAACACAGATCTATGCTGACACATAATTCAATGGGAAGTGTAATAATGAAAGCACCCATTCATTCAACGAAAAGTACACCTTTACTTAACATAAGTGTTCTTTTTTTCAGCAAAAATATCTTTTTCAAGAAACCCGCCTTGCCTCTTTTTAAAAGAATGCGGACATTAGTGATACTTGTTAGTGGAACTTGGTATCTTCTACTCTCAAATAAACATTATTTTACAATTAAAATTGTATCTTGCATTTTTACTTTTAAAAAAGTAAAGAAAATTTCTCTTAATATTTTTTTTAAATATCTTATTTGAGTGCAAATAATGCTGGTTTTAATTCATTATTTAATTATTGTTAAAACAATAATTAATGCATTTCATTTATCTTAATAACCAACTTTCATTTATTCCTTTAAAATATAAATTATTATTGATGGGGACCCGCTTTTGTAAAAAAGGGACCCAGATATTTGGAAATCCTGGGTCCCGGGGACCCAGGTTTTTTCAAGTACAGCGGCATCACTGCTTAAAGTTAAAATTTAAAGGTGTTTTTACACGACATACGTTGTGTTTTCACCCTCCCCAAGTGTTTATTTACAATGGAAGTACAGCGAGGAAGTACGCTTTTTTTTAAAAACAATTTGTTGTAAATTTTCAAGATTTAAAAGTTATGTTAGCTATTTTTTACTTGCTATACAAAAGTGTCTAACTGCTATTCAAAACTGACTTTGTATAGCAGTTACTGCTATGCAACTTTCTTTTTCTAAATCGACCCCTGGTCCAACTGAACGTACGTCTGAAAAGTAATGATGATTTCTTGGAACATTACATAAGCATATTAATTTAAATAAGCTGAATAGGCTGAAGCAACAAAGAAATAAATTTAATATGAAAAGCTTTAAATGAAATAAGATTTACATTAAAAGAAAAAGAGTTTTAATAAATCATAAACTTTGTTTGATAATCATTAACTTTATATTCAAACGTTAACTTTATTAAATATTTACATTTACTTTAAATTTAAATATATTAATTTTAAATGGTATTAACTTTAAATGTATATTAGTTTTAAATACAGTGTAACCTCTGAATAACGATTACCCGTGGGACCGGTGAAAAGTGACCGCTCTTCAGAGGTTAGTGTTATTCAGAGGTTTCATTTAAAAAAAATCAAAATCACATATTTTAACAGAAATACACACAGTCATTTTAATTAATCATCATTGTTTTAATATAATAAGAAAATCAGTTATTTTCAGTTGCTTTGTTTTTTTGCTGCAAATATCTTTCTCCAAAGAAAAACTAGTCGGATGTGGCAATCCCAAAACTTTCTTCTGTCTCATACATGTTAATACTTCCTGAAAAACACAGCCGGTTAGATGATTTACACCAAAATTTAATCAGCAACAATTTATGTCAACTTCTAACTGAATTTGAAGTTTCATGAAAATCTGTGCATTAGTTTTTGAGTAGTGCTATGGCGGAAATCGTAAAAAATTCTGCGTAGCAGTGCCACCTGTTGGGCATTATATACCAAAACCTAATAAGCAACAACTTAGTCAACTTGATAATTGAATCTGAAGTTTGATTAAAATCCGTGCATCCCTTCTTGAGATGAAACTATTGCGGGAATCAGGAAAAATGCAGCATAGCAGCGCCACCTGTTAGGTGATTTACATCAAAACGTAGTCAGCGCCAATTCATATTAAGGACTAACTGAATCTGAAGTTTGATGAAAATCCACGCATTAGTTCTTGAGATAGTGAAATTGCGGAAATCAGGTAAAATGATGTATAGCAGCACTACCTGCTGAGCGATTTACACCAAAACTTAGTAAACATCAACTCATATCAAGGACTAATTGAATCTGATGTTTCATGAAAATCCGTGCATTAGTTCATGAGAAGGAGCCATTGCGGAAATCGTAAAAAAAGCAGCATAACAGCGCCACCTGTTCAGTGATTTGCTCCAAAAACTAATCAGCATCAATTTATATCAGAGACTAACTGAATATAAATTTTTATTAAATTTCATGCATTAGTTCTTGAGATAGAGCACCCACAAAATTTATGTCACACACAGACAGACTCACAGACAGACATTTTGTAAAAACATGTTTTTCGGGATCTCTGACCCCTAAAACGTGTAAATCCGTTGAAAACCGGAATTCGATTCGAAAATTTTCACAAATCCAATACTTTCTTCTTGTAAAGATAGAAGAAAGTAAAAAATATGATTTGATTTACTAATACAATTCATCATCACTATGATTTAATGAGAAATTTTGGATTTCACGAAGGTTCTTCAAATCTTCAGTATATGTGTTAATACTGGAAATTTTGAGTGATTCTATTATCTATTTCCGATTCATCTCTTCTATCTTCCACCATTTGCTGTATGGAATCAAATGTGGCAGTAACTGCCAAATTTTTTACCAGAGATACAAACAAATGGGCCTTTATGTTAGTTATGCCTGCCGTTCTAAGAATATTGATACGTGACTTTGGAGAAGGGGTTTTTTTAAATTTAATAAAATAAGCTATTTAAATTGGCAGCATTTAAGAAATTGAAATAATTGAATTAATAAAGTTAAGTTAAAATCTTAAAGGCATGAAATCCCTCTGTCCAAAAACACATAACGACCGGAAAGTAAAGTGGAGTAACATTACATTAAAAATGAAATTAATTTTAAAATTACGCAAGT
This sequence comes from Maratus speciosus, assembly GCA_963932465.1. Classification (NCBI taxonomy): domain Eukaryota; kingdom Metazoa; phylum Arthropoda; class Arachnida; order Araneae; family Salticidae; genus Maratus; species Maratus speciosus. The sequence goes on along the minus strand of OZ010789.1, from coordinate 91,780,383 downwards.
GAAGAGATTTGAAATTCATTTGAAATTCAAACATTTGTAAAGTTACTCTTCCATCTGTAAAAATAAAGAAAATAATGAAAACACTCACGCATTTGAGGTGTAGAGAAACAAACACTCAATAAAATATAGAACTTAATTTTTTTATTTGTAGATATTTATGAAGTAATCAACTTAATTAACTTGGGCCCAAGGTTTAAAAATAAATAAAATCATGAATTTATGAAGTGCAGGGACATACACATTGAATAATTAAATATTTTCTATATCTGCCTGACAGATGAAATTATCAGTTTACATTTATCCAATGTTTATTTAAGGGTATTTATAAGAGTTCAAGAAATTGTAAAAGTTCTGTCTATTTATTTTGAACTAAGTTCTGATGAGGATTAGAGTCTATCGTAAAAATTACATACTAAGAAGCGTCGTTGAATGGTAACTGCGGAATTCACACACCACGGAGCGTCATCAAAGTAAGAATCTGAAACTGTTATAAGGAAGTCAGGCTTCGTTAAAGAATAATTGTGGAATTATTAAATGAAGTTCAAACTTAAGTTTTTAGGCAGGATGACGAAATTAATATAAGTTGTAAAACAATACTTGAATTTGCAATATTTCGCTGCTATCTATTTTCAGCAGTGGATAGTTGAAAGAAAAGGGCTAACAGTGATAAAAGACTGTCAAAGATCGATGTTACTGGAAATCATTTCTATAACTCCATATTTTCTCAATGATACTCAGGAACTTGATTATCGATGATCTAAAATAATTAAATTACTTAGCAGTGGGATCTTTTTCATATTCCATCCAGGTGCTGCGCTGTATTTAAAGAAAAAAACTAGTTGTTCAATCCGTAGCCAAAACTCATTCTGCTCGGCCGAAGCCATGCCGAGCTTCCACTCCAACGTCTGTCCGCTTAATCCCCAAATGACAGACTCAAAAAAGATCTCAGCCTGGAAGAATGTCTAAGATTTTGAAAATAACCAATCCGATGCAATCAAACTCCCCGCTTCATCCGTGCACGAACTGAGTTGAATGAACTTTGCACGTGGGCGTCTCGCTACGGCACCGGGTTGTACGTAAAAAAATGGCGCAGATACGCATCCTTTTATCAATGGCAGACAGAATGCCTAGCGCCAACATTTAAAAATGGAAAAACGCAGAAAACATTAAATTAAATATCTCCCATATTTGTTGACGGATTTTTGTGCAACTTATCTCAAATTAATCAGAAAAATATACTCTATCTAATGATTGTAGATTGAACATGCAATATTAAAAAATAAAATATTTTTATTTTTGCTGTTTTAAACTTATAAAGAACGTTGAATCGTGATCTTTTCGGAAAGTAAACACGAACGTAAAACTTTGTTTCCACAGATTATTGTTAATGTTTAGTATAAGTTTTCATGAATGATTTAAAAAGATAAAAAGTTTGATTGAGGAAAATAAATAAAATTTAGAATATCTTTATTAAGAGGAAACTTAAATGTAAATGTTTTGAAGAGAATTTTCTAGATTTGAAGTTGAGTTAAAATGAATACATATTAATTTTAGATTGAGGAAGATAATTAAATAATAAAATGAGATTATTGTACCAGGAGCTGTAAAAATATTTTCTCGTGACTTTTGAGTGGCCGTTGTCCAGAATTCCTTATTTAGAGGTTCGTACTAATGTTAATGCTATGGAACATGTTTGGTTCCATCAACATGTGGCCGGTATTCAGAGGTTTTTGTTGTTTAGAGGTGGCCATTCAAGGAGGTTTCACTGTACTTTAAGCTGTCAAAATTATATTTACTTTAAAAGAAAGCAAGTTTAACTTTTAAATAAGATTAAACACGACAGAGAGCCACAATACTTGTATGTTTCTTTAAACTGGAAAAATACTGACTTATTAATTAAAATAACATCCTCTTTTATAAATGCATTGAAATTTCTCAAAATAACTATGCTTGCTCCAGATGACATCTTAAACAATTCAATTGACAACTTATCTGACAATCATTATCATTTAAACTTTATGAGAATCTATTACACTGATTACCCACAACAAACATGACTAAGTCACAGTCAATCAAAGACATTTAACAAGTGTTTTAAATTGAATAAAAGATTCCACTGGGCAAAACATAGCTTTAAACACCAAGATGGTAAAAAGAGTTTGAAAGAATAAGCTTAAATTAACAGAGGAAAAATAAAGACCATTTGTTTAACATATGTAAACAGAGTTGGGCAAATTTGTAATTGCAATTATCTGCAATGTAATTACAATTTAATTGCATGTAATTAATTATAGTTAAAATTGCATGCCATAAAAAATTCTTGGAGCACTGTAGTTGGAACTGTCCCCACTCGTTTATTTGAGGAAATTTTTGCGTTTGAATGTTTATAACTATAATTAATTACATGCAATTAACTTGTAATTTCACCACAGATAATTGAGATTACAAACTTGCACAACTCTGGTAGAGAATGTGCTACAAGCTATTAATTAAACCTTTTCCCCCAGGAAAAGAAAACATCTTGTTGATAGCTTCAGAACATTGACATTTTATACTTGAAAAATGCCAGTAACACATAAGTTGTGCAAACATATTTCACGAAGGGAAAACATTAGGTCTCAGCTAATATACCTGTTTCTCATCATCTCCTGTTTAATTCCCTTCCCCAACATAATTACGTCACCTCCAGATACGAAAGATCCGGGAAACACCTATTGGTGATGAGCTGTCATGGGGGAGAAATACATAGCTGGCGACAAATATACAAGGCCATGTGAGTTCCGTCACCCATCCGAGTTCCTCCAAATATCACATGACTTCAAAGCCATATGTTTGGTGAAAGAAATTGCTAATGTTTCTGTTCAGAGCCATATAGAATGTAGTTTAGAAAAACAAATAAGGAAAATAAGAGAGATTGATTGTTAAAAGAATATTTAGATAAAAGTAATACAGTATCTATTGTAATATACTTTAGAGAATAAAAACAAAGATTACTAATAACTGAAATTAAACCTACAATAGCTAAACATAAGAGATAAAAAGGGTCTAAACTGATGTCATAGAGTGACAAGAACAAAGAGAAGCCCAGACAGGTTCTGCATCAATCTGCAATATGGAAAAAAAACCTTGCACCCCCTTGGTATTTAACCTGAATATGAGAATGGGGCAAAGAGATTTCATGGCATTTGTTGTCTTCTAAAACTATGCTGCTGCCTGGAAGCAAGTTGTCGAAATAAATAGAATGTTATATTAACATCTTTGTAGAATGTAGCTTATTATGATGTGACTAATTACTAAAGTGAAATGTCCAACTATTTTGTAGAATTGTGGCAGATGTGTGAGTTGTAGTCTACTCAGCTGACTTTTAATAAAGGTTTTTTCGAATGGATATTTTTTGTTTCTACTTAAAGGGGAAATTCCACTGATTTTTTTGATTTCATGTCAAAATACTAACTACATATGAGCTGCTTTAATACATCGAATGCAATTAATATCTCCTAATAAATGAGTTGAATGGTGCTGATTATGTTCCTAAAATAGAATGTTGCAAGTGATGTGATCTACTGGAGTATTATAATAGATTCACGAGAGAGCAATCTTTACTTCATTTACATTACATGTTATGAATAATCATAACATACATATATATTGCTTTTGGGAAGAACAATATTATTCTGAAGAGTAACATACCTCTATGTTTGAAAAGAAAGGTGTTTAACCAATGTGTTTCTCCTGCACTATCTTATGGGGCAGAAACATGTACGCTACCAAAACGGATGGTACAAAGATTACAAACAACACAGCCAAGTATGGAAAGATGTATGCTAGGTATAATTAGAAGAGACAGAAAGAGTATAACCTGGATAAGAAGTCAGACGAAAGTTTTTGTTATCATTGAAAGAATTAAATGGCTAAAATGGAGATGGGCTGGGCGCACTGCAAGAAGACAAGGCAAAATAGATGGAGCACAAACACCCTACATTGATATCCCAGAGATGTAAAACAACCAAGAAGATGACCTCAAGTAAGATGGAGCGATGAAATCAGAAAAGTGGCCGGTGTTAATTGGATGTCTAAAACACTAGACAGGAAACAATGAAAAAATCTGGGGGGTGGGGGGGCTTACATCCAACAGTAGATTGAAAAGGGTTGTTGTTGATGATGATATGTAAATAAAATAAAAAAATTTGCAGTTATTAACTATAAATCACATCTAAAATCGGCAATAGATAAATGAACCAATAATTATAATACATTATAAAAATGTATGTCCATAATTTAAAATGCATAAACTGAAAAAATAAAAAGATTTAGGAGGAAATATCTATAAATAGAATGTAAAATATGACAAGAAGAAAATGGAAATTTATATTGCAAAACATGTTTTCAAGGGCAATATTCCACAATATAAGTAAATCACAATTGATTTCTGTTTGAGCAAAGAAAGCCAAGAAGCATAAATGTCTTTGCTCAAATTGCCTGATCAACTACGATACCACTTGTAAAAGAATTTTAATTATGAATGGATAAAGTCTCAAAATCAAAACATGAGAGATGCAATATCAATTACAAGAAAATATTAAAAAATCACAAAATATTGTAATGAACAAATTTTATCTGGAAAGAAAAATAATATAAAAACTGTATTAACCATTTCTATGTAAACCTCATGGTCCCGCTTATGATTCTGACAAGCACATGAAGTGATTATATGGTTACAGTGTTAAGTTATTTTAACAAATTGTAAAATCATCATCAAATGTATACTTTACTGAAAAAATCATTATACTAATAATCCTAACAAAAAAGAGCCGATCGAATAAAAATAATCAAATTATAATGAGAATCACAGATGTGTAAAAAATATATTGTTGTAAAGCAGTGGCCAAAATTAAGAAATCTCAAATGTTGGGTTTAATAATAAGCATTACAAAAGTCATGTGTGATCCTTCACAGCAGATATTAGTTTTTACAGTTTATTTACAAATATAATGAAAGTCCAAGTGAAGACATTCATTTATATATGACAAGAAATAAATTTAGAATAGAATGCGACTTGGAAAGGAAGAGTTTTGAAATGCTAGAATTTGTGGGTTGTGATTGTTTAATGAGAGTACTGGGGTGTATAATGCAGAAAATTCCTTAACTGTTATTGAATAGGCTCCTATGTAATGGTATTCAATTGTAAACTTAACAGATGTTGAATTTTATTTTTAATGAAATACTTTAAATTAGGATTATTATTATTATTTTTAATTTCTTAAAAGCTTCTTGCTTTCTGCTTTTGTTATTGTTTTAAACTATTATTGTTATATTGCCAGTGTCATAATAATTAAGGTGAAAAGAAATATTATTTTCTGTTTGACTTTATACAAGTAACTTTTAAAAAAAGAAATTAAATTCTTTTGCATTTTAAAATTAAAAATAATGCTCTCTTTTTTTAATACAAATGTTAATTTGTAATACTTTTTTCATTCAAAAATCCAATTGTTTGTTTTCAGTGGAAAAGGAAGTTTGTTGACCCCTTTTGCTTACTATAGATTTTTGACTTTGAGGTATGCATCTCGTAGGAATCCATACACAAGGTGAGATTTTAAATTTTCACTCTATTTTTTCTTATCATACTATTTTAAAATTTTGAGACCGAATTACAATTTCACATTGTGCAAAATTTTTAAGTAAGTTTAATCTCTCTCTCTCTCTCTCTCTCTCTCTCCCCCCCCCCCCCCTCTGTTTTGGCTTCTGCTATAAGTTTTGTACTACTTGAGATTTTTCCTTGTCTAAGAACAGATAATGGCAATAAAGAATAGAAATGGCTGTTGAAGATTAAGGATTCAACACAGGTTGTATTGGTGTGGTTGTATTGGATTGGTATCTCAGAAAAAGTTTTAACTGTCCTGTTTAAAATATGTTTTGACCATTAATAGTCAAAACTCATTTTGACTGGGAAAATAAGTTAAAATTTATTTTATTAAATGATAAATTTAGTACAATATTTTGGAGGATTTGCCAAAATAATATTAAAAATATTTAATATTGGAAGTGTTTGCAAATATTTTACTCAGTACCATAGATCAGGGCTGACCAATGCAGCACATGCCGGTACCATGGCATTCTTTGCGGGTTTTCTTGGTGCCCTTTGTATTATTTCCTGTTAGTTCTTTTTAAAAATAAAAATCCATTTTAAATCCATCTGCTAGTGGAACTTACACTTCTTTTATTTTTTTAATTAGAATTTTTCGACTTATTTAATCGATGAAATGTTTTGATTAAGTAAAGTAAAAGAAATTCTATTAAAAATAAGGTGGTGTTCAATCAGTTGTATTTTCATGTTTTTAATTTTTATTATTATAGGTACAATTAAGTTTTATGGCTCCCTTTCTCAACACAATTTTTTTAGATGGGTCTCTTCTCAGAAAAAATGTGCACATTTAGATTCATTAGGTTTCATGTTTTATTTCTCTGTAAATTATTTTTGTATTGAATTCCTGAAGTGTAGGGTGGTGATGAGCGATTTTTGAAAATTCAATAATTGATAATAATCATTGATTCCCAAATTCTACTATCGAATTCTATAATCAGTTGCCATACCAATAAACTAAAAACAGTATCTGGAAAACTTAATGACCAGAAAGTCGACAAGTTTCGCATTAACCATTTCATATTACCTCTTGAAACATTGGAGGTCTTGTTTAAGGTTTCAAGAAGAGCCATGGGTAGCTGAATGACACACTAAGATAAATATGTTCGATTTTGTTTGAAAAAAAGTTTATCTTTGGGTAAATGTGGTATATATTGATTTGAGTAAATCTGGTAAATGGAAGAGAATTCTTTTTTGAGGAAAGGCATCTCACTATCATGGATTAAGGCACAAAATATTTAGGAAATATTTTTTTACTGTCATTTCTTGTATGCAGTTGTAAACCATTTTGGGCCAAGTAGACCCAAGCAGAACAGTAATGTTAATGCTTTTTTGTACTAGTTTTTTAAATACCATCATTAATTCAAACCATATTTACTTAATGTTTCAAATTAAAAAAAAAAAAAAAAGAAGAAGAAGAAGAAGCAGATTGAAATGCTTTGTGGAATATTTTCTCTATATTTTTTATTTGAAATTGTTGCTTGTTGTATATAAACCAATTAGATTTTATATCTTCTGATTGTAATAAATAGATGCTACTGAATGCTATGTCTTTTTATTGTGCATTTCATTTTTGTACTAAGGGTAACGAAATGCCTTTAGTACAACATATCAATTATCCAAACAATGCTGTTAAAAAATAAGTCATGTTGGATATTGACACTGACTCAGATGGTCTTTTTGGTTTGTGAAAACTCTGCAAAAATGTATCGCAGAAGAGAATAAGTAAAATCATTTAATACCCATTTAGACACATTTTTTTTCTGGAAGTTGCTTAGAGAGATTTTTTGTTTTAAGTCACAATGTCAAATATATTCTTATTGCTACGGATTTAAAATGCTTTTTGGAATTTGCTTTTGGGAATGAAAACCGTGCTAGGAATTTAAAATAGGTCAGATTACTAAATTCTTTTTACTGAGCAAAATCAATGTTCTTGCTGAAGTCACTTCTCTGGACAGACTGCTGGGAAATTTCTCCTTCATGGGAGAGACTGCTGGGAAATTTCTGTTAGCTCCCCCAGCTAATACTTCTCCATGATTCAGAGTTCATCTTTACTCGCATTTATACCAGAGGGTTCACAAAATGTTACACACATTTTATACCAGTGAATTACCACCATACAAATTAATCCCTCTTCCAAAAAATAAAATAATTAAAATGCTCTATTTCAAATATTGTATTTTTATTACTATTTTAAGTAATATAAGCTTATATGGGAAAGATCATTTATGTGTTTTATTATTAAAATTTGAAATTATCGATATGTATAGAGGGACATGCATCTATAAGTATTTGATGTGTTTGAAAATACAGTAAACATATGTATGCCTCAAACTTCCTGAAAGAGAAAACACTTAAAAACTTTATTTCCAGATTTTCATGTTGTTGCACTTTGTGTTGAGTAGCTATGTGCTTTATCTTTTTGGCTGTACCATTGAGTTATACAACATGCAAAGAGCTTTTGCCACTCAAAATATAGCAAATTAAAAAAGCTAGTAAAGCGATTGGAAAAAACTTATGTAATCTCATTGCTTTATTTCAGTATATGTGACAAAACTGTCACCAGTTTTCTGTATCTAAGAGGCCATAAAAATTTTTCAGGAGATGAAAGTATTATTCCAGTAGATGAAAGTAATCAATTCCTATTTCAATAGCTGAAGCTAATATTCTAATTTATTCAAATCAAATATAAATTTATCGAAATCTTCAATATATCTCAAGTTGTCAAACGGAAATAATAATGAATTGCGTATTTTAAGTTATGCTTTAGACAGTTTATAGTCAGTAGTTAATTTTTGTCTGCATTAAACATATTTTACACGTAAAGAGTTACAACAACTTTTAAGCTGCAAAACTCTTCTCATTTTTCAAATTCAAATATTGATAGTTGTGATAGAATAATTTATTTTCAAAGTAATTTGTTTATTTCTAATCTATGACTAGATGTGAAAAAAAAAAGTTTAATGCAGAAACTGATAAATCGTATATATTTCATTAGAGTAATAGTTTATATTACAATTAAATAAAACAATGTTTTGAGTATCTAAACGTTTAACAAAATTTGCATACTAGTTTCAGGAGCATTCTGCATATTGTCATCAGTGCAAAGAGTATTGGAATTTTGCTTATTGTTCGTTTTTTGGAGTAGAACAAGTGCGAACTGGAATGAAATGAGTAATGACGGCTAGGTCAAGGAAGATGTCGTTTTTTCGTGCCAAAGAGAAAGTTGAGAACTGATTGAAAAGAACTGTTTTGTTTTGACGATGGTGTATAACGATGAATAACATGAGACGCATATATTTCGATTCTAAAGAATCAGGTTATCTTAAGACGATCTTATCCTGTAAATAAGTTCTTCATTGTAAATATTCATCAAGATGTACATTGATACAGTGATGGAACAATTGCGCCAAATCGATAATGCTGTGCATTTCTGCGCCAAAACGATTATTTTTCAACAAATTTGCGCCCAACTGCGCCAATTTGATAATCATTCTTGAGCCAAATTGATCATTTTCCACCCGAATTTCGCCAAAAGATTGCGAAAAACATGCGAATTTGGTCAAAAGATTGCGAAAAACACGCGATGTTTGAAAAATAATCACGGGAAAAAAACGTGAATTTTAACAAAGGATCGCTAATTTCATCACAAAACGAACAAAACGCGGTCAAAAGGTAGCGAAAAAATGTGATTTCGTTAAAAGATCGTGAATAAAACGCAAATTTCGTCAGAAGATCGCGAAAACACACTAATTTTGTCAAAAGATCCCGAAAAACACACGAATTTCGTCAAAAGATCGCGAAAAACACGCGAAATTTGTCAAAGGATTGCTAATTTCTTCAAAAAACGAACAAATCACGGTCAAAAGATCGTGAAAAAACCCTAATTTATTTAGAAAAACTCGCAAATTTCATCAAAAGATCGCGAAAAACACGATATTTTCGTTATAAGATCGCGAAAAACACGATATTTTCGTTATAAGATCGCGAAAAACACGATATTTTCGTTATAAGATCGCGAAAAACACGATATTTTCGTCATAAGATCGCGAAAAACACAAGATTTTCGTCAAAAGATCGCGAAAAACACGCGGATTTCCTCAAAGGATTGCGAGAAAAATGTCAATTTTGTCAAAGGATCGCTAATTTCGTCAAAAAACGAACAAAACACGGTCTAAAGATCATGAAAAAAAGCTAATTTATTTAGAAAACTGCACAAATCTCATCAAAAGGTCTCAAATTTCATCAAAAGATCGCAAAAAACATGCGAATCTCGTCAAAAGATGGCGAATTTCGTCAAAGGATCGCGGAAAAAACGTGAATTTTGTCAAAGGAGCGCTAACTTCGTCAAAAAGGAAACAAAACGCTTTCAAAAGATCGTGAAAAAACGCGATTTCGTTAAAATATTACGAATAAAACGCAAATTTCGTCAAAAGATTGCAAAAAAAAAAAAAAAAAAAAAAAAAAAAAGCGAATTTCGTCAAAAGATCGCAAAAAAACGGGAATTTTGTCAAAGGATCGCTAATTTCGTCAAAAAACGAACAAAACGGGGTCAAAAGATTGTGAAAAAATAAGCATTTCGTTAAAAGATCGCGGAAAAAAACGCAAATTTCGTCAAAAGATTTCGAAAAACACGCTAATTTCGTCAAAAGATAGCGAAAAGCATGCTGATTTCAACAAAGGGTTCGAATAACACGCAAAAAATATGCGAATTTTGTCAAAAAATATGCGAATTTTGTCAAAAAATTGCGAACAATACGCGAATTTGGTTAAGATTGCGAAAAACACGCAAATTTTGTCAAAGGATTGTGGAAACATGCAAATTTCGTTGAAAGATCGCGAAAAAACGGGAATTTTGTCAAAGGATCACTAATTTCATCAAAAACGAACAAAATGGGGTCAAAAGATTGTGAAAAAATGAGCATTTCAGTAAAAGATCGTGGAAAAAACCGCAAATTTCGTCAAAAGATTTCGAAAAACACGCTAATTTCGTCAAAAGATAGCGAAAAACATGCTGATTTCAACAAAGGGTCCGAATAACATGCAAAAAATATGCGAATTTTGTCAAAAAATTGCGAACAATATGCAAATTTGGTTATAAGATCGCGAAAAACACGCAAATTTTGTCAAAGGATTGTGGAAAAACGCAAATTTTGTGAAAGAGTCGCGGAAAAAACACAAATTTCGTCAAAGAATCGCAGGAAAAATGCAAGTTTCATTAAAGAATCGCAGGAAAAACTCGAATTTTGTCAAAGAATCGCAGGAAAAACACGAATTTCATTAAAGAATCACAGGAAAAACGTGAATTTTGTCAAAGAATCGCAAGAAAAACGCGAATTTCGTCAATGAATACTAAAAGACATTTTGATGCTCCAAAATAGTTTTTTTCTGCTCCAAAGCATTTTTGTTTCTCCAACATAGTTATTTTCTACTCCAAAGTGGCTTTTTGCTGCTCCAAAATGAGCGTTTTTGCTGCTCCAAAATGAGGTCCATGCTGTTCCATCATTGTTGATGCTTCAATGCACATTTAGCTAATTCTGAAAGTGTCGGCTGCTTTTTTTTTAACGAGTCACATTTTCTTTTCTTATATATATAGTGAAGAATTGGATTTGAGAGAGAGGTTCATTGACCAATAGAAATGCTGAAAATTTGAGGGAACATTCAATAGTAATATGCTTGGTAAAAGAAACTGGTAGTTCAAAAACTATTGAGTAGCTTTTATGTAAGACTTTCAACAATCTGACAATAGGGGAACACCAAAGTCACAATTAACAATATTTTAAAAATTTTATATGAATACTAGCCACTTTTGGTGACCAGTGTGGTCTCCCTTAAATGTATGCTAAATATTGCATCATGTTACTTTTATTCTTAATTTAATTTACTTGTTCAATCTTTTACCGAATCTGAAGATTCTGATAGAAATCAACAACTCTTTGCGATCATGGTAGCACTTCATACTTCTTTTGTTGTTATGTGTTTCGTCCTTTTTGACAAATACCACTTAATTCATTTAGGCATTTATGCCTTATTTAAGTCTGCTTATCAGTTGCAATATGTTAGCTAAGGTGGGGATTTTTAAATTTATGTTTATGGAATGAGATTTTAATTTTAACTGAAGTTATCCTTGGATATATATTTTTTTAAATCTAAATTAAAAACAATGCTGTGATCTTGAAATAAAATGTTTTGGTTTATGTTATTGGTTGTTTCTGTTAATTATTTGGTTACTACTTAGTTATCCCGTCGACCAAAAATCTATCGCCAAACTGTAAGATTAAATGCCAATAATGGTTGATCGTAAATGTCACATTCACTTGACTTTAAGCAAATTACACGTGTTTATGTCATCAAGTGATTTTTATTTTGACGTTTTATTTGTATTTTTATCAATGTTATACTAATTTATTTGTTCTTTCATTATTTAATATAAAACTTATGTCAATTTGTATAATTTGGCGAGTGGTTTGGCGATTTATGTAATTTAGCATTGGCGAAATTGGTCGACAGGATAACTAAGTAGTACCATTATTTATTTAGGTATTTTTCCATCATAGGGCATTTTTAAAAAAAGCTTGGCACAATTCGGTCTTCAGAAAGTGAGATATGTTGCCAAAATATATAAACAGCTATGAAAACAAACCTGATGAACTTTTATTTTTGTTTATATATGTATTTATTATTATTTATTATTTATTTTGGTACGTTTCTACTGTAGGGTCCTTTGCATTTTAAAAAAAAGCTTGCCACAATTTGGGTTTCAGAAAATGGCAAATGTGTATATGTTGCCAAAATATATAAACAGCTATGAAAATAAACCTGATTAACTTTTATTTTTGTTTACATATGTATTTATATGCATAAAAAAAAAAATATTTCTAAATATATATAATATTTTTTTATATACAAATTACTTCTGTCTCTTTATAAAAATGGATAAATATCTTCTTTATATTAAATAAATTGTATACATGTGGAAAAAAAATGATTGGTGTATGAAACAGTAAACAGGTTGTCAGAAAATACGTTGCCAAACTTCTTTCTCGCCAAGGAACTCTTCTCTGTTTCACCAATTTCTGAAAATTAAAGTAAAACGGCTGATTTTAATGTGCATAGGTTTGCCCTGGAATAGTTTCCGACACTTTCCTTTACTTGGATTTTGTTATAAGTAAGATTAAAAGCATATAAAATATGAAATGAATTATGAATATTTTTTTAATAATATGTGAACTGTGGTATCATCTTGTTATTTTTTAATGTTAAAATTTATCAAATTTACTTTTAACAGGAATGTCTTTCATGAAATGAGAATAATCTTGGAGCGATTTGCAAACACTCCTGGACGAAATCAAAGCTTGAAGAGTCTCTGTAACAAAATTATAAATATGGGATTGTATCTTGCTCCAGCAGTACCATTGCAGTAGTAAATATATTGTTTATTACTAGTTACACTTGTGGACTAATTTCTAATGTATTTTGGGTGTCAAATTTTGTATGTGTGGTTCGAAAAATATTTGGACCATTCTTTGCTGAAGCACTATGTAAACAAGAACATTTTTCACAGTCTGATGTCATCATTTGTTATAGTTCTTTAACATATTTTGTAATTTTTTTATTTTCATCATTCAGTATGTTAATTTTGAGTGAAAGCACATACACAAACACACCTTTTTTTGTTTATTGACCATATTTTGATGCATGGAGTTCATCCTTTTTTTAAGGTTGTGTATTTTTCTATAAATTGGACATTAACAACTAATTAAGTTATAAATGAAACTTATGTTTAAAAGTTTTAACTGAAAACTATTCAGTTATAAAATGTACTTATTTTTTTCAGAAGTAAATGAATTCTTTCTGAGTAAATAAATAAGTAAACAATAATAGTAATAAATAAAAACAGTATTACTCAATTCATATTGTTTAGTTACTCTCACATCCATTTTTGTAACTATGCTGCATTTACTTTTCAAATACTAAAATATTGTGGATCTTGAACAAATTAATGCAGATCCTTATTGTGTATTTTATAAATAAAATATAATAAAATAGTTGGATTTTAAATTAATAAATCTTTAATTATTTATTAAATAAACTCTGCTTATGTAAATTTTGTCTTCATTTTCTTGTTGTTTAATTCATTTTTCAGTAAACATAATCATGAACAATAAAATAATTGCAAGAATGCCAGATATCTTTAAGCTCCTTCTCTACCCAATTTTAATGTTTTCGCAAGAATAAGAAAATTAATGGTATCAGAACAATAACCATATTGATGTTAAATTCAAAATTAGCTTCATTAACTAACTTAAATAAATAACGTAAAACTTTTCTTTTTTCATGCTTATTTTTATACTTAGGTTATGCCTGTCTCATTTGATATTGAACTATATTTTACTGAAAATAATTTAGGTATGCATTTAGTTACTTTGTTCTCTTGAAAACATTTATTATTTTGAATAATTTTTTATAATCTAAGCATTTACCTAACTAAATGTTGTTTTAATTATTTTTTTCTATTTAACTTCTTCACATTCATTGATCTGTTGTTTATGTGCATATCTTTTATACACAGGGATGTAGTAGAGGGTATACGGTGGTATACGCCGTACACCTTCTTGATTTTTTTAAGGAACACCGTATACCCTTTGTTTCTCAAAAAAGCTATAGTAAATATACTGTAGGGTATACCTTCTGCTTTTAGCGTATACCCTCTGCTTAGAGCGTATGCCTTCTGCTTTTTTTATGACTACACCACTGTTTATATATGATCTTTAAGAAGTAATAACCTCATAGGACATAATCCTTTACAGCAGTGCTGTCCAACATGATGACCTAAAGAAATAAAATTCCATTTTAAAGATAATTTTCCCCTAAATCATTAACGTTTGCATGCGATTTTTATTGTATACGAAATTAAGGCTTTTCCTCTTTAAATGTTTTTGAGATCCTTCTCCCCCTTCATAAACATGTAATGCTAAATTTGCTGTGATTTATATTTTCCCATAGTTTACTTTTACATCACAAGCTCCTTATGGCTGCATTGTGAGTCATGCATATATCTTGTACACCATCATAATTATAGTGAGAAATATTGTTGCATGTTTGCAGTAATGTGAATAATGACATCCTTCCCATAGCTGCCACTTTTATGCTTTTTAAAATCATATAAACATGTTTTTGACCTCCCATCACCACAACCATGAGGAAATTTACTATGTTATGTGCTGTGTTTATTTAAAGAAATATAGTGCTATATATTAAATAAAATCTCAGGTTCAAACATGTTTATTTGACTTTAAAAAAGTATAGAAATTGACAGCCATGTTAGCAGCTAAGGTGCATCACTGCTTACTGAAAAGTTGGACAGCCCTGCTTTACAGAGTGGAAAAAGAATTAAAAAGTCAGGAAAAAGTCAAGGCAATTCGACAAAATGTGTGTTTGCTTTCATCCTGCTCGTGAGATTGATTCATCATAGTACAATTAAAATAGGTTTTTTTCAGAGAGAACTGATGGCTATTCACCGAATTTTGGAAAGAACTATGTTATGCACTGGAAATGAAGATCCGATGAGTCCCCCAAAAATAGAGTTGTTTGAC
Organism: Maratus speciosus; assembly: GCA_963932465.1. Taxonomy (NCBI): domain Eukaryota; kingdom Metazoa; phylum Arthropoda; class Arachnida; order Araneae; family Salticidae; genus Maratus; species Maratus speciosus. The sequence continues at coordinate 91,765,146 of OZ010789.1, read as the reverse complement.
CATATTTTGGTGTGCAAAAGGAGGGGGCATTGTAACTCAGAGGGAGGAAAAACTCAAATTTTTTAAGAAGGTCAAGTGGGGTATCGTTTATTATGTATTTTTAAATTCTGAATCGAAAGACACCATCCCCAAGTTGATACTATCATTTATCACAAAGTTACAGCAAGTTTTATGAATACAGAGTCAAAAATTATACTTTATTATTGAGCATGCATTGTTACATTTATTTTACCTTCAAAACATGTTCTTTGTATCATATTAAATAATCTCAAACTCACGTCCTCAAAATAGCAATAATTTAAATCAGAGTCATCTGAGCCTTCTTCAAGGTCATCAAAGTCGTTCAAATCCATTTATTCATAATTTTGTTTTTATCAAACTAATCATGACTTTGTATTCATAAAACCTGCCATAACTAACGAATGATCGTATAATTAAAAAATACATAATAAATTATTCCCTACTTGACCTACCTAAAAAAAAAAAAAAAAAATTCTAGTTCCTCTTCCTCTTTGGTTTAAATTAAAATAATTTAATTTAAAGGGAAAACAACTTTTTTTTTTTTTTTTTTTTTGACTAACCAGTTCTTCATTTCTAATGCCAAAGCGAATTTCTTCCCAAATTTTTGTGAATGACCACCAGTTGTCATATATTATTCAATTTTTGGCCTATTTTACCTGTACTATTATTAAACAGGCAATAAATGGAATGAAGCCTATTTTGTCTTATTGACTAGTTTAACTTTGATATTAGCCAATAATGAAATGAGACAAGGAGATCAATTAAAGATTTACATGGACCGAAAATTTCAAGCACAGCCCTTTTTATTTCTTTTTGTAATTTAATATTTTATTACATTCACTGGCAATTATTGACTGCCTTTCCTTCAAACGTCGTTCACCGGGTCTTCCAAGGATTGTTTTCCAAAACTAGTTTTATCCCATACAGGATATCCGATCTTATTCCAAGAAAATGAGGCTCTCAAAACAAGTCATGAAAAATACACCTATAAATGATAATAGCAGTTTTATTGTGGGAAGGAAATTCTTATTTAAGACTTCTAAAATCCAAAGCAGCTTCTTTCTGGCACATTTCTGAATTCATTCTTGTTTGGAATATCATGAAATTTGCAGGTGGTCTGATTCAGAAACTGTAATTGCATAGTATTTCCCCCTTTTTTATATGGCAAAATAACATTCAGAAAATAGTCAAAGTTTGCATTTAGAATTGAATTTCCAGATGCGACAGTGCTGGAAAACAGAAAAATCTGTCTTTTATAACTCAGTAACTTATTTATTTATTAAAAAAATGGAAACCTCAATTTTGATTCCAAATCATTTGAATAGTCAGCCCTGCCAATTTTATAAGTCTTTGCGTTTAAAAATGTGTCGGAAAGTTTCATGTTTGTTGAGCAGGGAACTTGAAAATCACCTTAACCCCTTGACTGCCAGGCTTAATTTTGCTGGTGAAGGGCTATATACCAGGCTATGCAGCGTAAATTACTATTTACCCTCGACCAGTACCCTGTTATATCAGTTACATATCACAGACCAATCCGGCTCAAATATGCAACCATTATTGTGTAGTGAACGACATGTGGCATCTGCGTAATGGTCGTTGTGTACGTCCTGGCAGCAAGTGGTTAATACGCTATACAATGATGCAATAGCTTTCAATAACTTTAAATGTGTTTATGTTTAAGAATTTTTAAAACAAGCAAACATAAAAAAAAGCTTTCGAACACAGAAACTACACAAATGTCATGCCAGTATGAAGATACTGTATTGGCCACTTTTCTTCCTAAGAGCTAAGTATTTCAACAATTGTCTGATAGAAGTCTATTCAAACTGAGTCAAAACTGAGATATCTGTTTTCACTTGCCTGTGTGATTTTATTCTATTTTCCTTTACTTTTTTCTTTTATAATCTCTCAGCGTCATCCAGCCATAAAAAAGATAAATGTTACAAATCAAATTCAATATTTGACTAATAAATACCATGTTACCAAACATGCTGTAAATTTATCAATAAATATATCTATAGTGTGATCTTTCCGAAAATTTATTGATTATTTAAGTTACATTTTTAGACCTGAGACTGTTTTATATGTGTGCCTTTTTGTTATCTGTTGTAACCGATTATATTTTCTAAGTTATGTTAATTGGCTTGAGCAGGAAATTTTAAAATTAGGCAACAATCAGCACAGCCTAACCTGATTCTTGCAAAAAATGTCTGTATTATGAATCCAACATTATCCTCCAATTAAAATTCCTTTAAAGAAAATATTGCATACATATTGATGCAAAATCTTGAAATTTAACTTTTTTTTTTTTTTTTCGTATTTTACAGGGTGATCAATTTAAAAGAGTACCCATTGGTTTTTCTTATTACCCTTAAATCTGATGGATGTGGCAACTACTCTAACACTGAAGTATAATTCTTTGAACCTTGTTTAAATGTGGGAAACAAATCCCAATACTGTTGGACTGTTACAACTTTATTTGTGAGGTAAAACAGAAATAGAGACACACAATGTTACTTAATCTTGTGATAATTTTATTTTTGAAAAACACAATTTAATTCTAATTTTTTACATTATCATTCCTTACAGCAAATTTTGAAAATGTTCGCCACCATTTTGAATGCAAACATGAACACGAGGAACTAAGTTTTTTGACACATTTTGCAACATTGTTGGTGTTATTGACGAGATTTCTTCAGTTGTGATTTGTTTTAATTCATCGATGTTTGCAGGACTTCTCTGGCAAACCCTATCTTTGAGATAACCCCACATAAAAAAATATAACGGGATGAGGTCTGGTGACCTTGGTGGCCATAGGCTTTTTGAAATTAAACAATTTACTGAAATCATTTGCACAGCATCAGATTAAAAATTACTAGTGATTTTCATATGAATTTATGTTTAAAAAATGAGCTTTCGCATTTAGAAAATGAAAAAAACATTACCTGCACATTAAATATAGACATATTAAATAAGTAATGATGTTGAAAGTCTTGCTACGTATATTATAGATGGGAATAATACAAACAAGTGGGTAAGTGTGATCATAGATTGCACAAAGGGTTTCGTTTAATATTCCTTTCAAAACGTCCAGTATATTTATCGCCATGGAACACCTTCTAAATTTTGGCAAACCCTTCCTAAATTATCGTAAAGCTTCAAACAGATTCGCCTTGTTATATTTCCTAATTTTGTTCGTGCCCCCCCCCCCCTTGTGGGGGGCGAAGTGGTGTAATAATCACCATGATTTTTGACGTGGCCTGATGTTTAAAATTTTTGTTATCTTTTATAAGCTATATTAAAGTTTCAAACAGATCATCCAGCTATGTTTCCTAATTTTGTTCGCGCCCCTCCCTCACCCCCCCCCCCCCTCGAAATGCAACACGCCATTCTTCTTTATACTTTTTTATCATGTGTTATAAAGTATCTTAAAGTTTAAAACAGATCGCGTTGTTAGATTTCCTATTTTAAATTAAATCACAGTCTGTTAGTTCCACATTCCATCACCAGGGAGCGCACTCTATTCTCAACAAAAGCGTATCTGAATGGAACTCCTTTACACAGCCCTGTGAACTCACACGACGCTGGCACTTAAAACGCTGGCATCTCCTCCATAATATACTTACACGGACCCTCTTACTAAACAAACTAAACACATCCATAAACACCTTTTTGAAATTTCAATACTAACTACGTAGCCTGGGCATGCAACAGCTTCAGCTGCTCCTTGTCGCGTAGGGGATCTGTTCTGGTGGAACGAATCTTGTCTTGTAATTTTTTTTTCGCCTTTCTTCTCTTACCCACTCCCTGTTGCATTAGGTTTTTTTCACCTGGTAGGTGAGGCCCCGACACGGGATTTTATTTACATACCACCCACTGTTGTGATTCTGGCGGCTTCAGCTCTGCCTGAAAACTGTATTTTTTTTTTTTTGTTAATTTTTTTTTTTTTAAAAGACATTAATAAAGGCGACCGGGAGGGGCACTGTGCTCTACAGATTTGGTTTCCTTGTCTGAGCTGTCCTTAGGCAATCAAATATCAGTAGATATGTTACTCGAGGGGGTGGCGGTCTTCAGTAAGAATTTAAGATGTTTGTTGAAATTACTATTCGGAAATAGTGGTAATTTAACTTTTGACATATTTATATTTAATAAGTAACATGTATCTGAGAACTCCGTCAAAGAAACGCACCTGAAACGAAATGAAACAAAAAGGTAAAAAAAAAAAAAAAAAAGAAATATTTTGTCCCTCCCCCTCTTCCCACCTACCCGAAATTTCATGCACCATTTTTTATAAACTTTTCTTATGTGTTATAAACTATCTTAAAGTTTCAAACAGATCGCCTTGTTAGATTTCCTATTTTAAATGAAATCGCGGTCTGTTAGTTCCACATTCCACAACGAGGGAGTGCACTCTATCCTTAACAAAACTGTGTCTGGATGTAACTCCGTTAAACAACCTATCACGAGATGAGGGTGTGGCGGTCTTAATCAAGAATTTAAGATATTTGCTTAAATTACTATTCGAAAATAGTGGTATGAACACTTATAAAATTTTTGATATTGAATAAGTAATAGTTTTCTCATCGCACCATCAAAAAACCACACACAAAACAGTACAAAACGCCCTGTTATACTGCCTAATTTTGTTCGTACCCCTTCCCGCCTTTCAACCAGACTGTGACGCGCCATTCTTTTTTATAATCTTTTACTATTTGTTATAAATTATCTTAAAGTTTCAAGCAGATCGCTTTGTTAGAATTCCTACTTTAAATGTAATCGCGGTCTGTTAGTCTCACATTCCTCCATCAGGGAGCACACTCTATTCTTAACAAAAGTGTATCTGAACGAAACTCCTTTACACAACCTATCGGTAGATACATGGGTCGGGGGGGGGTGGGGGGTGGGGGTGTCTTAACCAAGAATTTAATATATTTGCTGAAATTACTATTCGAAAATAGTGGTATCAATACTTCTGACATTTTTATCTGGCATAATTAACATTTATGGTGTATTTTTAAAAATCGGACACCGTTCAGAAGAATACTGCTATGAAACATCACGTGACTGCTTTTTAAAATAAGTATATAATAGAAATAAATCAGTTAGTGAAATTAGCACCCCTCCCCTCCCTACCTGAAATTTCACGCGCCATTTTTTATAAACTTTTTCTTATGTTTTATAAACTGTCTTAAAGTTTCAAACAGATCGCCTTGTTATATTTCCTAATTTTAACAAAATCGCGTTATGTTAGTTCCATATTCCACCACCAGGGAGTGCACTCGTGCACTCTATTCTTAACGAAACTATTGGAAGGAAACTCCGTTAAACAATCAATCAGTAGATATGGTACTCGAGGTGGTGGCGGTCTTAATAAGAAATTAAGATATTTGCTGAATTACTATTCGGAAATAGTGGTAATTAAACTTTAGACAATTTTATATTAAATAAGTAGCATATATCTCAGGACTACCTCAAAAAAGGCACCTAAAGCGGTCAGAAATGCTAACTTTTTAAGTAGAAATCTAGCGACCCCCCGCCCCCTCCCCGGAATTTCACGCGTCATTCTTTTTTACACTTTATCCTATGTGTTATAAAATATCTTAAAGTTTCAAACAGATCGACTTGTTAGATTTCCTAATTTTAACAAAATCGCATTATGTTCGTTCCACATTCCACCACCAGGGAGCGCACTCTAATCTTAACAAAAGCATATCTCAACGAAACTCCTTCATGCAATCTTTCCGTAGATACATGGGTCAGGATGGTGGACTAAGAATTTAAAACATTTGCTGCGGTAACAAACGCTAAGATTTAAAAAATAAATCTATCTCTCCCCTCCCCCCCCCCCCCCCCACACACACACACACACACACCTCCTCAAAATATCACACTCCATTCTTTTTTACACTTTTTCTTATGTGTTATAAACTACCTTTCAAACAGATCGAGTGGTGGTCTTAACCAATAATTTAAGATATTTCCCGAAATTACTATTCAAAAATAGTGGTATGAATACTTGTAAGCTTTCTGATGATGAATGAGTTATACTTATCTCATAGTGCTGTTCAAAAACCCCACGCAAATTGTTAGATTTCCTAATTTAAATTATTTTGTGGTTAAAAAAGCATGTGTCTCCATTTTAATTGACGCATTTGATAGCAATAAACTGATTAATTAAATAATAATTAATATTTCAGCTTGTAATTAAGATAGGACTTAGAAATGGGTATCAATGAAATCAGTGAAAATTTTCACATCGGGATGCCAAAAAATTTAATCAAAAAATTTTATATTTAAAAAGTTAAATTTCGTATTAAAATATCCTACTCTGGAAAACCGCAGTTTCGTCATGTCTGACACCTGCTTTCCCGCCAAAATGAAATGTTTTTTTCCTTGTCTTTCCAGTTAAAGAAATTAAATTTTTATCGATTGATTTTTAGTGGATATTTTAACTTATACACATCGCAGAAATGTGAACTTTATACCAAATGAAAGTAGATTTTTTTCCGCATCTGTCTACCATTTACAAATTTCTCGGACCAATACTTTCTGATATGTGATTTTGCTTTAAAATGTCCACTTCATTTTTCGGCTTAATTTCTTCCGTTGTAACCGTACATTGGCTGATTTTACTGGCAACCCTTAGGAGAAACTCTGATGATTTGGAGAAGGTGCGTTTGTACCTGCGTTAAAAAGGTTAATTGGTTAATTTTAGAAGTTAATTAGCCCGTAATTCGGTTAATTACCAACTTTTTCAAAATTTTATGATTTGTCGTTTGATGTGAGGTGTTCAGTTATAAGTACCCAAAATTTCAAGTCTTCAACATGTATAGTTTCTGAGAATGGGCTCTGTGACGGACGGACAGACAGACAGACAAAGGAGTCAGATGAACAAAACCCTAAAACAAACGGGTACTCTTTTAAATTGATCACCCTGTATGTTCAAAGCCATAGCATATGAAATTACAATACTAGTTAGAATGTAATTTGACAATTTATTCAAATGACTCAGTAATAAATTTAATGTAGTTTAGAGGGAAACAAAAAAGGGTTAAATAAATCATAGTTTTCAAGCTCTGTTTTCTAGAAAAGTGCTCATTGTGTTAATTGTTGTATTAATTTGATGATACTTAATAACAGGATGAATATTCTTGATTAAATATTGTAATTTAACAACTTTTATGAGTCAGGATTTCTACAGAATGTTTACCCAGCCCGGCTGGCAAAATGAAGGCGAATTTTTAAATGGGAGAATTAGAATGATTTTTCCAATGGGTCGGGCCGATAAAAAAAATTAACACATAGTAATTTTAAAATATACTGTAAAATTATCCCCAAAATATGTATGCAGTATTATTCTTTAAAAGAATCTTAATTGTATGTTTAGAAAAATCTGAATATTTTGTAGAAATTGAGTCAGGCTTCATTTAATTGGTTTTCCACAGGCTGGGCCTGTTTTCACTAATTTTCGTACGGGCCGGGCTCAGGCCGAACTTTTAATTTTTTCATTGGGCCGGGCCGAGCCTGGGCCTGGAAATTCCGGCCCATGCAGACCTCTAATATGATGTATATATTTTCTCCCCTTATGAAAAATAGATAATTATGTTATACATTAGTAATTATCATATTATAATCTCATTAATAATAAATTGCCTGATGGTGAGTAATTTCTTAACATTTTAGAAGAGCTCAAAATATGCAATTAAAAAAAAAAATTCTAATTTTCTAAATGAAGTAATGAATTGCATTACGGGAATTTCAGACTATGATAAAGATTATATATTGGGGCATTATTTTATTCAAAATTAATGCTTTTTCTAAATTTATTTTCCTTATTTCACTTAAATGCCTTTATTCAAAACGATATCCCTTTTATTTCTAGTCTAAGCACGATTTTATCCTTGCAAAAGTACTCTTTTATTTATATCACTAATGGTCCTTTTAATTCCACGATCTTCGTTCTCGCGGTTGTTACAATAAAATCGAATGTCTGCTGTAGCTGTCTGGCTTCTGAGAATAAACAAGAAGTGCACATTAAATGTATTTTCACATCTGTGAGGAAAATGATGTTTATGGGTATTTCACCAGTTAATTTCTCCATTCTGTCAACAATTATAGGTTTGCTTTTTTGTCATTCTTATTTAATAAATTGTCAAGTGTGGCTCCCTTCCTTGGTATTTGTTTGGTTCAAATTTTAGTATGGCTCGCAGCCTAACTGATAATTTAGTGTTTGGCATCTTGGCTTGATACGTATGCATTTTTGACATTTTAAACTTTCTTAGACTGAGGTCTCCTCTAATCTTGGCACTGTAAAGAGCTACTAATTTTTTGGACAGTTAAGGAGATCACCACTAGCACCCATCCTTAAGCCTTAACTTCCTTTCAATAAATACATTTTCATGGAGACCTGCTTTCTGAATTATTACCTGCTGGTTTTCCAGGAAATGGATCTTCTACTGTGTTATTGCTTATTCATTACAGCATCAAAGGTGCTACTGCTATATGTGTGATCCCAATGCAGTCAGACTTACATTTTGAACAATAAAAAGATTACGTGTATTTCACTATTGGTATTTTATGAACTGCAGAGTATAAACTACTACATACAGACATACTTTTTTATTATTCAATCACAATAAATTTTCGTGTGAGTTACAGAACTTTAAGATTAATTTATGCATAGATTAGGGTTGCATCCAGAAATAGAAAATAATAGAGCTTAGGTTTTCATTAAATAAAACATTTTCTTCACCATATATATCATTTTGGCTTCTTTCTTTCCTTGTGACATAGCGAATGCTTCAATATCAGGAGCCAACTTACCATTTTTAAAGTATGTCTTTGTGGTGATGGAACATTTTATATTAGCTAGGTAATAGTTTAACAAACATATTTGTAATAGATGCCTGATTGTCTGACTCTTGCAGGATCATGAAATATGTTGTATAATCAAAATTCAGATAATTGGAAAGACAGTGACACTTTTTTGGAGTACAAAAGTTAAACAAAAAATAAAAATATTATAAATAACTATAAGCTTTAGCAGGGCTCTCAAATAATAATCCCTTTCGCCCCTAAAGTCCCCTTTAGTCACTTTTTATGCATTTTGGCCCACTTAGTCCCCTTTCTATGACTGGAAAAAAAATTTACTAATGTGGAAAAATCGCAGCAAAATGCAAAAAACTCTAAAAATCATTAAAAGTTCAAATATCACTGGGGAAAAAAATTACTACACTAGGCTAAGACATTGTAACCAGAATTCTTTCACGAATATCAAAAAATCACCGCAGAATGTGAAAAAATGTTTAAAAACACATTGAAAATTTCTAAAAATTCACAAACTACAAAGAAAAAAAGATTACTACATTGAAGTTTAAAAACGAGTGTAAAAAAAAGTGTTTTTTAACATTTATTTTCTGCAGCACAAATGAAGATTGTAGCTCTGTGTTTTTTACATGTTTTTTATTATCATTTGAAGAACATTTCACAAATTTTTTAATCAAAAATTGATGATGTGGCTCAAGTTGCATAGGCTTATGTCCTAGACTATGCACATGCACTTCCAACTGGGTGGGATCCGTTAGATCATCAGAGTCATCTGCAATCAATTTATGTTAAGGATCATGAATTTAAATATGATTGCCTTCATGCACTTTGAGTTAAAAAAGTTGAAAATAAAAAGTTTGCAACCATCTGGGGAAAAAAAGGTCTATTTTTTACCACTTTATTCGCACTTTAGAAGCGCTTCTAAAAGCGTTTATTTTTTATTAAAAAGGCTGAAAGTGTTCAAAGCTCTAATAAATTATGTTCCCTTTAATTCAAAAGAAAAACATAGCAAGATCGGTGTAATAGTTTTTTGCTCTCTGATCCCGTCCATTTTTCGTAAAATGTGTTTATAGTTTTACAAATGTTTAAACATGGTGAAAATATTTTTAATGCAACTTACATTCAGTCCGATATTCCAGGGCCATGGAGGAAACCCTCTTCTTCCTCAGACAGTAAATTTTGCTGCATCTGCCTCGATCGTTGTTCCAAAATAGCTGCTTATGCCACTGGGGTCATATTTCGTTCATCACGGTTATCCATATTTTTTTGCCAGTGAATGTGCATATGGTCCAGTAGTTAATCCCATTGAAGTCATCATCTTAAAAACTGAAATATAATCTTCATTGAAGATGCTTGTTGCTATATGTTTCAATTTCAATGATTTTGGCACACAATGCAAAATGACACCAATTTCCAAATGCAAGTGTTCAAACTTTCATTTGAATTTTGTGTGTTTCCTCCTAAGCGTCTATGAAGCAAATCATCTTTAGAAAGAGACTCATAGATTGATTGAAAAAAAAAAATCAATTTTCCCAACTAAAAAAGATGTCTTAAGCATTAAATAACTACGAAAGAACTTCGAGTTTGACCAAATTGCTTTACAGACTATAGAAAATAGAAAAATGCAAATAAATAAAAATTGATTTTTTTCAACTGAAAAAAAGCAAATTCCCTCTTAATAAACTGGGCTAAAAGAATGAAACCTGAATCCTTTTATGGATGTAAAGAAATATCCGAAGAATGAAAAAAAATGTTTAACAATCGCAAAAAAATTTTTTAATTCACTGTACGAATTCTGAATAAATTTTATTGAAAAGAAGGCAACATTTACTGTATTGGGTTAAAAACTTAAACTAGATTCCATTTACTAATGTTAAAAAATCACTAAAAATTTAGGAAATCGGAAAAGACAAAATGTACTATAGTGGGTTAAAACATTGTAACTGGAAATCTTTCACAAATGGGAAAAAATCGCCACAGGAAGTGAAATTCTTTGTTTTTTTATTTACTTTTTTAAAATTGCTATCAATTCAAATTGGAATCTCAAAATATGCCAATATTTCCATAATTTGGTTTTTATCACGATTACAATACTTTCCTTACACTGTATGTGTAATTATATGTACACTACACTGTATGTGTATGCAAAGTAAAAGTGTGGTTAAACTACAGCTTATTTTTTGGGAGGCACAAAAACAGAGCTATATATATGAATGAGCTATATATATGATATTACTCTTGAATGTAGCTCATTTATGCACAATCCTATTACCGGCAGTACCACAGAATATTAGGCCTCCAGTACTTTTTTTTTTAGAAATTAAACCCTTTATGAAACTAACTATATAATATACTTGAATATGAATGAGTGTATTGTAATTAATTTCATAACATATAAAATTAATATTGGAAATATATTTATATATTATTTTTCCATTACATTTAATTATATTTTCTTTAATTTTGCTTTAGATTTAGGTGATATTGTAAAAAAAATCTTATGAAATTTTAGGGTATATCTGGCCTATGCACGACTCAAGAGCGTGCTGCGATTTCCTACAATTTTATCTCTTGTTATGGGAGCATGACCTGCTCTACTATTATTAAAGTATTGTATTTATTGTGTTAATTTATAGTATTAAAATTGGATTAGTATTCTGCTGCTTATTATAAATCAAATTTTCATAATGCTGAACAAAAGATTTCCTAATGTAGCTATTGCTTAGATAAAATTAAAAAAAAAAAAAAAAAAAAATGTGTAAAAGTAAAAAGTTTTTTTTAAAAACACTATTTTATACTAAGCATTCAATGTTATCTTAAAAATCATGCCTAATTTCATGACAGCAGTTCATGTTGTTCCAAAAAACATTCCATTGCAATATGTTAATATGGAATGGGCAGGTGTGTAGTGGAGGGTATACAGTGGTGAATGCCGTATATCTTCAGAACTTTTTTTAGAACCTCCATATACTCCCTGTTTCTCAAATAAAGCTATAGCGTATACTCTAGACATGACATTCATGATTTTAGCATGTACCCTCTATTTTATTTTATGACTATAATACTGGGAATGGGCACTGGTTATAGAAGTTCACCACTTTGATTTATGCTTGGTAGAAAGTGCAAGATCATGAATTTATTTTATAAAAAAATATAATTTTTTGCCCCATTTCTTTTTTAAGATTTGGTGATGTGACAGGAAAGAAAATAAAAGCATTCTTTAAGCTGTCTATTCAGCATTTGTAATTTGTTTTCTCAGCATATAAATCATAGTTTAATATTAAACTATTAATTAATAAAGGTGTATTAAAAAATCCTTACTTTCTTTGCTTATTTACATTTTATTTTCTACTTTTTTGGTCTTAAGATACCTAATTATTGCAGTTTCTTAGCCAGTTGCCCTTTTATAACTGTGTGAACATAGTTTAACACATAATGAATTCTATCAATGTTATAACTTGTATAGAGTTGTAACCATAAAGAATATTAGGTGATATGTCACCTGTTGCTGGCTAATGGAAAAATGCCTTAAAAATAATCTATTAACTTATAAATTTCTCAAACTGTTAAAACATCGTATTTTCATTGGAAACACACCTGTGTGCACATTATTTTTATAATCCTAACATATCAAGAAAAGAGTAAAAAAATCTATTACAAAATTCCATCTTTACGTACATGAGCCAACTTAAGTTAAATAAAAGTTTAAAAACAAGACATGGCTTGTGTATGAATGATTTTTCATTTTGTTGCTTATATTTATATTTTGGCTATATCGGACAGGAGAAGAGAAACAACAAGCATTTTACTAAACATGTTTGCTCATCTTTATTGCTTGTTAGGTAAACAAGCTCATCAAACTTTTTATTGGGTTATCTCTCATGTGTTGTACAGGGAGAGTTACCTGATAAATTTGCATATATTTTGGGTGTTTTCTTGTTTTCAAAATTCAACCTTTTTTGCTTTGTTCCTATCGGTTCAGTTCATTGAAGCTTGAATTAATTCCCTCCTAGATTAGGGAGAATGAATACCCAATTTTTCCAATGTGATCTTTGAAAAGTTAGGCAAGCAAGAATATGCAACAAAATCCTCTCTTTCAGCAAGTTTAAACAACTTTTGTTGAGTACAATGTTGTGTTGAGAAAAATGTTGGATGAATGACTTCCATATGCTATGGCCATTAACACGTTGAGTGCTATGCAAATTCTTAGGGGTCAGGCCATGTGCGTTGCTTAGAAGCGCTGGTATTGTGGTATAGCAATGCATTAAAATGCATTGATATATAATTCTATAATAAATAAAAGTTAATTAAATTTTAAATAAACTTTCAGTAATTACTTAAAACAATATAATTTTTTTAGTTTATATCATATTTTACACTGTTACTCACCGTTGACTGATGTGGCGCTCAACATGTTAAAAACTGTTTTTTTTTTTAGTAATCATGAAATCAGTTAAAAATTTAATTCTAAATTTTAAAAAATAAGAAAGAATATCGCTACAACTTGCATATTTATTTGTAATATTATATTCCATTATATTTTTTTTCAAAGTTTTAAACATATGTACCTGCTTTTAATAATCTCAAGTTAAAGACAGAAAAAAGATATTTTTTTTCTTGTATTTATTTGGCGACATATTTATGATTACTCCTTTTCTAATTAAAATCAAACCCAATAAATAATAAATTTCATTTTTATAAAAAACAAAATACAAACTATGTGCATTCATTAGTAAAACTATAATTTTCTTGAAATTTCTTTTTAAACCAACATTAAAATCTATGTTTAATTGGAATTTTTAAAGCCTATATTTGGATAATAAATTGGTATTTCACAGGTTTCAGAGAGATTATATTTCTCTATTCCTATATTCTAAGAAAATTAGAAAAATCTACCTGTATTTTAGCAATTATAACTGGATTTTTAAATGACAAGCAAGTAGTGTTCCACATTGTTAACAAATTTGGTAGAAGTAAGAAAAAAGGCTGTGATTTCCTAATGCTTTTATTTGTAATTAATTGTTTATAGGTAAAGTGGTCTTATTTTCATCATACATTACTCTTACCTGTATATGTATATGAAAAAAGTTATTTTAATCTCTACACGAGGGCTGTGACAGCACCTGTCATGCTTTAACATGTATCTCTCTATTCTAAAAAAAGTAACGTTGTCACTGCTGCAGTAGATGAATTTTTTGTGACCGGAGGTCTTTCTTCGCTAATATTAAGAAAACTACCGCTTACATAAAAATATGAAAATTGGCAGTATTATACAAAAATGTTTAATAAACATGCTGAAGCAAACAGTTTTTGAATCAAAGAATTATTTTAAGAGATATTTAATGTTAAAGTTAGTCAAAATTGTTCCTTAACCCCTTCACAGTCGCTTAATATTTGGAAAACCCATAAAAAAAGTACCTATTTTTTTTATTACAGAAATTGAATAATTATAAGGTTTCTAAATAAAATATGCAATTAGTTTTTTTTAAGGTGAAAAAAAAAAGATGTTATAGAACAAATTCATATTTGTAGAAAAGCCATCATGTGAGAATTCTGTGTCTTAATGTTTGTTTTACATCGTACAAATTAATGCAAATAAAATCTTTATTTTTCAAATCTTAGATCTTTATTTATCATCATCACACACATTTTTGCAAATAATATTTGAAATAATATATATACATTAAATTTAGATTATTAATAATTTTTTTAGTTTTACTTATTTCGAAACATGCAATACAAAGCCCAACATTACAGTCAGCGCAAAAGCCAATCCCGAACGGCAATATTCAAAGACTTCACACCGAAATGCCAGTTAAATTTTTCTCATTTCAGAAGTTTTTCCAGCAATAAATCTCCAGCCCGGAAATATGACGGGAGCGAGAATTAAGGGGTTAAAAAATGTTTTATAGGAGCAAAAACTATACATAGGAATTTAATCATTTTTTCTAAGGATATACATTAGAAACTTGCAGTGTGCAGATTGCATTTATTTTTTTAATTTGACTCAATTTTTGAAGGTTTATTTCAATTTTAAATTCAAATTTTCTGCATTTCCAGACATATTTTAGAAAAAGTTGTTTTAAATTATTTGCAATTGTAAAAACAGCGCAAAGAATATTTCCTTTAAATTAAAAATTTATTTTATGAACATAAAAAAAAACTTTGAAATTAGCATTAAATGATTATTACATGTTAAAAGAGGAAAATATTGAAAATTATGCCATAAAAATTGTTTTTACACTTGAATATTCAAAAAGAAAGAAAAGTATAAAATAATGAATTATTTAATGGGTGTTAAAAGCAGTCAATGGGGGAAATTACGTCCTATCAAATGATCAAATAATAACATTGACAAACAGTTTAAATTAAAAAATATATTTTCATGTACACAAGAGATTTATTTCATATTTCAAGATTACCTTTTGACTATTGTTGCAAATTTTAAGACAGCACAAATAATGATATTTCCTTTCTAACAATAAAAATATTTTTGCATGAATATTACAAAGAGAAAGAAAAGTTTGGTGAAAATTACGTTAGATTTAAACGTTACTATTTAAAATCTCTTATTTAAAAGCATTTTCTTATAGCATTGTTAAAAAATACTGGAAAGCAAAGACTCTGTTTACTTAGTTCATTTTATATTAGTTGATTTTCCAATGCCTAACTAATCTTATTTAATCAAACACGAAAACAGCGATTAACACCAGGTGATTCGGCCTTAAAATCCCTCAGTAAAAAGGAAATGAATAGAAACCTGTTTATAGGGAGAGCGCCACTGTTTTTTTAATTATAATTCAATCTTCCATAATCTTTTTAAAGCCGATCAAATTAATGAATTTTTAGAGTCTGAACGAGGGTTGGCGAGCATTGCTCATAGGGAACAGTGCTCCCTAGTTCTTGAAAAATAAGTTTGTATTTCATAATGTAACCATTTTTTGATGATTCTCCCAATTATATATATTCTGCATATGTAGATTGTGCCCAGAACTCTTTAGTTGGATAGTTGGAGCTGCAGTATATACATATTTTTGGGTAGTCTGATATTTCACGTAGAAAGTGTTTGTAAACTGTTTTAACAATATAACAGCAGTATAATACCTATCAAGATGAAAATTTTTGTACATGATATCAGTGCGCTTATTCAGTCAAAAATATATGATGTCTCACTCCAAGCTGAATGCAGATTTTTGTTGATAAATTCACCAATAATGAATATTAAAAAATAATAAGTTTGTTTTGCGTCAAACATGATGACAGGGAGTGCTGAAAATTAACCCCATTTGTGCCCAAACAATACTGAAATAGGCATTCTATAATTCAGAATGCAGCTGATTTTATATATGAAGTCATTGTCTTAATTATAGTGTACTTCCCTTAATGTCATCACATTTGACACGAAACAAATTTAGTCTGCTGAAAATTTTGTTAAATTGTCTTTAATATTGTTAAAGCTATGAACAAAAACTAGGTTTGGCTTGGAATTAGACATTACTGAATTTTCGACAGAACAATTGGTGAACCTTTCCTATAGAAAAATTATTTATTTTGATGGTTACCATCACTTCTCTTAATTTGTTAAGACAGTTTTCAAGCATCCTGTATATAAATTTGCGAAGATAAGCGTAGAAAAATGTTGGTGTTTAATTTTATTTAGCCTTTTTTTTGGGGGGGGGGGGGGGGGTCATGTTAGAGGTCTGCACGGGCCGGAATTTCCGGGCCCGGCCCGGCCCGGTGTAAAAATTGAAAGTTCGGCCCGAGCCCGGCCCGTACAAAAATTAGTGAAAACAGGCCCGGCCCGATTCAATTTCTACAAAAAAAATCCGTTTTTTCTCGACATACAATTAAGATTTTTTTAATGAATACTACGTACATATTTATGGGAAAATTTTACAGCATATTTTAGATTACAATGTGTTCGCAAAGCAGAAAACACACAATAGTAAACATTAACGATTACACAGTGCTTTAGTCATCGTCTCTACAGACATTTCGAAATTCCAATAAGGATTCATTAAAAAGTTAATGTAGTTCAGAATAAAGGATTAAAAACATGATACCTTTTGAAGCTGTATGATAAAAAGTAGATTTGCGAAAATATTTCTCTCATTTTTAAGGCTTTTCTCAAATCGAAAGAAGTTACATTTCGACACATTTGAGAATTTATTTCTTTTCGGAAACGCGTAAGATTGGCAGGTATTCTTATTCAGAAACTATGTAAATGCCGTCTTTTTCATAGATAAAAGCAATATATCTTTCTCTGAAAATACTGCCAAAGTTAGCGTTATGAGTCGAATTTCCGGAAGCGATAGCACAGGAAAGGAGAAAAACGTGCAGTCACATGACAAGAATCTCTGTTATCTCTGTAAGTAATTTATCAAATATGGAGAAAGCTATTCGTTTCCAAATGCCTTCAATAGTCAGGCCTGTGAATTTTATGCCTTTATAGTTAAAAATGAGTCAGAAAATGTGTTTGAAAGTTTCGCATTGTTGAGCAGTGAATATGAGAACCCCTTAAGGTATATTTCCAAAGATACTGTTAACAGAAGTTCATTATCACTATTAATACTTTTACAAAACATAATACCTGTCCTACACATCCCGAGATCGATTAAGACCAGTTCCGTCCCGGCACGAGTCTGCTGAAAAAAAATTAAACCCGTAATCAGACATCTTGTAACTGTACGATGCCGATCTCTACGATGGACATATTACATTTCTGTATTGATGTTGTTAAACTCGCATAGGCTCGTGACACACATTTATACTTCTCGAGAAAATCATATTTATTGAAAATGGCTCGTATTTTATCTGCTTCGCTTGAATTCTTATATCGGGCCGATAGGCCCGATTAATTTTTTTTATCGGCCCGGCCCGGCCCGTTGAAAAAATTGTCCTAATTCTGCCGGCCCGGCCCGGCCCGTTGGAAAATTCGCCTTCATTCCGCCTATTTCTATAGGGAAAATCATCTAAGTGCGTCATCTAAGTGCACCTCAGTCACCGCGTCCCGAAAATTCACAAACAATATCTATCAACAATGTAACGTGCCAAACTTACACAAAAATAACTTTGAAGAGTACGATGTTTATATGAAACACTGGTTATAAAATCAGTTGCTATCATAGATTAATAACTAAAAAATATTAAAAATCAAATGCAAATTTTCTGTATATTGGAATCGGCTATTAAATGAATGAATTTTTAATTCGTAAATAGGATTTATTGATGCGATATGTATTGTAATAAGGGAAAAAATACCAGTTTTTATTTCATTAAATTTTAACTTATTATTAATGCAACATCTCGGTTATAATTTTCCAAGTTGCATTAAACAATGTACTACTAATAACGCATTGATGGAATTTTTGTTATTGTACGTTCGATGAAAAATGCTTTACATCTGGTTCGTATTTTGTTATTTTCACAAATATACATAGCTAAATTGGATCTATTTGCCATTTTATTACAATGACTGTCAAACGAAATTCAGTTGAAAAATACAGCTCTTTAAACTCGTATAGTGAGGCAAAATACAGGTCGAAACCGCTGCATAGCATGAGAGGGAGAAAAATTATTCTGATGTATGATGTGGTGATTGATGCAAAAAATAATTGCATTATTTGTGATCTGCCCGTATGGAACAAAATTTTATCTGTATAACGAATACCAAATTAAACATTTTCGTGTGCCAGAAATATTAGCTTATGTGCCATTGGTTCGCCAACCCTGACCTAGGATATGTGACAGAGGATAAATATTACGGTGATGTAATAAAGCATTAGTAGCACCAAGGTAAAATCTCCAGTTTATAAATAATAGATCCAGCCTTCGAATTCAGCAGAATGCATTGTCAGATATAAAAATCATTTATTCCTTTTTTTTTTTTTTTTTTTTTTTTTTTTTTTTTTTTTTTTTTAAACTTTCTGGATACATAACACCAGTGTTCTGAAAAACAGAGTCACACTTTTTAAAAATTTCAGTGTATGCTTATTACAAATTCTGCATCCGCATTTAAATTTGGGATGTAACAAATAATGATTTGGATGAATATTCAGCCAAAATTTAGGTCCAATACTGAAAATTCGCAGGCCAAATAAATACTAAGTTTTTTTTTTAAAACAGTATATATTGATGATAATGTTTTTAAATGTTAAATTGGAAATAAAGTAAAATAAAAATTGGTCTTATATTATTTGTATGTTTAAAAATTTTAACAGCTTGATATATTTTTTAATAATATTTGAAACACCCTGAACCTGATGCTAATTAATAAAATAAGACTTTTATTAAATTTAAATTACTAAATGCATAATTTCATGTGTAGATACATAAAATTTATATTATATACATTTCAGCTAAAATAAGAACTTGTTATTATAACTGTTAAATGTATTTTTTGTTTAAAAAACTTGTTTCAATACAAAAATTTAAGAATTTGTATTTTATCCTTTTATACTCAGACATTTGAATTTTTTTCTGTAAATGTGGATTATATTACTTCCATTTAAAAATAAAATATAAGGTATATTCTTTATTTTTATTATCCAGCATACTTTTATACTTTCCTATATTAAATGTTAATGGAACCTTAATGGTTTCTTTTAAATGCACAATGCAAACATACATCAAGAAAAATATTTTTATGTATATAAACATCATTATGAACATCAGCATGAAAATGACTGCATGAATGTGTAAGAAAGTATGAAAACTATAGCAAATAAAAAAAATAATATGTTGAATCTATTCAGCTAAATATCCAACGTATTCGGCCTTAACTGAATAATTGGCAAAAAGGCAGAATAGCGAATAGTCATTACATCCCTAGTTTAAATTAAATCTTTTTGATTTAAAATATTTATCACCAGACAGTAATTTGTTTTTTGATTAAAATCAATGATATTTGTTATAATTTTCGAATGTAGATTATATTATCCCTACTAATGCAAACATTTCATTTCTTTTAACTAAAGATGACCTGGTGTTGCTGTCGCCGAAACAATACTAATATGTACACCACAAAATTTTCTTCTAGACCATTCTCTAATCTACTAATTTATAAAAGTATCGATGACTATAAAGCACAGTGCATTTCTTCAAATATAACATGAATTTACAGTTATCAAGACCACAAAATTCAATTTGTCATAAAAAGCATAGGGCTAATATTCCATAATCGAGTCCAGTCAAAAATTGGTGTAAAAATTGAGCAATTTTGGCGACTGTGTTAAAAGTATGTACAATAGTTACAAGAATGGAGTTAATAAAGCTACAAACCACATTCGCTAAATTGTATCAATGGACTGTGGATCCCGTTAGGAATCTTTTCCCAAGCATAGGACAGAAGCATCCATTGTTGAGTGATCTAACTTAATATAGGATTGGCATCTTTTTATGTCAAGGTACAGAATATGATGAAATAATATTCACTTTCAGATTAGATATGTTTTATGAAATTCTATAATTTATTCTTGAGATGTAGCTATAACAGAAATCGTGAAAAATGCAGCATAGCAGAGCCACCTGTTGGAATATAAATACCAAACCTAATAAGAACCAATTTATGTCAAGGTCGAATTGAATCTGGAGTTTGATTAAATTCTGTGCATTAGTTCTTGAGATAGTGATTGTAAAATTTGTGTCACACACAGATGTTCATACTCATTTAAAAAAAAAAAAATCCTTTGAATTTCTGAATGTAACACTAATTTTAGGTATATTTAAGATTATCATACTGGGTTCAGCCAATGTCGGCAAATAAACTAGTAAAAAATAATAACCCATAAAATAAGCAACATTTGCATTTATAAAGGAATATAATAAAAATATAAAAAAAAATCTAAAAAAAATCTGCTGCCATGCTGCACTGTTTTTGGTATTATAGTTAGTACTTTGGGGTATGATCTTATGGGAACACTATATTTCTGTTGGTGCGATGTAGATTATAGCTATTACATACCTGTACTTAAAATCAATGTTTTGGAGTGTCCTCACACTGGAAGATTAGTAGGTAAGAGGGAGGTACTGATCTGGGAGATTATATCTTTCTGGTAAGGATTAATGGAAACAAATAGGTTGGCAGTTATATTAAATTGAAATTGTCTTATTACTCAAGGAATTTTGGATTTAAATCCTTCAATAGATTAAACATGGACATTTTTAGTTGATCAGATTCCACATTAAATGGAAGTCCTAGTCTGTGTCCTCATGTGTAACCATAGCCATATAACCATATCACTCCCAACCAATGAAGCTAACTCTATGGATGTTATATAATAAATATAGAAACTTCTTTAAATGCTAGAAAAAATGATAAAGATATGAAGATGTAGAACATTAATGTACATTTATTTAAGGTAGAAAGAAAGATTGCTTTATTTGATGAAAGAATGGTTGGTTGTTTTTTGTGGTGCTACAGTCATTTTATGCATAATTTTTTTTCCAAGTATGTTCGTTGTTTCGAACCGAAGCTCGCAATCTGATTGGTAGTTGGTTGCTCAGTTTCAAGCATGTAGTTCTACCAGTTTTGCCGACTTTGCACTAGTTTTGACAAACAGAGTAAAGCAAAAATACATTTTCTACAACATAATGGGTAATATGCTGAATGTTATTTAATGCATTTCGTATAGTTATAAGTAATGATTTAACAATATGTCTCCTAAATACCTCTTTAATTAATTTTGTGAATGTTATATTTTTATTATATTAATTTTTATTTATTAAATAAAGATGAACGAACGTTTCTTTTTTTTCTCTTTAAAATAAAACTATTTAATTAATTTCTTTTTAATGAGTGTATTTAGGCAATATTGGGTTCATTTGCTTTTAGAAGGATGCTATTTAATGTATTTTATATATTTATAAATACAAATTTAGTAATATTTGCCTACAATTATTTTCTTTAAATTAATTTCCTGAAATGTTATAATTTTTATAACTAAGTATACTTAAATCTTGTTTTTATTTATTATATAAATTCTTCTAATACAAATGTATATTATACAAATTTGATACTTATACATTTTTAAATTGCAGCGGATTATTTATGACTAACTGCACTAAATATTTCTTTCTACTTTCATATTATTTATTAACTAGAAAGATAGCCCGTCAAAAATGACGGAGAATGAGATATAAAGATATATACAACACATGTACAAGAATATGAGTAGTTTTTCTCGCTTGTTCTGCAGTAATAGATGAAAATAACACAATTTAAAATGTGGAAATGTGTTGCCAAATTTTCTTCTTCGCCAAGGCAGTTTTTTCTATTTCGCCAAGACCCCTATACTGAAAAAAAAAAACCCGAGAATTTAATTTCTGTATCCGGCTATGTAAGGCACATTAAAATTGGGCAGTTAGGAGCTCAGATAGTCTAGAGACGGTTATTTTATTGGTAACATCAGAATGAAGATGTTAAGATGTACATTTACGTATATTACACATTAAATTTTGACCTATAGATTTTTAAAAAACTTTCAATGTGCGGAGTTTAAATTAAATAGCTGTGAGCTCGATTATGAAAGATTAATGGGTTTTCAATTAGGCAGCTATCGTTAGGCAGCTATAAAAAATGGGAGGGGGAAAAACTATTTTTCCCCCTCCCATTTTTTGCCCCTCCTACTTTGTGTTCTTTTGTTTTGATTATTCTCTTCTGTGATAGGCTGTTGTCTTTTACTTTCCTATTGGCTGTTGATTTCTAACTTCCTATTGGCTGTTTCTTCAGCTTGTTTCCTTTCCCTTGTCTCTCATTTCAGTCTTGCCTCTGCTTTCATAGTAGAAGGACGTCTTT
Source organism: Maratus speciosus (assembly GCA_963932465.1). Taxonomy (NCBI): domain Eukaryota; kingdom Metazoa; phylum Arthropoda; class Arachnida; order Araneae; family Salticidae; genus Maratus; species Maratus speciosus. The sequence continues at coordinate 91,742,504 of OZ010789.1, read as the reverse complement.
TTTTGCGCCTGACGAAGAAAGACTCAGATCTTTCGAAAGGCCTAGCGCATTTACAAATTTTTGATGGTGTTTCAAGAAGATTGTTTGTTCTAAATGCATATAGTTTTAATCACAAATAACAATTTTTTAATATAAATATTTTCTGCTTTAATAATTTTTATTTTAAATAATATTAAAAATTTATGGAAAAGTCATCTTAAAAAGTTTGAAAAAAGAAATACACTTTTTAGTATGGAAATGATGGAGGTTTCTAAGTAAATTTTTATAACTTAATTAAACATTAAAAAATATTCATTTTGCTAAACTTCCCAGTGCTTGGATTCGGTTCTCAAGTAACTGGAACTCAAGTTCTCAGATTTAAAGGCGAACGACATACTGCAACGCTAGTACGCATTCAACAATAAGCAGTTTAAAATAATATTTATATATAAACATTAGAAGTACTCTTCGCCAATATACACAATAACACTGACAAGGGCAACAACCAATGAGATTGTGAACTGCAACTCTGATCAATGAACATGCTTGGAAAAAAAAAATCACTTATTTTATATGCACAAGATCTTACTTAAACTTGAACATGCTTAAAGCAGATTCTGAACCACTACAAACATCCAATCCTGAAATAGTATTTGAATTTCCCACCTGTGTAATAGTAATCAGCACCTACCTGATAAAGAAAATTAATAATAAATTTTTGTTGAAGCTATTGTGTTTTCAACATTCTTTCTGAAGATTTAAATCTTTTTCTTTTCGACCCTATCATTCTCACTTTAAGTATATTTTGTTGTCATTAAACCCCATTTTTAATGTTATTAAACAAGCTTTTTGAATTATTTTGTATCTACGTTAAGAAATATGCTTGATAGGTATACATATAAATTATCAATTGAAGCTTTTTCCTGAGACCTAAAATATTTAATCTGTAAAAGTAATTGAGAAAAAAATATCTGCCTGCCTTAACCTTTTCAGTTCCATAGCTAAAATAATAATACAAATGCTTAGTCATTGTTTTTTTCCAAACAAAATGACATCGTAAATGACAGAAAAAATAGATTTAAGTTAAATACTTTTGAAAATTTCTCACTTTCTTGGTCATACTGTCTTTTGGGCATTTTTAGACATTTTGCAAACTCAAATGAAAATAACACTTATTTTTGTAGGAATCAGCTTAGATGCTGCCATTTATTCATTTGCTTTGAACACTAAAAACATTTAGCTATTAAGAAGTGATGTGAAAATGTAAAAAAATCAGACATTTTAGTTTTTATAAGGAAAAGAACGGAGGTTCCCGTATGGGACCCAGGGACCAAAGAGGTTAAGACTTACAAAATTTCTATAAAAATCTAAAGATCTTACATTAAAAATATTTTTGTATGGGAAAATGTGAAATACAGTAGAAGATCTTTATAACGCAAACCTAAAAACGCAAGGTTGTGCGTTATATAGAATTTTGCGTTATATGGATCACACCTTGTAAACATGGCCAAATATGTCTGAAACACATCAAAATACATTAGAATATCTTTATACTGCATTCCTTGTTACTAAGAGTTATCCAAATTATAAATTTTTAAATAATATAGGTCAGACATTGTTAAATTTACTTTATAAACATGATCCAAATATAACTGACACAACCATCCCTTATATTAGACATTTTCAAAAATGTTTATTCTAATAATAGCATTTTTTTCAGTAAAAAGGTCTTAAATTAGAAGATAAAGTTGAACTAATGTATCAAATTTAGTCCTCTAGAGAGTAGCAATATTTTACAATGTGAAAGTGCAGGTGCTTTTTAACTGCAAAAATCATTGTTTATATCTGAGAAGTTGTGCGTTATATGGAGAATTGTCTTATAAAGATCTTCTACTGTATTTTCTTTTCCTCAGCATTTTTTTTTTTTTTTTTTTTTTTTTTTCAAATATAGAAATGTTTTTTCCAAATATGGGAAATCCCACAGTTCTTCCAATCTTCAGTTCATCTCACAGTTCTTCCACAGTTCCCCATATCTTCCAATTTTCCATAAAATATTATATTTCCAATTTATTCCACAAGTACAAAGTCTTTTAAGTTGTAGGTTTAGTCAAAAGAATTCAGAAAAATCTATCGTCATGAGTAAAATAAGTAAAAGGTATTTTCAGAAAAGTAAACTGTTTCACATTGAATGAAAAGAAAAGGAGCATTAGAAATTCTGTTGCCATTGCTAAACTATAATTTACAAATACAGTTTTGCTGTGACAAATTAAAAAAAAAAAAAAAAAAAAAAATAATTTCAATGCAACAAAAATAAAAATTTTAGTTTTTAATAAATATCAATTATGACATTATTTTTAACAATGAAAGTGTTTACATTCTTTTGTACTTGTTAACTATCCAACCATTAAAATATGACCCCATAAAAATAATCTATTGCCCAACAGAGAGACTTATTTCTAATAATGGTTAACTGTGATGTGTCGTAAGATTTTCTCTTAATTTTTTATTTAAAACACAGATTTTCTCTTAATTTTTTATTTAAAACACAGATTAACTTTTAAGCAAATCAATTTTTAAAATGCAAGAAAGAAATAACAACATATATCCTGCATTGCAAAAAATAAGTTTACTTATCCACAAAACAAAAATGAAATGTGTATTATATCACGTTTGCCATGCAGTGCCACAATTGACAACAATGAACATGGTATCACAACACACCTAAGCATTATTGGCATTAAATCACATTGATTGGCAACAAATTTTGTTTACAATAAATGGTAGAGTATACAAGTACCAAATATTTTTGTATCTATACCCAGATTCATAACCATTCTATCATTTAAAAAATATTTTAACCCTTTATGCCCCGACGGTACGTTAAAGTACCATTAAAATAACTTGTTATAAAATTAATACATCGATTAGTAGCAATACAGTTTCGAATGAGTTATAGATACATTACTTTATCTTGTTCCAAAAGCAGGGTTCGTAAATATGATATTTTCGAAAATATCCGATATTTTCAAAATAGTCAACTTACTGCTGATAATAAATATTTTCAAGCATAATATAAATTAGAAACTAAAACATATTATACTTAACATGAAAACTTAATATAATATACTAAAAGTGATTTTTTTTTTTTTTTTTTTTACTTAGAACAAAATTGAAGATCAACTAATTGAAAACAGAAACAATTTGTTTTATACACTTACATTAAAAAAAAAAAAAAAAAATGCTATAGGATTCAGTACTAATTATCAAGAAATCAGAAATTTATAAAACAAAATTTTAAATACAAAATATAGTTTTAATTGAAAAATTTTAACATAAATGTAAGCTTATTTTATTTTCTATTCCCTAACATGCTCTACAGTTTAAACTGAACTGTCTGTTCTGAATTAATTATGTCTCCCATAATCTACTGTTGAAAGTAAAAAATTCAAACATAAAGCTTGGAAAATATATTTGTTTCAAATGAAAATCAAATTTCAAAGTAATTGCTTAAAAGGCGCAAAGGCCAACATAGTGAAAAAGATTCCAAGCCGGGACTCGAACCCGGGCCATCAGTATAGCGCACTGACGTTCTACCGACTAAACCACTTGGAACGATACCTAGCTCAGAAAATGTCTCACTATTATATGTTGGCAAGGCTACAAACGCAGCACAAGATGGAATATTTATCGTGAGTCACCAACCTGGGACAAACACAAAACATAATTAAATCCAGCATCGATAGAAATTATATTAATACATGGAAATTATTCCAGAGAGAAACATACGCCTTGCTGTTTCTCTCTGGAATAATTTCCATGTACTATTAATATAATATATTTGTTTTCTGCTGCGGCTAAAAAAGTCACTATCGGAGACAAAAATATTTCATTTACACTTGTTTTGACTGAAAATATCAAAAATATTTTGCACAGTGATATTTTGAAAATAAATATCAAATATAGAAAAATATTGAAAATAAATATCAAGTTATATGAAAATATCAAAAATCTTGATATTTTGAAAATAAATATCGGATATAACAAACCCTGTCCAGAAGCATTATTGATTGCATAAAACAAAAATATTTTAAAAAGGACGATTTCTTTTTCATTTGCATCTTTTCAGTTTTCTTGACGTTGAAAGATTGTAGGAGAAAAGTTTCAGTCAGGAAATATTTCTATTGTAACAGCATTATATTTGTACATTTTCTAATTCTATTAAACACTAAAAAAAATATTTTAAATAAAAGATTTGAGTGGAGTTATAAATATTGCACAAAATCTCGATAAAATCAAATCTAATTTTAATTGGTAAAATTCTTCTAATTTTTTAAAAATGATTGTGTAAATCTTCCAATGAAGTTTCAAAAATTCATGAAAAATGCTTTAGAAGATGAAATTTCCATGAATTCATAATTTGAGATATAAAGAGTTAATGCACAAATCAATTAAGTATTATTATAATTAATAAGTATTTAATAACTTTTACATGAAATGAATGTTTTTAGCATGATTCTTCAAATTTTATAAAAAATGTAATGTAACAGATCTACACAGCACTAACCAAATCAATAAAATTGAAACTGACTCTGATTTTCAAATATTATTTGAACTGTAGAATTTTTCCAATTTTTATATTCCCAAATGGTGATATTTTAGGCATTGGAAATAATATGTTATTCTCTCCATCTAGTAGTATTATCAACAATAATTTGTAATTAATAAGATTTGTTAATTATAAATGAACCACGCATTTTGAACTGAAATTATATGCCTATAATATATATATAAACTACATTCCATTTCCTTTTGTAAATGAAAAATATATGTACTAGAAAGTTTTTCTTAAGTACTATATACTCTATATTACGTTTTTTGTAACTCGCATTCAAGTTACATTTAAAAGCCCTTAATTTAAATTAATATGTAATATCTATTTATATCAAAACCTATTTAATTATTAATTAATTTGTTATATATATTTTTCAATGCTGTTAAGCTTTAAAAAGGAAATTGGGTAATCAATTTGAAAATAAAATTGAATTTTGTGAAGTTTGATTAAAAAGATTTTATACTTAACATTCATACATATACAAAGGAATTATGATGCATTTTGAATGAAAATAAAAACCTTTTATTATCTAGAGCAACTGTACATTACCATTATTTTAAACTAGATTGTTTAACAAATGCAAATTCAGGCCTGATATCTTTCCCATTCAATAAATTTTCTATGTCACATGAATCAGCCAATACACAATTGACAGATTTTAGTTTTTCTTTCATCTTTAATATATTACTTTCCTCAGTACCTCTTGTAGCATCTTCTATTACAACGGTTGCATAACCAAGTTCTACAGCATCAATTGCTGTGAATGATACACAATAATCAAAGGCAAGGCCACAAATGAAAACATGTGTAACATTGTTTCGTTTTAACTCTTCATCTAGACAGGTTTTCGACAACTTAAAATTATCAAAAAATGCTGAATAACTGTCAACTGCAGAATTTGTACCTTTGTAAATTGCTAATGAGTCTTTAGCAACTTTTAGTTCACTATGCAATTCACTGCCTTTTGTATTTTGCACACAGTGTACAGGCCACAATTTTTGATTCATTTCTGGAGGTCCTTTAAACAAAACAGTATCAAAACAAAATACATCACCAATAGGCTTATTTTTCTCACTAAGGGGATATAATTTTAAATTTTCAAAAAAGGATATATGGTCTTCAGGATGATAATCATATGTATATACCACTACATCAAACGGATATTTGTCTGTTAAATTATTGATAATTGGAATTACATCATATGCTTCTTGTTTTGCTGGGCAGTTTTTCAATGCCAGTGATCCATCTATAAAATCATATTGAACATCTATCACCAGCAAAGCAGTTATTGGCTTGGTTAGAGGTTGAATGAAATGCTTTGATACATTCTGGAATTCAGAATCATCGAGAACACCATCTTTATTTCTGTCGAAAGTTTCAAATAACTCTTTTATTTTTGAGTCAGGTACGTCATATGCTTTACCATTTGCACCGGTCAGTAAATCTGACAGCATTTTTTTAAATTTTTCAAGATTTAATGGAAGGTTATTATTTTTACAGAAACGTTTAGATATCGAGGAATCCATATCCTCTTAACTAAAAGAAAATTCATCCTCCAAACACCGGTATTACAAGTAAAACGGGACGCCGAAAGAGACTGTTTTACTTCTTGTTTTCATTCATGCTCATCTCCCATCTGCGTCTGCGTGACCTCAGTTGGTAACCTTGACAACGAAAACGAGGAGGAAAGATGATTTCACTTCTTTTCGTCCACAATACAGGCTAAAAATACAGAACGATTCATATTTCCGGTGAGGGAAAAAAAGCAAAATGCACCTTTTTAAGAAGATGGGAGAAAAGTTATTAAAAATTCTGTCTTTCACAAGTTATCGAGTCTTTATTTATTTATTTTTGTTAAAAATAGCTATGCCAAAATTAGATTTAATAGAAGAATTGAAAGAAAATAATATTTAAAAAGGATAAAACCTTTTTATTTTTCAAAATCTTTTCATTTTCATTTGATTCTTACCCCATTTTCGTTGTTCTGTTACACATATTTCAATAGATGGTGGAATTTTGTAATAGATTCTTCAATTTTCAAAAGTCAATTGTAATTTAAATAGATTAATTTTAATTAAATTTTGGTTACATTTGCTTTATAATTTGCACTCACGTCTTGAGTCAGTCATGACCAATAATTATAAACATTGAAGTTCATACCGGGTGTCCCAAAAAGGACTGACTGATTTTAAAATTCAATAACTTGCAAACGGTAACAGATATTTAAAAAATTCTTGCAGGAGGGTTATGCATAAGGTCAAAAGTTTTTTTACAGTGATTTTCAATTTTAGTTCGAATTACAAACAATAGATGGCGCTGCGATCAATAGACGCTGAATTCAGGCTCGATTTTTGGTACTTCGTGGCCCGGATAATACATTTCCATCTCCTTTTTCAGCATGGAACAAGAGAAAGGACCAGAAATCGAGCCTGTATTTAGCGACTATTGCTTACAGCGCCATCTATTGTTTGTAATTCGAACTAAAATCGAAAATCACTGTAATAAAACTTTTGACTTTATGCATAACCCTCCTGAAAGAATTTTTTTAATATCTGTCACCGTTTGCAAGTTATTGAATTTTAAAATCAGTCAGTCCTTTTTGGGACACCCGGTAGCAATTAATAAAGAGTGTCTCATTTGAGCCAATACATCTCAAATCAATGAGTAATGTTGAAAATTTCCGAAAGAAGAAACGAGACTTTTGGAATACAGATAGTTTTTGTCCGTCCGAATTTTCGGGGGCATTTTCGTCGAAAACGAATTTTCGGCGAAATTCTAATTTTAGACAAAAAACGAAACCGAATTTTCGGTCGATCTTTAATAATGGATATTAATTTTATTATATTTGAAATAGTAAATAATTTAACTTCATTAAAATATACAAATACCAAATAGATAATATTATTACCATTGCACAGAGTAAAATTTGCACGTACAAAACACAGCGTTGTTAAAGAAATGTTCAAGTAAAGTTCCAAAGTTTTTATTATTCCTAGTTTATTTTATCACATTTTTCGAAAAATACTCGACATTAGTTTTTATGAACCAAATCTACAAAATTTAATTGAATTTTCTAAATTGTATTTATTTTAAAAATTGATTGTACACGCTGGTGTGTTACTCTTTATCTACTAAAGCCCAGTCAATCTTCGCATTTTTTCATGTAAAAATGTTAAAAAATATATTTTTTTGAATCAGAAAATTTATTTTATAAATTGCGTCTAGTATCTATGCGCTACTTCTCTCGATTTCATTTATTAAATACACTTTCTGGTTCAAATTATGTTTATTTGGATTGAAAAATGACCAAAGGTTAACAAATTTGCAAAGATGTCGTACAAAAGTACACTTCCGAACATAGCTAAAATATGCCTAATTGCCCACTATATAAAAATCTATCGACAATAAAAATTTGGAAACCCCATACCCATACATTTTTACTCTAATATAGAATCGCACTGAATTTTGACTAGCCGGAGTAATAAATTGTAAGCAACAATTTTAACAACAATCATTAGATGTGAAGTAAATAGATTAACCCTCCGTCTACCAGACGGGTCCAATGGACCCGATGGGTACATTCGAAATATTTATTCTAACCAGAAATTTCTTTAAAATAAACTAAATATGTAAACCAGACAATAATGAGTTAAGTAAATAAGTTCAATAGTTTTAAATAAGAATTCTGATGTGTAATATTTTTATAAAACTTGAGTAAAATTTTCGGTAGTTCTAGGGTTAAACTAACTTTCATGATTTTTGAAAAAAAAAAAAATCCTTTTGAATTCCCTTTTTTAATTTATTTTCAGAAATTTCCACTCCAGGGATTTTTATAATAATGTCAATATCTGACAACATTTCAAATGGAATGCATTTTCTTTTTAAAAGTTCTTTTGTCAAAGCGACAGTACTATCAAATAACACGATGGCATTATGAAGTTTGCCTTGAAGTTGCAGTTTACTCAGTGCTTTGTAATTTCAAATGAGTACTTTAAGTACTTTGTCCATTGGTGGTATTTTAATAATCCCCATTCATAATTTGTGAATTTGAAGTGAAAATGGTAACTTTTTCTGACATTTAAAATTTAAAAAGGGAAAGCCGTCAAATATATTTAGAAGAAGGTAGGTCTGTTTATCTCCAGTACCCAAATTTTCAAGATATTTTCTAGATTGACGATGATAAAGCCAGTGCTTAGGAATATAATATGTGTTTATAAGCATCATAAGTTTTTAAGCACATACCCAGCTTTGATAAATCTATCTGGCTGTATATAATACTTTCTAAAAATGGTATGCTTATGTTTAGAGTATTTTCAAATTTCTTTTACTGCTCTGTGAAACATCATTTCTTTCACTTTGTAGTTAATAATTTGACTAGCGGAATATTTAATTTAATAAGCGGGCGAAGCCATCTAGTCATATTTATTAATGCTGGTATAGAGATTTAAGAATTTTTGTAAATAAATCCTGGGATGTCTGTGAATAAAATTTGTGTGTATCAATAAAAAAGAAAAGAAGGATGATGCAGGATTCTTTAATAATGATACATTTAGTAACCTAAGTAATTAAAGAATTTAAATCCACAATTCATGTTCGACTAAAGCCCAAGTGAAGAACCATGATGACATATTCGGGTTTTTTGTGTCAAGCACAAAAATGATAATTTGTGTCACTTTCAAAGCAACTCATTTAAAACTATTTAATTTTATATTTTGATTTTTTGAAAGTTCTAACTGTTCTTAATTAGCGCCTAATTCTGTTAATTTTAAAACACATTTCTTTTTATTTAATACAGCATAAGTAAAATCGAAGAGAGTAAAATAAAGTATTAATTTCGACATAAGACTCACAAATAATATAAGTAAAACACTGTAAAAGTTTTATTTAATCTTTAAATTTTCAGACTCAATATCCCGCTTTTACCGATTGATTATCTTTGTATCCGCAATTTCTTGATTCTAAAATTTAAAATCTAATTACATCTGTTTGTATTCTATACATCAGTGTTGCTAGATAAAAGGGATAAAAAAAAAAAAAAAAAAAAATCAGATTACCACCAGAGGCTACCACATTCTGAAGAGAAATATTCCACTTATTTAATAAAGAAATAAATAAGAAAAAAAATACTATTAAAAAAAAAGTGGTATTATTTTGAACAAAATAAATCCCCGCCTAACTGGTTTCACTGGTAGCACATGTTCCATCCCTCTAAGACCATGGTTGGTGGAAGTGTGTTCGGGTAAAGTGTATTTTCAGCATACGCGTTCAAACAACTGAATTAATCACAGGGTAAATGCCAAAGGCTTAAGGCTGTTCTCAACTGCTCTGCTCAACAAGCGCAAAACGTTTTGACACATTTACAAATTCATTTTTTAACGGAAAGATATGAAATTGGAAGGCCTGACCGTGGAAGCGATTTGGAATCGAACTGTTATTTCCATTTTTTGATTAATCAATTACCTATGGAGTTATAAGAGATTTTGATCACGTGACACGGCATTTTTCTCCCCTTAGTGACTGGATTTTCTTCTTTCGTTCGGAAATTCGGTTCAAAATGCCAACTTTGACAATATTTTCTGAAAGATCTATTGCGTTTATAAGAAAACGAAAAAAAACAGTTCGATGACATAGTTTCTGAATAACAACACCTTCTAGTTTCATGCGTTTCCGAACAAAAATGAATTAAAACTTATGTCAGAAAGTTGACCCTTTGGATTTGAGAACAGCCTTAGAGAAGTTATTTGAGAAGTAGTCGGCGGGCCAGTTGTGGCACGCGGGGCGGGTCACTTGTTTGACATGCCTGCTTTAAATGAACTATAAATACCACTCACTGTATTTTCAATAGAATATCCTACAGCAAATTTCAATAACATATACCATCAAATTCACGGTAATCCAAGTGTATTTACGCGATTTCAAGTACAGCTCGACAGACGGTCAGGCAAACCGAAGTCATAAACACTTTTCAATAATGTTGCAAAGTGTTCACAAAAAGGCAGCCTATACTTAACATGTAATGCACAGATCACAAATCCGGAAGCTTCAGCTGAAAGCGGAAATTCCTATCGTGTGATATAAGTGAGAATGAATTCTCAGTATAGCAAAAAAGAATCATCACTCGTGCAAAGTTCAGATAACGAAACTTAAAAAAATATCCACCTGTTTAAAATGTTGCCTCTGTGGAAAATGGGTAGATATAAGATCCTGCATTCATTGAAATAAGAAAAACAAACTATAGTTTTAAAAATAACTTTATGGTGGTCCGGGACACAAAAAATCTCGAAAAAAAAAAAAAAAAAAAAAAAAGAATATATATAATAAAAGTAAAGATGTTTTTTTCGAAAAAAACAAAACAAACACTCTTTTACGAGGGTAAGTCATTAACTAGGTTACAAAAGCCAATAAAAAAGGAAACCAAGATACATATTTGAAAAGCATGTTTATTTCTCTATATAATCGCCGTTTACATTGATACATTTGTCCCATCCCTTTATGAGTTTTCCAATATACCAGCTGCATAAAAGTCTTTGGAATGCTCTCTCAGCTATATATGTACCTTACATTCAAAGTCTGCATTAGTCACGAAACGCTTGTCACCCAGATGCAATTTCAGCGGACCAAAGAGGTGATAATCGCTTGGATCTAACTAAGTCTGGGCTGGAAGGTGGATGCTGAAAAATTTTCCGCCGAAATTCTTCAAGTACAGTCGCCATTTTCAAATGCAGCTGATCATCTTGTGCAACTATTGTCTAATAAATTTGAAATTAATGTCTTACAGTTGGATAGTGCTGCCACCTGTTGGCATATATGGAAACAATTTACTACTAATTTCCGGCCTCTCATATCATTCACCCAGGTTTGTAATCTACTTATTGACTTTCCCTCGTATAAACATTCAATTTTATCTTGCAAATCACGCCTTTATTTTCTGGCTGCAATTTATGTTTTTTCACAAAACTGCCGTTAAGATACATTAATTTGGCGTGATTATTTATGGAAAATTTACTGCTTTTTTGTGCTTGGTAGAATGCGCAAGCAAGTGAATCTCTCTATTCTAAAAAAAAAGTAACTTACGCTGTTACCGCCGCCGCCGGTTTTGATTTTTTTTTATGACCGGAGGTCTTTCTCCGTTAATATCAAGAAAAATATTGCATACAAAAATATGAAAATCGGCGGTATTATAGAGAAATATTTGATAAACACGCTGATGTAGACAGTTTTCAAATCGAATAATTATTTAAAGAGATATTTAATGCTAAAGTTGGATAAAATCGTTCCATTAAAAAAGTTTTATAGGAGCAAAAACTATACAAGGGAATTAATTCATTTTTAGATCATTTTATACGTTAGAATTTCCTGGTGTGCAAACTGCCTTTACTGTTTTAATTTGACGCATTTTTTGAGGTTTTATTTCTATTTTAAATTCAAATTTTCAGTATTTCGAGAGATATTTTTTACTTACTAGGGGGCTCGGTCCCCTACGAGTTACGCTCGCCAACTCCCATTCAGACACCGTAGTCTCTAAAAGCACGCTAATTTAATCGGCTTTAAACAGATTTTGAAAGATTGAATTATAATTTAAATAAAAAAGAAAAGTGCCCAGCTAAACTGATGGCATTGAGCTCACAGACTATTCACACTAATTGTATATTATACTCTTATTTTAAAGAATAATGCCACTCAAAAAAATAAGTGAAGGGGAATTAGCCCCCGTTTCCCCCTTTATACTTAACCAGTGAACCTCCAAATCTAATCAGGGAAGCTCCTTATCATAATAAACCGGTATACCAAATTTGGAGCAAATCGAATAATCTTGCAAAAAAAAAAAAAAAAATTATCTAAATTAAGGTGGTGGACTAAACCCCCTTTATCCTTAACCAATGAATCGCCAAAACGAATCAGGGAAGCTCCTTAACATAATAAACCAGTATACCAACTTCGGAGCAAATCGAATCATTCTGCATGAAAAACCCATTTATCTAAATTAAGAGGGGCGGGCAAACCTCCCTTTTCCCCCTTTACCCTTAACCAATGAACCCCAAAACTAATCAGTGAAGTTCCTTAACTTAATAAACCGGTATACCAAATTCGGAGCAAATCGAATCATTCTGCATGAAAAACACATTTATCTGAATTAAGGGGGGTGGACTAACCCCGTTTTTTCCCCTTTATCCTTAACCAATGAACTCCGAAAACTAATCAGGGAAGTTCCTTAACATAATAAACCGGTATACCAAATTCGGAGCAAATCGAATCATTCTGCATGAAAAACCCATTTATCTGAATTAAGGGGGAGTGGACTAACCCCGTTTTCTCCCCTTTATCCTTAACCAATGAACTCCCAAAACTAATCAGGGAAGTTCATTAACATAATAAACCGGTATACCAAATTCGGAGCAAATCGAATGATTCTGCATGAAAAACCCATTTATCTGAATTAAGGGGGTGGACTAACCCCCCTTTTCCCCCTTTATCCTTAACCAATGAACCCCCAAAACTAATCAGGGAAGTTCCTTAACATAATAAACCGGTATACCAAATTCGGAGCAAATTGAATGATTCTGCATGAAAAACCCATTTATCTGAATTAAGGGGTTGGACTAACCCCGTTTTTCCCCCCTTTACCCTTAACCAATGAACCCCCAAAACTAATCAGGGAAGTTCCTTAACATAATAAACCGGTATACCAAATTCGGAGCAGATCGAAACATTCTGCATGAAAAACCCATTTATCTGAATGAAGGGGGGTGGGGGGGGGGGTGGGGGGTGGACTAACCCCGTTTTTCCCCCTTTATCCTTAACCAATGAACTCCCAAAACTAATCAGGGAAGCGCCTTATCACAGTGAACCTGGGAAAAAATTTTGAAGCAAATCGGATGTTTCTATCAAGAGTTATCGCGTTACGTACATACGTACATACATACATACATACATACAGAACGGGCGGGCACATAAGCTCTCAGGCTTTGATAGCCTGTGAGCTAAAAACAGTGGCGATCTCCCTATAAACGGGTTTCTATTCATTTCTCTTCGATTGCGGAATTTTAAGGAAAAATCAGCTGCTGTTAAAAGATACAATGGCTGTATTCGTCTTTGATTATATTAAATCAGTTAAACATTTCAAAATAAGCTAATATAATAAGCACATCTGCATCAAAATGCAAATATATTTCACAAATACCAATGCCTTCTTTTGACGGAAACGACACAGAAGGTTAACGAATCTTAACTAAACCATTTAAGCCCTTTCTGTCACAGATGTCATATTCGCCCCATATTGGCGCGATTTTTTTTTCGGTTGCCAATTTAGCGAAAACATCAATAGCATAAACAACATAATCCTGGTTACTACATCAAGCAAAATAACGACACTTTGGCGCCAGTTAAGTACCCGTTGCGTATATGACATTGGCGTCAGAAAGAAATCGCGCCAATATGGGGCTAATATGACATCTGTGCCCAATTTCTTTATTTTCTGCTTCACAGATTTTTCTTTTTCAAATCATATTTTTTGTCGATGACACTTCATTTTCAGCTTGTAATCTTTTTTATTTTTATTAAATTACTAAATAGTCGCTCGAAAGCAGTCTAAACGCGTTCAATAAAATTAATATTAATCTTTTTAGTATAATCTCAAAATATCAAAATAATGTCTTGCGCAATTTTTAAATTTAAACTGTTTTGCAATATTACTTTTTGTTCATTTTACGTAATAAGTGTAATGTGACGTAATTTCTCCTATTTAAGACTTCTAACGCATGTTAAAATTCACGTGTAAATATAGTTTTTATGAAGTAATTTTCCATAAGTTCTTGCTTTTCATACGTAATTATTTAATTCTAAATTGAAAGGTTTTTTTCTGTTAATAATAGTCACGTGTAAATAAATTTTTAATTTGAAGCAAACATTATTATTTGCGCATTTTATACAGTTGGCAACAGTTTAAATTAATACCATTTTCTAAAATCTCTCTATTCTAAAAAAAAGTAACTACCGCTGTCACCGCCGCCGCCACCGGTTTTGAACTTTTTGTGACCGGAGGTCTTTCTTCGTTAATATTAAGAAAAATAATGCAAAAATCAAATTGCAAATAGAGACTGCGGTGTCTGAACGGGGGTTGGCGAGCGTAGTTCGTAGGGGGCTGAGCCCCCTAGTTTATTAAAAAAAAAAAAAAAAAAAAAAAACTAGTATATAACCTAGTCAAAAATGACGGAATGTTGATCTGCGTTTCATTTTCCTAAGACTTCACACTAACAAACAGAACGAAGATTTTATTATTGAAGGGTTTGTATTGTAGGAAAGTACATTTTAAAAATGACAAATAATTTCTGCAAGTACAGATGATAAGGATATTTTTTTTTTTTTTTTTTACCCAATATTAAATTTCGGAAAGAGTTCAACGATTGAACAAAACAAACAGCAGTATTTATTGCAACAATAATAATAATTAGCAAAGTGAAACGCATTTTTTGAAGATTTCACAAAACATTAAAATTAAATATTCAATGTGTTAAAGGTTTTTTTTTAATTTTAAAATATATTATTTTTATAAAAATGAATGAATCTCAATAATGAATGGCTCAATAAATCGCTTTCCATTAGGGGTGGATCAAGGCACGAAGATAGAGATATTGTATTATAACTCTGTGGGATTACTCATCTATGGAGCTTTACGTTTACGTTTCATAAACAAAGGAACTTTTTGTTAAAATTGTAGTTTTTTTTTTTTTTAAATAGAAAATATGCAGGACGCATTGATTTAATTCAAGATAAATTTTTAAAAGCTTTAGCTATATAACTTTAAAATTTCATTCGGTATACATAAAACCAAAAGTTACCAATTATTATTTCTTTCGTAAAATTTTAATTTAATTTTATAAATTTTTAAGAACTTAGCTTATATTCATTTGAAATTAGCTTGCATTGTAAATAAAATTTATATTTTATATCAAATGTAATTAATATGTAAGGAATAATACAATACCATGTTATGTACTATATATATTAATTATATCAATGCAGATAAAATTTCGATTTTTAATATAACATTTAAGCATAACTTTGGAGTGAAAACAAAAATGTAATTTAATATGTGAAAAAATAATTTTCGGCCATACTAATACAATCATGATGACATCGATCTTATATTTCAATTACTTCTAGGGGAAAAAAAAAACTCATTTTTAATGCAAACAAAATTAAAAAAATTAAGCGGATAAATGTTAAGCTCTTTAAAATTAATAAAACTAAATTAAAATTCTATCAAAGAAATAATAATAATATTCATTTTACTTATATTGAATGAAATTTTAAAATTATATTAACGAATCTTTTAAAAATTTATCTCGAATTATATCATTAAGTCCTGCATTTTTATTTTTTTTTAAATAATAAACTTAAATTTTAGTAAAAAAAAAAATCCTTCATTTATTCATTTATCTTTCATTTATATTATTATCTTTCATTGCCGATGGATGGCGCCAAAATAATGTTTAACTAGTTGGATGGGCCAATCCCAAAACTTTCTTCTATCTTATACATAATATTTCAAAAACTAGTTACACATGTTAATACTTCAATATTTTATACCAACTTTGATTTTCATCTTAAATTTCTGCTTCAGTCAATTAAACGGACTAAAAACGAGTTAATCAATATCATGATATTTGTTAAAATTAATAGTTTTTCCTTATTCTCTTGTTATCAGATGTTTGCGAATAGCCGGTTTAGCAAAAAGCGAGTTCCCGCTTCTGCACGAGCCGCCGATGGACAACAGAACTATAAAAAATCAAGAAAAGCTTACAAAAATCGCTATCACAGAGCCCCTTTACCGCGCAATATTTCCAAATTCAAGGAGGACCTGTTGGCCAAAGCCAAAAACATGCACGAAAAAATTTGGTTCAATTGTATGCATAATTTTATACACTTTTCGATGGTACAATAAAGAAAATGGCACAAACACCGCTATTACAACACCCCCTTCCGGCAGATTTTTTTCAAATTCAGGGAGGACTTGTTTGCCATAGCCAGAAACGTACACAAAAAATTTGGTTCAAATCTATGCATAACTTCATACAATTTTCGATGGTACAATAATGAAAGTGGTACAGACATTGCAATTATAGTGCCCTTTCCCGGCGGAATTTTTCCAAATTCAGGGAGGACCTTCGTGCCATGACCCAAAACAAACACAAAACATTTGGCTCAATTCTATGTATAACTTCATACACTTTTCGATGGTACAATATTCAAAATCGCTATTACAGCGCCCCCTACCGGCGAATTTTTTCCAAATTCAGGGAGGATCTGCTTGTCACAGCCAAAAACTTAAAATAAAAATTTGGTTCAATTCTATGCATAACTTCATACATTTTTTGATGGTACAATGGCGACGGACACACGGACAGACAGACATTTTCTATAAACTTGTTTTTTGGGATCTCTGATCCCTAAAACGTGTAAATCCGTCGAAAAGTAATAACGTCTATTTTTACTTCCTTCTATCTTCAATAGAAGAAAGTATTGTAATCGAAATTTTTTTCGACTTCCGGTTTTCGACGGATTTACACGTGTTAGGGGTCAGAGATCCCAAAAAACATGTTTATAGAAAATGTCTGTCTGTCCAACTGCCCGTGTGTCTGTCGCCATTGTACCATCAAAAAGTGTATGAAGTTATGCATATAATTGAACCACATTTATATTTTAAGTTTTTGGCTATGGCAAGCAGGTCCTCCCTGAATTTGGAAAAAAATCGCCGCTAGGAGGTGCTGTAATAGCGATTTTTGTGCGATTTTGAATATTGTACCATCAAAAAGTGTATGAAGTTCTGCATAGAATTGAACTAAATTTTTATTTTAAGTTTTTGGCTATGGCAAGCAGGTCCTCTCTAAATTTGGAAAAAATCGCCGGTAGGGGGCGCTGTAATAGCGATTTTTGTGCGTTTTTGAATATTGTACCATCGAAAAGTGTACGAAGTTATGCATAGAATTGAACCAAAAAAATGTTTTAAGTTCTTAGGTATGGCAAGCAGGTCCTCTCTGAATTTGGAAAAAATCGCCGGTAGGGGGCGCTGTAATAGCGATTTTTGTGCCATTTTGAATATTTTACCATCGAAAAGTGTATGAAGTTATACATAGAATTGAACCTAATTTTTTGTGTTTGTTTTTGGTCATAGCACGAAGGTCCTCCCTGAGTTTGGAGAAATTCCGCCGGAAGGGGGCGCTGTTATTGCGATGTCTGTACCATTTTCATTATTGTACCATCGAAAAGTGTGTGGAGTTATGCATGTAATTGAACCAAATTTTTTGTGTATGTTTTTGGCTATGGCAAGCAAGTCCTCCCTGAACTTGAAAAAATTCCGCCAGAAGGGGGCGCTGTAGCAGCGATTTCTGCGCCATTTGCATTATTGTACCACCGAAAAGTGTATGAAGTTATGCATAGAATTGAACCAATTTTTTATGCATGTTTCTGGCTATTACAAGCAAGTCCTCCCCGAATTTGAAAAAAATCTGCCGGAAGGGGGGGGCGCTGTAATAACAATGTTTGTATCATTTTCTTTATTGTACTATCAAAAAGTGCATAGAATTATGCATACAATTGACTCAAAATTTTTGTGCATGTCTTTGGCTTTGGCCAACAGGTCCTCTTTGAATTTGGAAATATTGCGTGGTAAAGGGGCTGTGTGATAGCGATTTTTGTATACTTTTCTTGATTTTTCGTAGTTCTATTCTCTATCGGCGGCTCGAGCAGCGGCGGGAACTCGCTTCCTGCTAAGCCGGCTATTCGCAAACAGCTGATAACAGTAGAACAAGGAAAAACTAATAATTTTAACAAATATCATGATATAGATTAACTCGTTTTTAGTCCGTTTAATTGACTGAAGCAGAAATTTAAGATGAAAATCAATGTTGGTATAGTATTGAACTAATAATATTGAAGTATTAACATGTGTAACTAGTTTTTGAAATATTAAGATGTATAAGATAGAAGAAAGTTTCGGGATTGGCACATCCAACTAGTTTCTTGTAAAGCTCCGGCCGAGGCCGAGAGCGCTAACGTAGCGAATGCAGCTTGTACTTCTGGACAATAATTTCACTTTTCACAAAATCATGAGTGGGTATGAAAAAGTGAAAAATGCATTTCAAAATATTTAAAGGCTTTCAATATGCTTTTACAAATATTTTAATAGCAGAATCAGATGTTAACCTTATTTTTTTAATGAAACGCTGTAAGAGTCGTTCATTTGCTTCTCCTTCTAAATTTAGAATTTGCAGATCTAGCTGGCTATTCGTTATTTTTAATTTATAATTAAAAACATTATAATTGCATAGTTTTTGAAAGGTTTACAGATAATAAAGAAGATTAGATATGCTACAAAGCAAATTATGCGTATATTTTCATTAGTTGGACAATTGCCTCTTGAATACTTATGCCTAACATGGCCACGGTGAGTTGCTTTTCTCGAGTATGAGTCGGAGTGGTCGGAGCCGGAATTGTCACCTTAGCGTATTATATAAATAGATATGTATTTTTTGCTCTGTTTCTTTTTAAAGATAGTAATAGGAAATAAAAATGAAACATTTTTCAAACTATCCATATAAGATTTGTAAATCAATTTCTCAAAGTATAATCGTAAATTAATTAATATTCATCTATCAAATGATAAAAGCATATTTTTTAAACATTACATTCTTTATTTTTTATTTATAATTTTGTTTCTATTTTTTAGCCTTTAAAATGTTTCATTGTTGCAGTTTTGCAAGCCATTTGGCCTATTTTGGTGTGTATGTATTGGCGCATCATTGAATCCTTTTGTTGTTTCAACTCGTATGCAATTGTAACCGTTACAAAGAATATTGGGCGGTTGATCACATGTGGCCGGCTATGGAAAAAATACTTTAAAATTAATATATTAATTTATAATTAGGTTCTAAAAATATCTAAATGTTACATTGTCATTGGAAATATATCCGCGAACGAGATTCTTATAAATCTGGCATATCAGGAATTGAATGAAAAATCTGTATTACAAAATTATATCTTTACATACAAAAGCCAAGTGAGTTAAATAAAAGAGTGTTAATAAACAATTAAATTTAAAAAATAAAAAAACCCAACTGCGTAATGCTGGGCAACATATAACTATGATATGTTCCCGCACCATGTTGGTTAAATCAAAGTAAAATTGCGTAATCTGTTATTTCTGTTTGTATAAATATTTTTTATAAAATATAATTATGAGTGTAAAATTATAATGTTTATATATTTAAGTAAAATAAGAGTGTAAGTTCATACAAAAATTATTAAGTTGATTTTAAAGATTAAATATATATTTTTAAAAAATTGTTGTATTGTAAAATGAAGGTATAACGTTGAATGGAGTTCGGATCTCAGACAACAACAATACGCAGACGCCATGGTGTCGTTTTATGACAAGCCAATGGAAAGTGGTGTATAATTAGAAGTCGTAAAATCATAAAAACGTTGGAATCAATTTATGGCCTCAATAAAAGTGTTGGGATAAATTTATGACTTTTCAGACCACCCAAACTTTAAGGCAGATAATAATATTAAAGTATATGTTAGGGGCCATTTGCAGACTGCTAGCTAATAGGCCTATCGAAGTATAATAAAAAATCTTCTCACATCCAATAACAGTGGACTAGACAAAAATAGCTCCACCCACTGCAGGAACTGGTGTGCAAGAAGAATAAGTTTTAAAAAAATATAGTCTGAAAAAAGATGTAGAGGATGCAAGAGCTCTCCTGAAAGCCCGTGCAATGAGTCCCGCAAGCCCTAGTAAAGCCCAGGCGAGAGGGACCTAGCGGAGCGAGCCTAATCCAGCCTAATTAAGCCTAATTGAGGATGTCTTCCTGAGGTACCTATCGGAGTGAGCCTACACAAGCCAAATTGAGGATGTCTTCCTGATGTACAGATCGGAGTGATCCTAAACAAGCCAAATTGAGGATGCGTTCCTGATGACACATTGCCATGATCCTAAGCAACGCAACAACTCGGAATTTGACAAATAAAGGCCACCATCCCGTATATTAAAAGAAGGTACTATTTTACACATTTTCTTTTACCACATAAGTTCATATGAAAAATCTAAAAAAATACTTTTCTGATATTTTATGGTAGAGAGTTATCTGAGATCCGACCAAACCAATAATTAAATAAGATTAAGGTAATTTTAAAAATGAAAGAGAGTATTTCTTTTAGCAAAAAGAAACAATTATAATAATTAGAGTACGTGAAAATATTGTCTTTTTTTTTAAAAAAGGATTAAACATACTTAAAATAATGAGAAGCAAACAAAAGTGTTGCTTTCTATTTTTGAATTAATATTATGTTTTTCTGTAAATAAATATGTTCAATGTAAATAAAATATTTAATCAAGTTTTAAAAAGTTTCTGTAATTATTTAATTAATAATATTTAAAGTGTGTCAATTCTTTTTTTACAGCTTAAATTTTAGCTTAATTCATAAGTGGAAGAGTTCATCTAAATAAATCACAACGCAAACTCTTAATTTTATTCGTAATTATTCAAATTTAATAATTACTTTTTGACGCGAATTATAATTTAATTTTATTAATGCTTCGCGTTGCTCTTCTACTAGAATGTAGGTAACTTCGATCACTTATATTATTTAAATTTATCTAAGGTATATAAAACTATATACCAATTTGCTATGAGGTTGCTTGGATGATTCGGACCAATTAACAATTTTGAATATATTTAATAAAAAAATAAAAAGGTGTAATTATCTGTCCAGCATCCCCCCTTCATAGTACAAATGGCGCCGTGACTCAGGAACGTTCATCTGAGGTCATTAGAAATAATAATAATAATAATAATAATAATAAAAAAAGGAAAATAAATTTAAGTATTATTTTAATGTCACAATTTTAAAGATATTGGAGGTATGTAAGTTTAATTGATTAAAATTTTATTAAAATTAATTTTATTATTGTAACAATACTGACACACATATAATAATTTTATATAAATAAAATGAATAATATATGTTAGTAAAAACCAAAAAGGAAATGAAAAAATAATTCTGGGATTTATAATAGGTAAATTTAGGAATTACAATTTTTTTTTCTCTCTTTTCTCTTGTGGTTGGATCTCAGTTACCATTGAAAAATAATGGCATTCACATCACAGATGACACATTTGTAAAAATAATTTTTTCTTATATAATGTATAAATAATAATAATAAGAAGAATAATAAGTAAAATTTTATAATATGTCTGGTATAAAAATGATTGAAATGTCAATAGATCACGATTTTTGAAATTGTATCACCTTGATACAAAAGAAAATTTATGAGTAGTACTACGAAGTAGTAGTACAATATTTATAAAAAAAAAAAAAATAAGATTGTTTTTTTCTGTAGAAAAAGACAGATATTTTTCTGTTAAATGAAATTATGTTGTTTTTTATATATACGTGTATTATAAATATTTTAGGGGTATTTATGTGTGTAAAAGAATAATCTACAAAACAACTTCATCTCCTAAGAAATTTTTTTTAAATTTTAGTGTTGTTGTTTTTATGAATTTATGCAATTTAGAATATTTTCATACATATGTTGTAATATAGAGAAAATAGTATGAGATGCAAAATATTCTTTTAAGAGGTATAGGATCTATTTTCAATTGATATTTTGAAAAAGTATACATTGATTACTAATATTTGTTAAAAATGACTCAGACGCTGGATATAGATACACGTATTAAGTTAGTGTCACCATTTGACAATAAAAAGAACAAAAACATTATATTTTTCTTAGAGGAATTTGAGAATATTTTCAATTCGACAGATATACAGGAAGAAACTAAATTATTAATTTTAAAGGCTAAAATTACTGGGGACGCAAAACATATTTTAAGTAAACAGATTGAAACATATAACGAGACCAATTATAATTTATTTAAAAATAATTTGGTGGAGTTATTTGGTACAAAACTAAGCTTCCTTAATGCTCAGAGCAATTTCCTAAATTTAAAACAGGCCGCAAGTCAAACGATAGAGGATTTCATTTTGGAATTTAAAAAGGGTGTAAAATCTTATATCGAAAGTGCAGGCGAAAATGTGGATAATAAGGAAGAGAATTTTATCGAAATCTTAAAAATGTCGAATTTTTTAAATTCAATTAGACAGGATATTGCACTAGATGTGCGTAAAAATGCGCCCAGGTCCTTCAAGGAGGCATGCGAGTTAGCAAAACTTATGGAAAGTGCGTATAATGAATCAAAGTTTGAGGAAATTAACGCAATAAATAAAGAAAACAAAGATCTTTATGAGAACATTATAGAATCAAGTAAGCAAAACAAAGAGCTAATCGAGAAATTAAAAGGGGAGATTGAAAAACTAAAAAAATCAAAGAAAAAAAATCATGCAATTAGAGATGATAGTGTTCCGCGGAATAAGAAACTCTTTAATAAACACAATGATTATCAGGGTCCCCATTTCAATAACAATTTTCATTATAATGATTATGAACGATATTATAATGATTACTACAATTCCTTTAATTACCCGACGCATTATGGGATGTATGATTATTCACAACCTAACTGGAATTCGGGAAATAGGGATTTTGGATATATTCCTGAGAATTATGAGCAAAATGGTTATCAATTTGAAAAGCGCAAAAAGAAAAAAAAATGGGCAAAGAAAACAGCGAAATCGGATCAAGATTCGGGATTTTCAGAGACGGAAATCGATAAAATAAATAAAACAATCGCAAATATAACAAATGCAGACAAAGATAGTCTGCCAATTATATCACTAAGTATACAGGGCGTAGAAATACAAGCGTTACTGGATACCGGAGCTGCTGTATCCCTTTTATCACCTTCCTTATTCAAAAAAATTAAAGATACAAACGTCAAAATCAAATATTTGGGCAATCAGATCCAAATTAAAACTTTAACAAATTCAAAGATTTTTTTTAAACAATGTGTAAAATTAACTTTTCGATTAAAAGGTATATTCACAACAGGCACATTTTATGTCACTAATGATGATTTTGATAGGCAGTACCAAATGTTATTAGGGTACGATTATCTCAAAGAAAATCATATGATTTTGGATTTATGCAATAAAACATTAAAATTTAAAAATCAACAAATTAAATTAAACGTTGCAAGTGAAGTAAATAATTATGAAGTGAATAACATTACGCCATGTAATTCAGGGGAACATTCAAATAAAAGTATGTTTGCCATTACTAAAAATAGAATTTTTCTCCAACCTGAAGAATCGAAAATTGTAAAATTAAAATGCCCAGAGGATATAAATATGTCAGATATAATTATTTTTGACCCCATTCAAGAAAATAGTAAATTTTCATGCGAGACTTCGTTACACGAAGTTCAAAAAAATAATAACATAAATATTATAATAAAGAATAAACTGTTAGAAAAGTTAATTATTCAGAAAGGAACTAAAATAGGGGAAATTATAACGAACTTTGAGTGCAAGCAAGATGACTCAACTGATAATATAGAGAAAGGGACATTTTATGAAATAAATAATTTAAATATAGAAGATGTAAGAAAATTGCGAGAAGCAGAAATTAAAGAGACGGATTTCGATTTAAGCCATTTATCAGAGGAAGTACAACAAAAATTTCGAAAAATTTTAATGGGCAATGTTCATGCATTTTCAAAAAGTTATCAAACATTGGGGCAATCAGCGTTTGTTGCACCAAGTTTTCAATTGAATCATGAATTCCCGGTACAAGCTAAGCCATATAAATTGCCTCAGGCAGTAAGACAGTATGCGAAAAGGGAAATCGAACAACTGTTACAGGCTAAAATTATAGAGAAGACTGACTCCGAGTATGCTTTTCCAGTTATTTTCGTTAGAAAGAAAAATCCGAGTAATAACCCGAATGCAGAACCCAAGTTTAGAATGGCAACGGACCTAAGACTATTAAACCAAATTTTACAACCTTATACTTATCCGATGCCGGACGTAAAAGACTTATTACAAAAGATAAGCGGTAAAAAATACTATACGGTGCTAGACTTACATAGTGCTTTTTTCCAAATAAATTTAAAACCAGAAGATTGCAAAAAATTAGCATTTGTTACGGAATTTGGAAAACATATGCCACTTCGTTTATCTTTTGGCACACGAAATTCTAGCGCAATTTTTGCAGAAGTAATCGATAAAATTCTGGGACATTTTGACAAAAGCAAAGTATCATACTACATTGATGATGTGTTGATATCTGCAAATACAATAGCAGAGATGACGAAAACCTTAGAAGAAGTTCTACAGGTATTAATAAATCACAACATGACAATCGAACCTTCAAAAATGCAAATTTGCAAAGCTGAAATAGAATTCCTAGGATTTAGGGTGAATCAAATGGGATATTCTCCATCTCAAAAGAATATTGAAAAAGTAAAAAATTTAGTCAGACCAAAATCGAAAAAGGGGGTCAGATCTTTATTGGGCTTAGCGAATTATTTTCGGACGCTAATACCCAACTATTCCGACAAAGTTAACCCTTTAATAGAGCTGACTAAAGATAAAGTTAAATTTAAGTGGAGTCCAGAAGCAGAAAAAGCTTTCCTGATAATTCAGGAAGAAATTGTACAAAAACCAACGCTCAGACCCCCCGATTTTAACAAGGAATTTTTCTTATTCACGGATGGGAGCAAAGTTGCAATTTCAGGTGTTCTAGCTCAAGAAAAGGATGGTCATTTGCTACCTGTTGAATTTTTCGGGAGAAAACTTAGAGAACCGGAAAAAAATTATCCGAGTATTAAATTTGAGTTATTAGCAGTGCATGAAGCAATTATGCATTTTAAATATATGCTTTCAGGTAGAAGATTTACTGTGTTAACTGATTCGAAAGCACTAACTCAGCATTTACATTTACAAGATAAATCGGAAATTATAAACAGATGGGTAGCAGATTTACAAGACTTTAATTTCGACTTCGAATTCGTCGAAGGGATTAACAATCCAGCAGACTATTTGAGCAGGAATTTAGATAATCTTACAACAGACAGAGAACTCCAAAATAATTTGTTTGCAAGTAACATAGCACTTACAGACGAAAATATTAAATCGGAGCAATATGCAGACGAAAAATTAAAAATTATAATAAATAAAATCGAAAAAGACAAAAATAATAGAAGCACGAAGAGATTTGCTTTAAATCACAATAAATTATTAATTTTGAAACCTGGTTCAGATAAAAAGGAGCTTTTAATTACCCCGGATTCATTAAAAATTGCAGCCATAGAAGAAGCTCATAAAGCGCATTTCGGATTTCAAAAAACTTATGATAATGTGAAAACAAGGCTTTTTTGGCACGGAATGTACAAAGACATCAAACAGTATTGTGCAAATTGTGTGCAGTGCCTCACATCTAAACAACACACAACAATAAAAGTCCCTGTTAAAAAAATGGTGAAAGATCACGAAGTCGGTACAGTCCTGCATGCTGACGTCATTGGACCTTTAAACCTCACGTTAAGGAAAAACAGATACATTTTAATTATAATTGATTCGACATCGAGATTCCTGGAAGCTGTTCCCCTACGAAACGTAGAGTCACAGACTATATTAAATGTACTAAATAAATATTTTGCAAATTATGGGATGTGTAAAGAAATTATCTTTGATAACGCAAAATATTTACGTAGCGAAATTATGAAAGAATATTTGGAATCTTTAAACATACAAAGGAAATTTGTGAGTGTATACCGTGCGCAAGGAAATGGACTTTGTGAAGTTACCAATAAAATATTAAAAACATCAATTGTAGCTATGTCGAAACGCACTACGGAATGGGACATAAGACTGGATTTTTTTAAACTAGCGTATAATTCCTCGAAACACCGCGCTACGGGATATAGTCCCTCACTGCTATTTTTCGCAAGGGAAATAAAAAATCCCTTCACAGCCCATATTCCTTCTGAGGAAATATATACCCACTCTTATGTTAAAAGCAGAATACAGCATATGAAGGAAATCAAAATTCAATCCCTTGCAAACCAGGAGAAAATAATGCAAGAATATATAGATGAAGAGGCATACGAAAAAGTAAAGGATTTAAATTTGGGTCAAACAGTATATTTAAAATGTATTGGAAAACCAGGCGCATTGGAGCCAAAATTTCAAGGACCCTACGAAGTTACTAAAAAGTTTAGAAACTTTAATTATTTATTACAATATGTTCCAGATAAATCAATAGAGCCGATCAAACGACATATGGATCAGCTGTACGCTCCGAAATACGCAACAGGTCATGCAGAGGCGGAAATTACGAATTTACAAGGGTCTCAGAAAAAAATTAAGGGTGATAAAAATTACAAAAATAAATGTGACATTTGTAAAAGAAAATCGCACTTAACTGAAAATTGTTGGTTCAAATTGAACAAAAATACGAGTCAAAAGGGTGACAAACTTACTAAAACGCATTATAAAAAAAATAATAAATATTCTGAGAATATAGACCCATATTTACAGTATCAAACAGATCATTATGATCAAAATATGTCGTTATATGGTTATACACCATATACAAACTTATACGGGGATGTTATACAAGATCATTACCCTTTCCCCCCTCCCCAAGAGTATCCATGGTATATGAATTGGTATTAAAAATAAATCAAAATGCATAATTAATCGAATTTCAAAATTTAAAAAAAATTTCAAAATTTAAAAATAAATTTTTCTTTTTTTAGATAAAAAAAAAAAAATTTGAAACAGAATTAATAACTTGCCTTTTTAAAATTCAAAATAATAATAAGAAAGGATAGGAACATGGGAACGCCAATTTGTCTCAGGGTTACAATATTGAGCAAATGTGCAGGGCGCACCCGAAAACATACTTATAAAATTATGTAATGTGCTTCACAAAACTTCAATGGAGCAGTGAAATATTTCGCTCCAGGCAAAAGTTATATATATATTTTTTTTCTTTTCGAATATGAATTAGAAAATATAATATCTTAACAAAGCCAAATAACATTAAAACTTAATTAATTTCATAGTAAATAATGTTGGAGTAATTTTCAAAAAAAAAAAAAAAAAAAAAAAAAAAGAGAATTTTTTCTGTCTTCTATAAGGGTAGCCTTTGCTAATAGCCTTACAATTTAGACGACAAAATTTCAGAATTACTCTTTAAAATGAGTAGGTGTAAGCTATAGGTTCAGGGTAGTTAGAACAGCTTTATAGCATACTCATATATATATTTTTTTTTATATAAATATATGGTTGACAAGGAATAAATTATTAGTGCACTCTATATTAGGATAGCGGTCAGCTATAAGCCTAAATATAATAAAATATACAAAAAGTGCTAAGATTTATTCCGGTAGTTCAAGTACAACTTATATGCTAAAGTCTAGAATTTAGACAGCAGGGATAAGTTTTATGAACAAAAGTGTTATAAAAAAAATTTAAAAAAAAGGATTTTGGTGTAGCACATTGGTTTTTAAAAAAACATATATATGTATAACAATGGACAAGGCAAGTTATTTCAACATGATTGCACACAAAAATAACAGTAAAAAAAAATACACAAATAAATAATTGAAGTAAAATTAAAATTTTCTCACCAAAGGCTTTCTGTATAGGGTGCAATTTTGGCCTACGGCTGGGTATGCACCAACACCAACAAAATTTTTGTAGAAAATTTATCAATTCACAGATACATCAATATATGGTCCACCTAGGCATAAATTTCAGGATTCTTGGCTGAAAAAGGAATCGAAGAAAAAATTAAGTATGGTATAATTACTAGATGTTATGCTCAGAAACAATAAAATTAGTAATATTATATTGTAAAAAAGCAGCATTTTGAGTTTTCTTGAGGAAAATTTTTGATTTTTAGGTTTTACACATTTATGGAGTGTCTAGCTCAGTGTTTACTTCCTAGATTTAATAAGAAAAAATAATAAATAAAAATATAAGTTCGTGTTGTTTTCAAAATAAATAACAAAAGGTATAGCAATTAGCATTTACAGTTAAAATTTATGGAATTTTCATCAAAATTAACATTAGACAAACATAGTTTATATTATATTTAACTTGATAAGCTAATTGACTTTTATTAACGGTATTCAATTAGAATTAAAGTAGGCTTAAATTCAAGTTAAATTAATTAATAACATTGTTGTAGTGTAAAATTTTATGTAAGACTATTATATTTTTATTGTATATATAAAAATATGCAAATTTAACAATTAATAAAATGTATTAGCAAAATTATTTAATATAAATATTAAATGACATCTTGCTGAAATCAGCTAGAAATTAGATTTTTTTTTAAAATGAAATATTTTATAAATTTATGTTAGTTTAG
Source organism: Maratus speciosus (assembly GCA_963932465.1). Taxonomy (NCBI): domain Eukaryota; kingdom Metazoa; phylum Arthropoda; class Arachnida; order Araneae; family Salticidae; genus Maratus; species Maratus speciosus. Next base: position 91,713,564 of record OZ010789.1, on the reverse strand, counting down.
AATTTAAGCATTTTTTTTTTCTCTCTTTACTTTCTCTTAGAATTAAATGCAATTCTAAATTTAACACATATAAATATACATAGTATTGATAAATTTGAGTGTGTGAGTTCATAAATTTTTTTTTATATAATTTGGCCAATTTAATATAAGAAAACAAAATAGATAAATAAATATATTTATATATATTGGCCTTATTTTTATTAAAATATGTAGTATGGCTTAATAAATTTATTTACTTAATTTTTTTATAGTACATACAGTAATTATTTTTTAAAAACTTAATCTGTAACAATTGGGTGTAGATATTTATGAGTATACAAAGATTCTTTTCTGCTGGCAGAAATGCTTTGGTTCGGCCGAGTACTCATGGGTTACTACATACGATTTTACGTAGTAATTATCATTTACTTTTATTTTTTTTTTTTTTTAAATTATACAAGTGTATTAAGTACATTTTTTTTTATAATTAAATAATAATTATTAATGTTGGATTAATAATGATAATTTATTATCTTTTATTTTAAACATATCATTAAATTTTAGATAGTAGAATTCACATACGGAATGTTAATGATAAATAAAATTTTGAATAAATAAATTTTTATTTCATTCAGTAAAAAAAAAATAAATAAATATGAAAATTTAACAATCTTTTAAGATAGAATTGTTGGCTAAATAAATAATAATTTAAGACAAAAAAATTGTTCTCTTCTTCGGCAATGGCATTTTCTGACAACACTATTTAATAGTATTAAATGAAGGTGCATTTTTAAGGTCAGCGTAATGCATATTTTGCATTTTTGAGAGGCCGTAGAAGTCATTTTTCCGTGTTGTTTACATTTTAATAGTAAACAGTATCATGAATCAAAATTTGTGTTTGTTAAAAAGGTCTAAAAATATACAATGTAATCAGTTAAAGAAAATTATATGCATTTTTTTTAATCCTGAAAGGCAATTTGGGTTAGATTTAAACCTGGATGCATAAAAAAGCCACCCTCGCGTCAGTTCCAGTATGAGGCAGGAGAATGCACATGCTAGAATCGCCATTTTTCCCCTGCAAAATAAAAAAAAAAAGGCAGAAGGTTTACATTAGATACGATACAAATACATACACTGTTTATGCATAGATTATGTTTAAAATTACATACAGGCATGCACAGTGAGTTAAGAAGAAAGTATATCAAGAAATTATACTAATTAATACGGTAATTACAAGCATGAAATGGTTTTAAATACTTACTTTTTGAAGTCGTAAAATTTTGTCACAGCACAAATCACCTCACAGAAAGCGATTAGTAGCTTGACCACCCCCCACTTTTCGGGAGGATCGGCGACGGTCAAAAAAACTGGTTTTATTCTCTCCTGCTTCTTCTTTTTTTTTTTCCCTCGTATCGGGTAAAGTTGGAAAGCATTGCGTAATGATATATTAAAGGAGATGAATTAGCTTGTACATTTTGACAGATCATACATGTTTGAAGTAACAAATAAATAAAATAATGTAACAAGTTTGTATACAATATTTTTTCTGATTATAATTTGAATACATCAGATTAATTATGTGAAAATATAACATGTCATATTACAAGCATTGTATTTACTTTTATTCAGTATAAAATGTGTTTTAGATAAAACACTGTGTCATAAGGTTGTATGTGATGAAATAATATGTCAAATGCGTATGCCATTATTTTTCTTATAATGAGGTTTATTTCGGCATATTAATTTCAGACAAAATTATATCTTTGAATGTATTTTGGGCACTTAAACTGTAAAGTTACAAAATTAGTAAACATGTGTGTGGTAAAGAAAAAAGGCTTAGAGAAAGACGTCTGATTGTCAGTACAGAGGCCTTCTATAAATGTGAATGTCAACAGACAACTATGCTATCATGTGTTGAACTTTCTGTTATGAAACAATAGAAGAACTTCTTATAAAATATACCAGAACCATTGATAATTGAACTTAGTCTTCGTTCAAAAACTGTGTAGATACACAGTCATATGGACACGTACATTCCTTCAAGCTTTATAAAAAAAAATAAAACCAGCAATCAGTTTTTATTTTTTTTTCTTCCGAGACCGGGAGAGATGCTGGGCAACATATAACTATGATATGTTCCCGCACCATGTTGGTTAAATCAAAGTAAAATTGCGTAATCTGTTATTTCTGTTTGTATAAATATTTTTTATAAAATATAATTATGAGTGTAAAATTATAATGTTTATATATTTAAGTAAAATAAGAGTGTAAGTTCATACAAAAATTATTAAGTTGATTTTAAAGATTAAATATATATTTTTAAAAAATTGTTGTATTGTAAAATGAAGGTATAACGTTGAATGGAGTTCGGATCTCAGACAACAACAATACGCAGACGCCATGGTGTCGTTTTATGACAAGCCAATGGAAAGTGGTGTATAATTAGAAGTCGTAAAATCATAAAAACGTTGGAATCAATTTATGGCCTCAATAAAAGTGTTGGGATAAATTTATGACTTTTCAGACCACCCAAACTTTAAGGCAGATAATAATATTAAAGTATATGTTAGGGGCCATTTGCAGACTGCTAGCTAATAGGCCTATCGAAGTATAATAAAAAATCTTCTCACATCCAATAACAGTGGACTAGACAAAAATAGCTCCACCCACTGCAGGAACTGGTGTGCAAGAAGAATAAGTTTTAAAAAAATATAGTCTGAAAAAAGATGTAGAGGATGCAAGAGCTCTCCTGAAAGCCCGTGCAATGAGTCCCGCAAGCCCTAGTAAAGCCCAGGCGAGAGGGACCTAGCGGAGCGAGCCTAATCCAGCCTAATTAAGCCTAATTGAGGATGTCTTCCTGAGGTACCTATCGGAGTGAGCCTACACAAGCCAAATTGAGGATGTCTTCCTGATGTACAGATCGGAGTGATCCTAAACAAGCCAAATTGAGGATGCGTTCCTGATGACACATTGCCATGATCCTAAGCAACGCAACAACTCGGAATTTGACAAATAAAGGCCACCATCCCGTATATTAAAAGAAGGTACTATTTTACACATTTTCTTTTACCACATAAGTTCATATGAAAAATCTAAAAAAATACTTTTCTGATATTTTATGGTAGAGAGTTATCTGAGATCCGACCAAACCAATAATTAAATAAGATTAAGGTAATTTTAAAAATGAAAGAGAGTATTTCTTTTAGCAAAAAGAAACAATTATAATAATTAGAGTACGTGAAAATATTGTCTTTTTTTTAAAAAAGGATTAAACATACTTAAAATAATGAGAAGCAAACAAAAGTGTTGCTTTCTATTTTTGAATTAATATTATGTTTTTCTGTAAATAAATATGTTCAATGTAAATAAAATATTTAATCAAGTTTTAAAAAGTTTCTGTAATTATTTAATTAATAATATTTAAAGTGTGTCAATTCTTTTTTTACAGCTTAAATTTTAGCTTAATTCATAAGTGGAAGAGTTCATCTAAATAAATCACAACGCAAACTCTTAATTTTATTCGTAATTATTCAAATTTAATAATTACTTTTTGACGCGAATTATAATTTAATTTTATTAATGCTTCGCGTTGCTCTTCTACTAGAATGTAGGTAAATACGATCACTTATATTATTTAAATTTATCTAAGGTATATAAAACTATATACCAATTTGCTATGAGGTTGCTTGGATGATTCGGACCAATTAACAATTTTGAATATATTTAATAAAAAAATAAAAAGGTGTAATTATCTGTCCAGCACGTAAAAAGCGAACTAATTAATTATTTCTCATCAGTGTGAAACTACTTTTTTTTTTTTCAACTCCTACCATTAGCTCACATTCTCGCTATATATATCTTGTTCAAATTTTCAATCGTTAATAAAATACTTATTATTCATCCAATCAAGCTCAAATAATTTTTTTAAACTTGTAGTGAATGACACTTGATGTTAATCCAGTTTTTTTCAAATATTAATTCATTAATTAAATTAAATTAATTAATTTTCAATAATCGAAAGAGCCCTCTTCTTGATCAAGGTATTTTAAGACCGAGAGAGCCCTCTTCTTGATCAAGGCATTTTAAGCGCCACGCAAGAGGAAAGAAGAATGGGAGAAAAAAAAATTCTCTTATTGACCTAGGTAGGAATTGACTTAAAATATTTTGTTTTATATTACTTGTTTATATTACGTACCTATTTTTTTATTTACTTGTATTGATGACTTTTAAGTTGTGTTTAATTGTTATTTCCTATCTATAAACAGTGTTTTGATGAGGTCTATAGATGTCTATGATGGTTAGAAAGATCTCTACGGAAGGCACTCCCCCACCCCCCTTCGGGCCCACATCCCTCGTGTAGATAATTGGCCGTCATGCCGTCATAAATCACACCAACAACCGGTTCGATATGAAAAAATACGTTAGGCCCGGCCTGGCCGAGTCTTCAGAAAAAAGTCGCCAATTCCGGTTCTGGCCCGGCCCCTGAATACAGACTGTTTTAACGGCCTTGCCGGGACGATAAAAAGCCTGAATTTGTGAAGGCTAAAATTATGAAAAACTTTTAATCGGCATGTTAGAAAAAGCATTGTTTCAAATTACACATTTAACATTTATTTATGGACATTTAAATAGTACAAAAAGGAGGTGGAAACGGCAAAAGTTAAACTGAATTGGAAGTTTAAGCTACAGAAAGAAGTTACTTTTTCACGTGCAATTTTTTAAAAAGCATTTACACATTTTATTAGGTGCCAATCAATGTTTAAAATTTTAAATGTGTTTTTCTGCAGAACGATTTTTTTCTTTTCTTTTTTTTTTTCCTTTTTACCATTTTCTCGTCTTTAAATTATTATAAGTCAAGAATCATAAATAAAAAAAGTGCAAACTTGAAACATGTCTTTTTTTATTATTTGACATTAATTTTGTTTCGGAAAATTTGAAAAAAAATTTACTTTTGAAAATATGATTTTTTTAAAAATAAGTTACCTAATTTTTTAAAGAACTATTTTTAATATTTTTTAAATTAATATTTAAAAAAATCCTGAAACAAAACTAAAATCTTACTTTCCTTTTTAATAAAATGAAAAAAAAAAAAAAATAAATCCGGTTTATAATGTTTCAAGTTATAAAGATTTTAAATTAAATCCACTTAAAAAAGTACTAATCATTTAAATTTTTTTAAAACTTTATGAGAAATATTAGGATGTGATTTTGTTTGAAAATTATATGGTTAACCATCACAAAAAAAGAAAAAAAAATCAAAATTCTAACTCAACAAATATATTTTTTACATGTTTCCTAGAACTCTTAAAGTAACATTGTTTCTTGGATTTCACGCATTTCAATTTGTGTCTAACCCCTTAAAACCTGATGTATTATTTAAACGGCCATAACTCTGCGAGTTTTTCAGATATGAAGATGCAATTTTTTGTGTTTAATTCAGGAATGGATAAGGAAAGTTTTCCTGATTGGAATTTTTACACTACGGGGGCCGTATAAAAATTTAATTTTCGTATTTTTTCAAATAGACACCTCATGGAGTTGCAACTTATGTGATTAAATTTTGCAACTTTTTTTAAGAAACTTTGCAATTGGAAGTATGGGTCTAGGGGCAATATTTAAGGAAATAGCCTATTGTTTCGATATTTATGAATCACCCTGTATAATTAAGCATTGTAGAACGATATGTCGCGTACTAAAATCTTCCCTGAAATATTATCCAACTATCAGTGCAAGCCTCAACGAAATCCGTCAAGTAGAACTCAAGTTATTAGCAGCCGGAACAAAATTCCCGTTTGCATTTTATGCACATAGTAGATTTTCGATAGCTGGAAAGGATGCATTCGAATAAATCGTTCTGAATGTTGATGGAGGAAAAATACAAAAGCTTTTTTTTTGTTAACATCTGTACTTCAGTCAATTTCTATTCAACTTGTAGAAAAAAAATCAAGGTTATAGAATCAATGAAAGAAGGTTGCAAGGTTATAGGAAACACATTCTCTAATTAAAAATAGTTTTTATCTTTTTTTTACAGGAGAAGCAGACAATATATAATTTATAAAAGAGAACTGAATTAAAAGAGAATGCTGTATAACATATCTATACTATGATTATTGCAGTTTTAAAATAATCGATAGATGCGAGATTTAGATGTATTTTTTTTTTTTAGAAAACGCTTATCGTAACTTGAAATGTGTGCGTATTCTATGCTTTAATTTTTGGAAAAAATTCCATTTGATAATTTAAAATCCTGTCTGTATATTATTATGTATTATTATGTAAGTGTATGCATATTACACTTACAAACTTACATAATTATGACGCAACTCCATTTGATCAATGTATTACGATTGATGTGCAAGTCTTTGTATTTATTGCTATATCTAATATTTATTTCTCCTAATTCCAAAGAAACAACTCAAATTTCGTTTATATCTGTTCATTTGTATTTAACTTGCATAAAAAAAAAAAAAAAAAAAAAAAAAAAAAAAATCCCTGCCGGCTTGGCCTACAGGCGCAGGTATATTTCGAAGTTAAGTACTAATTTAACCAACAAAAACTAAATCAAGATTAGAGAAAACCCAGTTGAACAATTTTATCTGGCCGCTTTTGACGAGTTTTTATTTTCATTTTTTCTACAAGAGTTGGTTTTATCAGAATCATGTTAATACGATAATTTTTTTCTTTAAACCCTATTTTTTTCATCCCTTCAGAATATTTTTAGTAATATCATCCATTAGTAGAGTTCGTCTTGTCAAAAACTTGTTACAACAAAAGTTATAAATAATATTAAGAAGATTGATATCATAATTTTACACCCGTGCGGTGATTGTTTCATTAAGTGAACTACACACTATATTTTAAATTCTGAGAATCTTTTCAATGAGACACACGCGCGTTTACAAATGCAACCCTATATACAGTATCTTTGAGGTTTGTTAGAAGTTTTTATTACGCCAATGATACTTTTTTTTTATCGCCTTAGTGGCGGATTAATGGAGATGTGATTTTTTCCCCCTTCTACAACACCCCTCCCCCTTTTTTTGCCGCAAGAGTTGGTCATATCAAAAACTTATCAGTATAAAAGTTGTAGATAATATTAAGAAGATTTATAATAAATTTAAGTGGATTTGATATCTTGTGGATTGACGAAATTATGAAATTTTTTCTTCTTCAATTTCCCTCCCCCCACTTTTTTTTCTTTTGTTTTTAATTTTTTGGGTTGGTACCTGTATCTTTTTTTTTACGCTTATTTGCCAAATAATTAGTAAAGGTGATCAATTTTTTTTTTTTCTTCCAGACTGTATGTTTACCGGGAAATAATCTATACTAATAAAAGAAAGTTTTGCTCTGTGTGTCTGTCTGAGTATGCGTGTCTGCGATGGCTAGTGAAATCTACGGCACGTACGAGGCTGAAAATTTTTGTGAAGATAATCCAAGGTCTATCCTAATGCACCTGAGATTCAGAATTTTAAATTTCTAATAATTAGCTGGTATATTAATTAAAAACTCACCAAGCAGTCCAATTAAAAAAACTATTTCTTTCTTCGAAAGCACAAACTGACTAGAATTGAACTCTGATGAGAGGGTCGCGCACGACTGTCCAATCAACACGCTTCCTTTGAGATCGCATGGAAGCTAGCGGTTTGCAGAAAGAAAAAAGCATAGATATTAATCAGAAATCAGAGAAAATTCTTCTTTAAGAGGGGAAGGGTTTACCAGAATTTGTAGTTCGCCAGGTAGCCACATTTCAAAGTACACTAGGAATTTTTCAGGGTCATTATACATATTTTAAAATTGATTTT